>CM017188.1:31192041-31492041 GCA_004837865.1 Musa balbisiana
TTTTCTTCATATTATCTATTATAGGTTGTTTATTAAGAAGGGCCTGCTATGTACATAGGGAATGTCTCTATGATCCCCGTCGATCCCATGTCCAACTACTTGGGATCCACTTATTATTTTTTTGCCTGATTTGATTCCATTCAGATGTTACACTAAATTTGCCATTGTCATAAGGCCAAATAAGTATATCTGAAGGGTTGTTTCTGATTGGGATAGCTTTGATAGTCAGCCAAAGTGATAACATTTCGGGAGAAATAGGATTAGGAAGACACCAACCACCGTTAACAATGAACTCGGAAACCTTCAAATCTTTGGGAGCCCCAAGGTCTTTTCATATTCTATCACCATATAATTGAAATATACTCTTCCCTTTTATCCAAGGATCATACCACATATTAGTACTAGCTCCAGAAGAGATTGCATAAGAAATGTGTTTGATTAGCCAATTCCTTGCCTTTAAAATTCCTTTCCAAGCTGCAGAGTGATATGTTATTGTTGAAATTTCCCAAATTGATTCCTTTGAAAGGTACCTAGCAGAAACCCAATGTGACCATAAGGAATATTTATTTTGCAAAAGATCCCACAATTGTTGTACTAAACATGCTTTATTCGAATCTCTAATATTTCTCAAGTTCAGCCCCCTTTCATCTTTCGGTTTGCATATATTGTCCCAATTTACCATATGCATTGCCTTACCATTTATGCCATTCCAAAAGAAGTTCATTAATAATCGTTCAATATCTTGGAGAAGTCTAATAGGCAGAAGAAAAGCATTAGACCAATATATAGAATAAGAGTGCAACACCGAACGGATGAGTTCAAGTCGTCTTGCTTTTGATAGAAGCCTATTTTTCTAGGAAGAAATTCTATTCTTTAGTTTTTGCAGGATAGGCTAACAGTGGGTTTTATGAATGTTAGTGGATATGAGTGGGAGACCTGGATAAAGAACTGGCAGACTTCCTTCACTAACCCCGAGAGTGTATGTAATAAAGTCCTTGTCCTCAATGCAAGTATCCGTATAGACTTTACTTTTCGCATGATTTAACTGAAGGTCAGAAACCATACCAAAGTCATTTAGAATAGTAGCTAGGTTCCTCACTAAAGTTGGATCATTTTGGAGAAATATAATTAAATCATCTGCAAAAGTTGTGTGTGATATGTGAATAGAAACAGCATTTGGTACCTTAATGCTTCCATTCAAAATCGCCTGTTCCAATATACAGCTAAGTCCTTCCATTGCAATAGTAAAGAGATATGGAGAGAGTGGATCACCTTATCGGATGTCATTCGTGATCCCAAAAAAACCAATAGGTGAGCCATTAAACAGTATCGAAAACTTTAGAGTTTCCAAGCAACTTTGAATCCAATTTACTCATTGCTGTGGGAAGTTCATATCGATGAGCATCTTGTAGATAAATTTCCTATTGACTAAATCAAAGGCTTTTTGTAAATCAGCTTTAAAACATATTTTCATCCCTTTTGTTTTTTAGTGTAGATCCTTGACCAAGTCATTAGCAAGCAGAATATTTTGATGTATACTTTTCCCTTTAATAAAAGCTGCCTGATTAGGATTAATGATCTTGTGTATTATCTTTTGTATTCTATATGCCAACAATTTGGAGATGATTTTCTAAATAAAGTTGCATAATGATATGGGTTGATAGTTCTCCAGTGAATCAGCCCTTATATTCTTGAGAATTAAGGAAATAAAAGTGCAATTCATCTCTCTAAGAATATGACCTATAGAGGAAAAATTTTGGCAAGCCTTAATCACATCATTTCCAATAATAGACCATGCATTTTGGTAAAATTCAATTGGAAATCCATCTAGATCAGGGCTTTTATGCTTTGGTGACTTAAAGACAACTCTTACATTTCATCATCTGTAATTGGGGCATTGAGGATTGAAATAACTTCTGTATCAAGCATTCTAGTTGGCTCCACATGAATGTTATTAGGTTGCACTGTTTGATTGAGTAAGAAATAAAAAAATCACTTAGTGTATGCTTTAACCTCATCTAGATTCTTAATTAGATTATCATATTTGTCTCTACATTTTCTAATGCGATTAACTACCCTTCGAGTAGCAATAGAAGCATAGAAAAACTTAGTATTAGAATCCCCTAGAGTAAGCCAATGCTGTCGAGACTTCTGCTTTGCAAAACTTTCCTCCTGCTTTAAGGCTTGCATGAAGTTATTTCTGGCTTCTATATCTTTGTAGATAAGGTTGTCATCTTGGGGCTGAAGTTGTAGCTCATGTTGTAACATCCCTCATTTAAAAAAAAAAAAATACTTATATAGTACTTTAATAGTTTAGTTTATTATATCAATATTAAATTATATGGAGGACTTGTGGCATTAGCAAGGATGAGCCACTTGCACTTATTCTAAAGTTGACACCTAAACCTCCATGCATGCTTGCCACCTCATTATTTTAGCATGAGCCAAACCTAAGTAATTTAAGGCACAACTAAGGGAAACTTTGCAGCCAATGTAACTTGAGAAGAGGAGAAAGAATTGAAGGAGAAGAGAAGGAGAAAGAATTGAAGAAGAAGAAGTTTTATCTTAGCTTAAGGCTTTGCATCAATTCCCCCACATTTGGAAATCAAAACTTTTTAAGGCAAGTGTTCTAACCCAATCCAATAGAATCCTAATCTCTGTTTTCTTTTCAATTCTACAAAATTTTGAAAGATTTCAGCTGAGAACCAAACATTTCTTTCGTTTTGATACAAAGCCATGAATCTGTAATTTTTCGGTAATCTGACCTTCATGCATTGTTTTGGTCCTAACTTTTTGTACTAAACTCTGATTTAGGCAAAACCTGTTCCGTTTGAAAGAAGACTTGATGACCTTTATTTTGATACCTAGATTGAATGATTTGGAGTCGAAATGCCTAATATGACTTCAATTGCAATTAACCCTATAGATTCTACAAAATAGGGACTGTAATTTCGGATCTTCTGTTACTAAATTGCTCATAACTCTCTAGTAAAAATTCTGAATTATGCAAAACTTAATTCATTACGAACACGATTCGCATATCTTTCTTTTGACACCAAGTTTGGAAATTTTGAAGTACGTTTGCCTTCTGAAACATCTGTTTAAATTGACGCTATCTATTCTGCAAAACAGAGATAATCAATTCTGACCTTCTGTTACTAAATTGCTCATAACTCTCTAGCTAAAATTCTGAATTGTGCAAAACTTCATTCTTTGCGAAATAGATTCGCATATCTTTCTTTTGAAACCTAGTTTGGAAATTTTGAAGTACGTTTGCCTTCTGAAACATCTATTTAAATTGATGCTATCTATTCTGCAAAACAGAGATGATCAATTCTGACCTTCTGTTACTAAATTGCTAACTCTCTAGTGAAAATTCTGAATTATGAAAAAACATGATTCTTTGGGAACTAGATTCGCATATCTTTCTTTTGACACCTATTTTTAGTGAATTAGAGAATGCTGGGTCACTCAAACAAATCAGGAAATGTATCATTCGAATTCTACCAGAATTGAAAACTTTGTTGAATTTTGCCTATTCGGGTCTCATTCTGTTGGAAGTTTGATTTTCTATTAAATTCTTTTGCAGTCCTTTGAAAATTCCTGTATTATTCATCCTGAAATTGTTGTATGTCTAAAATTTATTATGTAATGTTTTGTTGGCATTTCCTTGTTTGATAAAGGCACACGCATATTTCCGTTGTTTCCGCATGTGCTTCCGATACATGCCAATGTCATTGTTCATGCTACCCTTTTGTACTCTGGTGTCTTGTGGGATATTGTGAACCTTTGCTAGAAATGGTAAAGGGAGTTATGCATAGAGCCCGCGATGCTCTGCCGGCCCCATTGACTTCACTCAGACGTGGGTGGATGGAGCTCCCAAACGTGGGAGACTTTTGCTTGGTGGTCATCCTAAAATGGATGAATCACATTATGTATGTGGTCCCACAGCGCCCTCTATGTTTTTGATATGATATCCAAAGCTTTGCTAATGAGTTTATATTTATGCTTTGGATAAAAATGGACTGCATGCTACCTCAAAAATGACATACAAGCTTGTATTTACTATTCGGTTCACTTGTTATACTTTGGAGTGTTTCGTATGTCATTGTTATGCTCTCAAACACTCTTACGCCTTTGATATACACTGAAATGCTTCAGGTGCCATTTGATACATGCCTAAATGCTTATTTTGCCAATGAAATGCTCCAATTTCCTTTCTCGTATTGTTATGTCTAACGCTTGTTTTCAAATGAGGAAACCCTTTGTGATTTTTATACCAAATAAGATGATTTTAAATGAACACTTGTATTTCTGCTTTTGTTATCTTGATACTAAGCCTGCTTGAACTTCTCCTATCGCCATGGATATGTTAGTCGCTTGCTGAGCTCTTTATGCTCACCCCATTGTTATATAAATTTTTCAGGGTAGCTTGTCACGCATTGAAAAGCTAGAATTGCGTTGAAGCACTGAAAGGCTAGAAGATTTTGGACTAATCTTTGTTGGTTGATAGGTTTTTGTTGTATAGTATACTTTACTTCTGATGTAATGTTAAGGATATATTAATACTTATGTGTTGTAAAAGTTTAAAGGACTACTCATGTTTATGGAATGATAAGCTTACATTGTATAAGTATATGAACTCATGGTGAATAATATTTTTGTGATGGTATATATTTCTACGAATATGGATTTGTGTTGTGGTTGATGTTTAGTTGAGTTGCCTTTGGATTTTATGAATCTCTAAGTGAAGTGGAGTATGATTTATGAAACGTACAGGTTTATGAATTGTGAATATTGATTTGAATGGTTCTTACTATCCTTAAATGTTAGATTGGATACTGGATTGATTTGTGATGATGAATTATAATATTATTGATTTTTAGACAGGGTCACACCTCCTGAATGGATTAAATTCAGGGGGCGTGACACGTGTTGCATTGTCATTAGTTCTTTTCTGCAAATTTGAACCCTGGTGGTAATATTTCCAAAGGTGTTTGCATTCCACTCCTTAAGTGCGGCTTTACAGGCTTTGAGCTTTTGACATAAGATGTATGTTGGCGAACTATGTATATTAACATTCCAAGCTAATTTGATAATATCAAGGAACTGAGGATGTGTGTTCCACATATTAAAGAATCTAAATGGTTTCTTGCCTCTAGGTGTGTCACACCCCTCAAAAATATCGATAAAATTAAAATTTTCATTATAAATAAATCCAGGATCCAAACTAACATTTGAGGATACTAAAAACATTTAAACATCTAACAATACATAAAACATGTGCAGTTTATAATCATACAATATATCGCTCGATGATTCATAAAATCTAAACCCAATTCACCAAAATAATAACCACAACATAAATTCACAAGTGTGGGAGTCTATATAATCACAAAACCAACATTTACCATAAGTTCATATCATAACACGAATTACACTTAACATTTCATAATCCTAAACATGAGAGGTTTTTTAAACTTCTACAAAATCCACAAGCTTAGATTCACCGTCAATATTTCATTAGTCGTAGAGTGTGCTTATATGACAAAACATGTATACTAATAAAGATCTGCCCAAAATCTTCTAGCTTTCCACTGCCTCAGCCTAATTTTAACATTTAAGCCAACGACAAGCTATCCTGAAAAATTTATATAGCAAAGGAGTGACCATATAAAGCTCAGCAGGTGACTAACATTTCCATGGTAAAAGAGGATAACTTCCAAACAAATAAGGTTTCAAAATACAAGACAAATTATAAAAAATTCATAGACGAAATCTCACTAGGTGCAGAATCACAAATGTCATTTCAATCACACATATTTGGTTTATAACAGATGGAGCATAGAGTAATTGGAGCATATTAGTAACCAATGAAATGTCTTGGAGCTTATCAATGACGTATGAAAGATTTCTAAGCATATCAATGGCAAATAGGACATTCCAGAACATATCAATAGCATATGAAATATTTTAAAGCGTATCAATGGTGTACGAACAAAAAAAGGGAGCTACTAGCATTAGGAAAAAGGGGATGGAATCCGCCCCGCATATCAAAGGCTGATACGAAATGGAAGCTGAAACATCGTATTTGACGTTATATTTATATCTTTCTTATCCAAAGCACATATAGAAATATATAACTAAAGCTCTGGATATCATATCAAACATACAAAAGGTGTAGTGGGACCACAGACAGAATGTGATTCATCCATTTCTGAATGACCACCAGACAGAAGTCTCCCATGTTTGGGAGCTCCATCCACCTACGTTTAGATGAAGTCAGAGGGGGCCAACAGAGCATCGCAGGCTCTATGCATAACTCCCTTTACCATTTCTAGCAAAGGTTCACATTATCCCATAAACACCATAGTACAAAAGGGCACTATGAACAATAAATAGCATATATCAGTAGCACACGCGGAACAACAAAACATACATGTGCCTTTACGAGTCAATACGATGCAAGCAAATAATCTTTCACAAGTGTATTTAGATTTGAAAGAAAATAAATGCAAGAGTACACACGGATCCCAAGCACTCATATTTAGCTCAATTCAAATAAGAAGGTTAGATAAATTCAATATCCAAAGGGATGAAACTGGATTAGGCACATATCGAAAGCAAATGCGGAACAAGGGAATATACATGTGCCTATATGAGTCAATATGTTATAGCATAAACGTTACACAATATGGTGCAAGAATGTAAATAACTTATAGACAAGCACAAATCAGAATTCAAGCATTAATTTAAACCTCAATTGAGTGAAGAAAACTAAATGCAAATCTATTTCCAAACAAATGAAAATAGAATATGAGAAATCGACCCAAACTCGATTTCTGACAAAGTTTGAGAGGCACATTGAACAAATACTTTAAATTATCGATTATGCTCCAATACTCTTAAAAAAGCTATTGTCGAATGATATATCAATCTATTTTCTGATGAAACAAGTTTCGTATGAAACAAGGTTTCCAACAAGGAATTACCATTGATTTAGTAACCAAAGGTCAAAAACAAAAATCACTATTTTGTATAAATCATAGAGTCGGTTTCAATAGATAATAGGATAGGCATTTGAATTCCAAAATTTTCAATCTATATATTAAAAGAAAGATCTAGAAGTCTAGTTTCAGACGAAGTTAGTTTGGTATAAATTATAATTTTCAACAGGGACTTATAGGCATTTTAGTATCCAAAGGTCAGAAATCACAAAATAGAAAGAGTTGTCTTTAAGTCGCCAAAGCACAAAAGCTCTGGTCCAGATGGATTTCCTACTGAATTTTACCAAATTACATGGTCTATTATTGGTAATGATGTGATTAAAGCTTGCCAACACTTTTTCTCTTCAGGTCATTTTCTTAGAGAGATGAATTGCACTTTTATTTCTTTAATTCCCAAGAATGCAGGGGCTAATTCACTAGAGAACTATCAACCCATATCTTTATGTAACTTTATTTACAAGATCATCTCCAAAGTGTTGGCAAATAGAATGCAAAAGGTAATACATAAGATAATTAGTCCAAATCAGGCTGCTTTCATCAAGGGGAGAAGTATACATCATAATATTCTATTTGCTAATGACCTGGTCAAATATCTGCACTCAAAAGCAAGAGGGACAAAAATTTGTTTTAAAGCTGATCTACGAAAAGCCTTTGATTCAGTTAATAGGAACTTTATCTATAAGATACTCCTCGGTATGAACTTTCCTCAGCAATGGGTTAATTGGATTCAATGTTGCTTAGAAACTCCAAAGTTTTCAATACTCTTCAATGGCTCACCTGTCGATTTTTTTGGGAGCAGGAATGACATTCGACAAGGCGATCCACTCTCTTTATATCTCTTTACTATTGCAATGGAAGGACTCAGCTGTATGATGGAACATGCGATCTCTAATGGCAGTATTAAGGTACCCTATGTTGGTCCTATTCATATATCACATATAATCTTTGCAAATGATCTTCTTATCTTTCTTAAGAATGATTTGACTTCAATAATAAACCTGGCTACTATTTTGAATGATTTTGGTATAGTTTTTGACCTTCAGTTAAATCATGCCAAAAGTAAAGTTTACATGAGCCCTTGCATTGAGGATAAAGATGTTATTGCACACAATCTAGGGGTTATTGAGGGAAATCTACCAGTTCCGTATTTGGGTCTCCCACTCATATCCACTGGCATTCACAAAACACACTATCAGCCTATCCTACAAAAAATAAATAATAGAATTTCCTCCTGGAAAAATAGGCTCCTTTCAAAAATAGGACGGCTTGAACTCATCCGTTCGGTGTTGTACTCTTACTCTATATATTGGTCTAATGCATTTTTCTACCTGTTGGATTTCTCCAAGATATTGAACGGTTATTAATGAACTTCTTCTAGAATGGCACAAATGATAAAACAATGCATATAGTAAATTAGGACAGCATCTGCAAACCGAAAGATGAAGGGGGATTGAACTTGAGAAATACTAGAGATTGGAATAAAGCATATTTGGTATAGCAATTGTGGGATTTTTGCAAAACAAATGTTCCTTGGGGTCACAATGGGTTTCTACTAGGTATCTTTCAAAGGAATCAATTTAGGAAATTTCATCAAGAACATACCACTCTACAACTTGGAAAGGAATTTTAAAGGCAAGGAATTGGCTAATCAAACACATTTCTTACGCAATCTCTACTGAAACTAATACCAACATGTGGCACGATCCTTGGGTGAATGGGAAGAGTATATTTCAATTATATAGTAACAGAATACGAAAAGACCTTGGGGCACCCAAAGATTGGAAGATTTCCGAGTTCATTGCTAATGGTACCTGGTGTCTCCCTACTCCTATTTCTCCTAAAATGTTATCACTTTGGCCGACCATCAAAGCTATTCCAATCAGGAAGAACTCTTTAGATATACTTATTTGGCCTCATGACAATGGTAAATTTAGTGCCACATCCGCATGGAATCAAATCAGGCAAATAAATAACAAGTGGACCCAAGTAGATGGACATGGGATCGACCGGGATCACAAAGACATTCCTTATGTACATGACAGGCCCTTCTTAATAAATTACCTATAATAGACAATATGAAAAGAAGAGGTATCCATTATGTTAACCACTGCTCCCTTTATATGCAACAAGAAGAAACTATTGACCACCTCTATTTTGCTTGTCACTATACTAAATAGATATGGAAGGAGATTCTCCAGCGATTCCAAATCACTAGAATGCCACAACCAAACTTGCATCAAGAATTAGAAGACCTCATGCAATGTTTCTTAAGAAAAGGGCCTCTTACACAATTGGCAAAGGTTATTTTCATATGCTATTTAGTGGATGTGGAAGGAAAGATGTAGCAGAATCTTTGAGTGTCAACACACAAACAATGCTCAGCTCTTGACAGAGATTATTAGAGACTAGAGATCGTGTATGGGATACGATTTGAAAATGGAGCACTTTACTCAAAGAGAAAAAGATATTTTTATCAAATTCAATTTTGCTATTTGCCAAAAATCTTGGGCATAAGATTAAATACTATATCCACTGAAAATCTTGGCATATCTGGACTTCATATTTTATTTATTGGCTAGAGTAAAGGGTTATAGTCTACAGCATGTGTAGTCATAACCACAACATGAGTTCTCTATGAGTTACCCGGCTTTGTCTATGACTTGTATAGACAAAGCTATTTGTACAAACTTTACACAGAATCAATTTACTTTTAGTTATATAAAAAAAAATTCCGATCCCTATTTTGCAGCATCCATAGGCTCATTTGAAATAGGAGTTTGGGTAAGTATTTGGTGTCCAAAATTTTTAAAATCAGTGTCAAAAGAAAGATATATAAGTCTAATTTCAAATGAATAAGGTCCTACCTAAATACACATTTGGTGCTAAATATTATAGCTAAAACAATCTATAGGGGTCAGTTTATCGAAAAATTCTAGATCCATAGTTCCGGGGTCTAACAGAAGAAATATCAAGTTCTAAGCAGAGATTGTTCAGATTATTCAGAATTAATATGCGAAAAGAGACTAATATTTCTATAGGATAGGGTTAGAACACTTGCCTTTGAGAATTTTTGACCCCAAAGGAGAAGATTTAAGCAAAAAAAACCCAAAACCCCAAATTTCTCTTCCTCTTCTTCCCCTTTTTTTTCTTCTTTCTCCCTTCCTCTCTTCTTCCACACAGCTACCTTCTCAAGTTCCTTGAGAATGAAGGTAGAGAGGCTTAAGTGGTGGGATTTGTAATTTTGTATATTTTATAGTTTAGTCCTTGTATTATTATATTTACGATTAGGTCCTTAGGGTTTACAAATAGGTCCTATGAATCCTTTTTTTTCTATTTCAAATAGGTCCTCAAAATTATATCTAGGCTCATCTATCAAATTTAAAATGGATACTTATATTACAATTAAAAACTTATACGAAAATTTATCAACGAGGGATGTCACAGGGTGTTGCTTTGTCTGCGCGTATATACATTAAGGAATGATCAGAAAATAATGGTGCATCATACTCAAGAAGTGAATCAAGGTAAACTATTAATCATTCTTGATTAATCAAACACCTGTCAAGTCGAGCCATTATTTTTCTATTAGCAGCACCTTGATTATTCCAAGAGAGCCAATTTCCCACAGATTTCATATCAATCAATGCGGTAGTGTCTATGTAATTATTAAAACTTTGAAGCCGACTTTCAGAAAGCTGTCTACCCCCCACTTTTTCATTTGTATATTGAATAGTATTAAAATCATCCAGAACAATCCAAGGCACAATACGATAGTCATTTGCAATGTTAGTCAAGTCCATAGTATATTTCTTTCTTGCATACTGTTTGAAGCATATATACTAGTGAAATTGAATTGACAGCCATTCTTTTTGACCTCTACCTTTAGATGAATGAATTGATCAGTAGTAGAAATAAACCAAGCATTAATAGAGTTAGGATGCCATAAGATCCATATTCTACCAAATGTTTCACTATAGTCATTGGTAAATAGTTCTGCGTCGGGCCATATTAAGTTCTTTTGAGCAAGAACAAGCAATTTTTTAATTTTTGTTTCCATGAGAATAGCAATATCACATGCAGCAGACTTGATTATTTTGTTGAGCTCCCAACATTTTTTAGGCTTATTAAGTCCACGAATATTCTAGCATATTATCTTCATCAAAAAAAACAAATGGAAAAGGAAGTAAGAGATGAAGTAAGGTATTCATCCTACGACTTTGAATGGATAGTACCATCATTTTTCTTATCCTTAAATTTTACATTTTCCTCCCGCACAGTATCTTTACCTTTTAAGGCTTTATTTCTATATTTTTCTACTTTATCCACAACTATCAAATGTTTAAACTTTATACCTTGAGTCAAGTACTCTGATTGTTGAGGTGCAATATCCTGGTTAGTATGATTTATTGGGGCATGAGATAGTTGAGGCAGAATATCATTACTAACAAGGTTTGTTTGGGCCTGATTTTGTTGTGTCAGAAAATCCTTCTTGGCGATGTTTGTTGGTGCTTGAGTTTGTTGAGACACAATGTGTTACGCCCCCCCGAATTTAATCCATTCAAGAGGTGTGACCTTGTCTAAAATCAACAATATTATAATTCATCATCACAAATCAATCCAGGATCCAATCTAACATTTAAGGATACTAAGAACCATTCAAATCAATATTCACAATTCATAAACCTGTACGTTTCATAAATCATACTCCACTTCACTTAGAGATTCACAAAATCTAAAGGCAACTCAACTAAACATCAACCACAACAAAAATCCATATTCGTAGAAATATATACCATCACAAAAATATTATTCACCATGAGTTCATATACTTATACAACGTAAACTTATCATTCCATAAACATGAGCAGTCCTTTAAACTTTTACAACACATAAGTATCAATATATCCTTAACATTACATCAGAAGTAAAGTATACTATACAACAAAAACCTATCAACCAACAAAGATTAGTCCAAAATCTTCTAGCCCTTCAGTGCTTCAACCCAATTCTAGCTATTCAGTGCGTGACAAGCTACCTTGAAAAATTTATATAACAATGGGGTGAGCATAAAGAGCTCAGCAAGCGATTAACATATCCATGGCGGCAGAAGAAATTCAAGCAGGCTTAGTATCAAGACAACAAAAGCAGAAATACAAGTGTTCATTTGAAATCATCTCATTTGGTATAAAAATCATAAAGGGTTTCCTCTTAGCGTTAGACATAAGCAATACGAGAAAGGAAATTGGAAGCAGACATAACAATACGAGAAAGGAAATTGGAGCATTTCATTGGCAAAACAAGCATTTAGGCATGTATCAAATGGCACCTGAAGCATTTCAGTGTATATCCAAGGCGTAAGAGTGTTTGAGAGCATAACAATGACATACGAAACACTCCAAAGTATAACAAGTGAACCGAATAGTAAATACAAGCTTGTATGTCATTTTTGAGGTAGCATGCATTCCATTTTTATCCAAAGCATAAATATAAACTCATTAGCAAAGCTTTGGATATCATATCAAAAATATAGAGGGCACTGTGGGACCACATACATAATGTGATTCATCCATTTCAGGATGACCACCAAGTATAAGTCTCCCATGTCTGGGAGCTCCATCCACCCACGTCTGAGTGAAGTCAATGGGGCCGGCAGAGCATCGCAGGCTCTATGCATAACTCCCTTTACTATTTCTGGCAACGGTTCAAAATATCCCATAAGACATCAGATTACAAAGGGGTCAGAATTTTCACTAGAGAGTTATGAGCAATTTAGTTACAGAAGGTCAGAATTGATCATCTCTGTTTTGCAGAATAGATAGCATCAATTTAAACAGATGTTTCAAAAGGCAAACGTACTTCAAAATTTCCAAAATAGGTATCAAAAGAAATATATGCGAATCTAGTTCCCATAGAATCAAGTTTTTTCATAATTCAGAATTTTCACTAGAGAGTTATGAGCAATTTAGTTACAGAAGGTCAGAATTGATCATCTCTGTTTTGCAGAATAGATAGCATCAATTTAAACAGATGTTTCAAAAGGCAAACGTACTTCAAAATTTCCAAAATAGGTATCAAAAGAAATATATGCGAATCTAGTTCCCATAGAATCAAGTTTTTTCATAATTCAGAATTTTCACTAGAGAGTTATGAGCAATTTAGTTACAGAAGGTCAGAATTGATCATCTCTGTTTTGCAGAATAGATAGCATCAATTTAAACAGATGTTTCAAAAGGCAAACGTACTTCAAAATTTCCAAAATAGGTATCAAAAGAAATATATGCGAATCTAGTTCCCATAGAATCAAGTTTTTTCATAATTCAGAATTTTCACTAGAGAGTTATGAGCAATTTAGTAACAGAAGGTCCGAAATTACAGTCCCTATTTTGTAGAATCTGTAGGGTTAATTGCAATAGAAGTCATATTAGGCATTTCAACTCTAAATCATTCTATCTAGGTATCAAAAGAAATATATGCGAATCTAGTTCCCATAGAATCAAGTTTTTTCATAATTCAGAATTTTCACTAGAGAGTTATGAGCAATTTAGTTACAGAAGGTCAGAATTGATCATCTCTGTTTTGCAGAATAGATAGCATCAATTTAAACAGATGTTTCAAAAGGCAAACGTACTTCAAAATTTCCAAAATAGGTATCAAAAGAAATATATGCGAATCTAGTTCACAAAAATTAAGTTTTGCATAATTCAGAATTTTCACTAGAGAGTTATGAGCAATTTAGTAACAGAAGGTCCGAAATTACAGTCCCTATTTTGTAGAATCTGTAGGGTTAATTGCAATAGAAGTCATATTAGGCATTTCAACTCTAAATCATTCTATCTAGGTATCAAAATAAAGGTCTTCGAGTCTAATTTCAAACGGAATAGGTTTTGCCTAAATCAGAGTTTAGTACAAAAAGTTAGGACCAAAACAATGCATAGAGGTCAGATTACCGAAACATTACCGATTCATGGCTGTGTATCAAAACGAAAGAAATGTTTGGTTCTCAGCTGAAATCTTTCAAAATTTTGTAGAATTGAAAAGAAAACAGAGATTAGGATTCTGTTGGATGGGGTTAGAATACTTGCCTTTGAGAATTATGACCTTAAATGAGAAGATTTGAACAAGAAACCTCAAAGCCCCAATTTTTTTTCTTCTTCTTCTCCTCTTTTTTTTTCTCTTCTTCTTTCTTTCTTTCCCTGTTCTTCCACACAGCTGCCTTCTCTGGTTCCTTGAGAATGAAGGCAGAGAGGCTTAAATGGTGGGATTTGTAATTTTGTACATTTTGCAGTTTAATCCTTTATTATTATATTTACGATTAGGTCCTTAGGGTTTACATATAGGTCCTTTTTTTTTTCGAACAGATCCCCAAATTTTATAAATAAATTCTCAGATTTATACTTTGGCTCTTTTATCAAATTAAAATGAGTTCTTACACTACAACTAGAAATTTATACGAAAATTTAAAAATGAGGGATATTACACTCTCCCCCCCTTAAAAAAAAATTTAGTCCTCTAAATTTATCATACCTCTATCGATGAAAAGATGAGGATAAATCTTTTTCATTTCCTCCTCTAGCTCCCAAGTTGTCTCCTCTCTAGAATGATGTCTCCAAATTACTTTAACTAGAGGAATAATCCGATTTCTTAGGATTTTTTCCTTCTTATCAATAATCTGGGTGGGCTCTTCCACATAAGATACATCTTTATCGATCTCCATCCGCTCATACTTAATGATATGAGAGGGATCTGGTATATACTTTCTAATCATTGAAACATGAAATATATTATGGATATGGCACAACGATGGTGGCAAGGCAATCCTGTAAGCGACAGAACCAACCCTCTCAAGGACCTCAAAAGGTCCAATAAATCTTGGGCTTAACTTTCCTTTCTTCCCAAATCTTACAATGCCTTTGGAAGGGGAGACCTTTAAGAACACAAAATCTCTGATTTCAAACTCTATATCTCGTCTTCTATTATCAGCATAACTTTTTTGATGACTTTGAGCAGTTTTCAACCTTTCTTTTATATCTTGAATTTTCTCGGTAGTTTCTTGTACCTTGTCTGGTGCTAACAACTTTCTGTCACCTACTTCCTCCTAACATATAGGGGTTATGCATTTTCATCCATATAAAGCTTCATAAGGAGCCATCTTAATACTCGAATGATAACTATTATTCTAAGTGAACTCAATAAGTGAAATATCTTTATCTCATTCACCTTTCCAATCCATAACAGAGGCTCTAAGCAAATCCTCAAGTGTTTGAATTGTTCTTTCTGACTGACCATCAGTCTGAGGATGATATGCAATGCTAAACTTGACTTTAGTTCCCATAGATTCCTGTAATCTTCTCTAGAATCTAAAGAGAAATCTGGAGTCTCTATCAAAGATGATCTCTTTTGGAATACCATGAAGTCTTACTATTTCATTGACATATAAATCTGCAAGTCTGTCCAGCGAATAAGTCATATTAATCAGTAGGAAATGTGCAGATTTTGTTAGCCTATCAATGATAACCCAAATAGCATCATGCTTTCTAGAGGTTCTAGGTAGTCCTGAAACAAAATCCATAGTAACGCATTCCCATTTCCATTCAGGAATATCTAAAGGTTGCAACAACCCTCCAGGTCTTTGGTGTTCTCCTTTGATTTGTTGATAAGTCAAACATTTTGAAACATATCTTGCAATTTCCTTCTTCATGCCTTCCCACCAATAATGACTTCGGAGATCTCTATACATCTTAGTGCTCCCAGGATGCATTGTGTACTTTGAAGTATGACTTTCCTTTAGGATTTGGTTCTTGATGTCTGGTTCATTTGATATACATACTCTATCCCCAAATCTCAATAGGCCATCTTTTGAAACTTGAAATTTTGGCTTCAATTCCTTTTCTACTTCATTCCTCAAATAAATTAAGCGTGGATATCGTAATTGTCCTTCTTTAATTTGTTGAGTAAGATCAGATTGCACTTGAATGGAGGCCGTCAATATCATTGAGTCTTGCTCTTTCCTCATAGTATTCAAATCAAAATTTTCTTCTAATAACTTCCATTGCTTCACGACTAGACTAGCCATAAAATTTGTAGATTTTCTACTAAGTGCATCAGCCACAACATTGGCTTTGCCCGGGTGATAACAGATGGCATAATCATAATCCTTTAGAAGTTCTATCCATCTTCGCTGCCTCATGTTTAACTCTTTCTGAGTGAAAATATATTTTAAACTCTTGTGGTTAGTAAAGATTTCAAATTGCCGCCCATACAAGTAATGTCTCCAAATCTTTAGGGCAAAAACAATTGCTACCAATTCCAAATCATGAGTTGGATAATTCAGTTCATAACCTTTTAGTTGTCTAGAAGCATAAGCAATCACTCTCCCTTCCTGCTTCATAACACATCCCAGGCCCTTTCTTGAAGCATCAGTATAAACTACAAATCCCTCACTACCACTTGGAATAGTGAGAATAGGGGCACTAGTCAATCTTCTTTTTAACTCTTGAAAACTTTGCTCACAATCATCATCCCATACAAATTTCACATTCTTTTTAGTGAGTTTGGTGAGAGGTTGAGAGCGATTCGAGAAAATCCCTCCAAATATCTCCTGTAATAACCAGCCATGCCCAAGAAGCTTCTGACTTCTGTTACATTTGTTGGTACTTCCCAATTAACTACAGCTTCTACCTTCTTTGGATCAACAGATATGCCCTTCCCTGAAATCACATGGCCTAAGAAAGCAACCTCATTCAACCAAAATTCACATTTGCTGAACTTTGCATATAACTTCTTTTCTCTTAGTATGGACAATACATTTCTCAAGTGTTCCTCATGCTCTTGATTACTCCTTGAATACACCAATATGTCATCAATGAATACAATTACATAGTCATCCAAAAGTGGTTGAAATATCCTATTCATTAGTTCCATAAAAGCTGAAGGGGCATTCGTCAAACCAAAAGGCATCACCAAGAATTCATAGTGACCATATCGGGTTCTAAAAGCTGTTTTTGGAATATCCTCCTCCTTGATCTTCAACTGATAATAACCTGACCTCAAGTCAATCTTAGAGAATACTTGTGCACCCTGCAATTGATCAAATAAATCATCAATTCTGGGTATGGGATGCTTGTTTTTGATGGTCACTTGATTTAACTGTCTATAATCAATACAAAGCCTCAATATTCCATCCTTCTTCTTCACTAATAGTACCGGAGCACCCCACGGTGAAATGCTAGGTCGTATGAAACCCTTATCTAATAATTCTTGTAGTTGCTTCTTTAATTCCTCTAGCTCGAGTGGTGCCATTCTGTAAGGAGACTTAGATATTGGGGTTGTACTGGAGACCAGATCAATAGCAAATTCACCCTCTCTATCTAGAGGTAAACCAGGCAAGTCATCTAGGAATACATCAGGAAACTCTTTGACCACTGAAATTTCATCTAGATGAGTTTCTTCATTTGGATGCTCCCTTACACACACCATATAACAAAAACAACCCTTCTGCATAAGACGATAAGCTTGAAGTGCTGATATCAAGCAAGGAGGCAAATCATGCCTAATGCCCTCAAAGTAAAATATAGGCTGATTTGGTATGCAGAAGGTAAGTATTTTTGTGTAGTAATCAATACTAGCATGATGAGAAGATAACCAATCCATGCCAAGTATAATATCAAAACCCTGGATCTCTAGGAGAATCAAATCAGCAAGGAGTTCGTGTTCTCCAATAGAGATCAAACAAGATGGGTAAACCAAATTTGTTGCCAAAGAATCCCCAACAGCAGTTGTTACATATATCATATAATCCAGGGGTCTAGGTAGAACATCAAGTGACAAGCAAAGTATTTTGAAACAAAAGATAAGTTGGAACCGGGATCAAACAAAACTTTTGCATTTCTTTTAGAAACATGAAAAATACCTTCAACCACTGATTTAGAGGCTCTGGAATCTTGTTCTGTGATAGCATATACTCTAGCATGGGTCGTTGGCTTAGGGGTTAGTGGCTCTTTCTTCTTGTTTAATGGGCAGTCCCTGACTTTATGATCTAACTTTCCACAAGCAAAACAGGCTCCAGTCACCCGAAAACATTCACTTGTTTCATGATTACGTCCACATTTTTCACATGACTGAGTCCTCCACAATGGTTTCCCTTTCTCAAAT
Source organism: Musa balbisiana (assembly GCA_004837865.1). Lineage (NCBI taxonomy): Eukaryota > Viridiplantae > Streptophyta > Magnoliopsida > Zingiberales > Musaceae > Musa > Musa balbisiana. The sequence goes on from CM017188.1 coordinate 31,210,200, forward strand.
CTAGATGTCTTGATCCTCTTGTTACTAGCTTCATATTCATTTTCCCTCTTCCTTTTACTAGTAAATCTGTCCTTTTTGTGCCCATGATTTCTTGAATTTCCTCCATGACTATCTCAATTTTTAAAGCTCTTTCTACCGTATCCGCATATGTTTGTAGTTTTAAAGCAGACATTCGACTTCTTATTGCTAGTCGTAATCCCCTTTCAAACCTTTTTGCTTTTCGAGATTCATCATCAGTCATATGTGTAGCAAACCTAGAGAGCTCAGTGAATTTAGATTCATACCTTGTAACCGTCATATTTCCCTGAATAAGATTCCAGAACTCCAATTCTTTTTGATCTCTTATACAATCTGGAAAATATTTATCATTAAACTTTTCTTTGAATACCTTCCATGTTATTGGCTCATGTCATGTTTGGCTTCATAAATCCTCTTAGTCATTCTCCACCAGTGTTCCGCCTCTCCTTCCAGCATAAAAGTAGCAAGAAAAACTTTTTGATCATTAGGTAATTTAAGACATCAAATATTTTCTCTATCTGCATCATCCATCATTCTGCCGCCATTAGATCAGACTCACCACTAAAACTGGGAGGACTAAGCTTCTTAAACTGTTTAATTCCCAACCCCATTTGGTTTGATGTCCTTGTTCCATTATTTCTTCCTTGTTGGACATGTTTTTCTTATTGCTAGTCGTAATCCCCTTTCAAACCTTTTTGCTTTTCGAGATTCATCATCAGTCATATGTGTAGCAAACCTAGAGAGCTCAGTGAATTTAGATTCATACCTTGTAACCGTCATATTTCCCTGAATAAGATTCCAGAACTCCAATTCTTTTTGATCTCTTATACAATCTGGAAAATATTTATCATTAAACTTTTCTTTGAATACCTTCCATGTTATTGGCTCATGTTTGGCTTCATAAATCCTCTTAGTCATTCTCCACCAGTGTTCCGCCTCTCCTTCCAGCATAAAAGTAGCAAGAAAAACTTTTTGATCATTAAGGTAATTTAAGACATCAAATATTTTCTCTATCTGCATCATCCATCATTCTGCCGCCATTAGATCAGACTCACCACTAAAACTGGGAGTTGTTGTTGCTGCATCACTTGTGCCATAGTCTCCAAAGTCCGCATGATACCACTCAATTGATCAGCAGTAGATGCAACAGGAGAACCAGATGATCTCGTCAACCTTGCTTCCTAAAACATCAAAAGAAAGATTTTCTTTGATCAATCTCTAAATGAAAATCAATAAACCTCCATTTTTTTTTTCATCAAGTATATCAAAAAAAAAATTCTTAGTGATTCTCAAATCATGCTCTGATACCAACTCTGTCATGCCCCCCGAATTTAATCCATTCAGGAGGTGTGACCCTATCTAAAATCAATAATATTATAATTCATCATCACAAATCAATCCAGGATCCAATCTAACATTTAAGGATACTAAGAACCATTCAAATCAATATTCACAATTCATAAACCTGTACGTTTCATAAATCATACTCCACTTCACTTAGAGATTCATAAAATCCAAAGGCAACTCAACTAAACATCAACCATAACAAAAATCCATATTCGTAGAAATATATACCATCACAAAAATATTATTCACCATGAGTTCATATACTTATACAACGTAAACTTATCATTCCATAAACATGAGCAGTCCTTTAAACTTTTACAACACATAAGTATCAATATATCCTTAACATTACATCAGAAGTAAAGTATTCTATACAACAAAAACCTATCAACCAACAAAGATTAGTCCAAAATCTTCTAGCCCTTCAGTGCTTCAACCCAATTCTAGCTTTTCAGTGCGTGACAAACTACCCTGAAAAATTTATATAACAACGGGGTGAGCATAAAGAGCTCAGCAAGCGACTAACATATCCATGGCGGAAGGAGAAATTCAAGTAGGCTTAGTATCAAGACAACAAAAGCAGAAATACAAGTGTTCATTTGAAATCATCTCATTTGGTATAAAAATCACAAAGGGTTTCCTCATTCGAAAACAAGCATTAGACATAACAATACGAGAAAGGAAATTGGAGCATTTCATTGGCAAAACAAGCATTTAGGCATGTATCAAATGGCACTTGAAGCATTTCAGTGTATATCAAAGGCGTAAGAGTGTTTGAGAGCATAACATTGACATACAAAACACTCCAAAGTATAACAAGTGAACCGAATAGTAAATACAAGCTTGTATGTCATTTTTGAGATAGCATGCATTCCATTTTTATCCAAAGCATAAATATAAACTCATTAGCAAAGCTTTGGATATCATATCAAAAATATAGAGGGCACTGTGGGACCACATATATAATGTGATTCATCCATTTCAGGATGACCACCAAGTATAAGTCTCCCACGTCTGGGAGCTCCATCCACCCACGTCTAAGTGAAGTCAATGGGGCCAGCAGAGCATCGCGGGCTCTATGCATAACTCTCTTTACCATTTCTGGCAAAGGTTCACAAAATCCCACAAGACACCATAGTACAAAAGGGTAGCATGAACAATGACATTGGCACATATCGGAAGCACATGCGGAAACAACGGAAATATGCGTGTGCCTTTATCAAACAAGGAAATTCAAACAAAACATTACATAATAAATTTCAGACATATAACAATTTTAGGATGAATAATACAAGAATTTTCAAAGGACTGCAGAAGAATTTAATAGAAATCGAACTTCCAATAGAATGAGACTTGAATAGGCAAAATTCAACAAAGTTTTCAATTCTGGCAGAATTCGAATGGTACATTTCCTGATTTGTTTGAGTGACCAAGCATGCTCCAATTCACTAAACATAGGTGTTAAAAGAAAGATATGCGAATCTAGTTCCCAAAGAATCAAGTTTTTTCATAATTCAGAATTTTCACTAGAGAGTTATGAGCAATTTAGTTACAGAAGGTCAGAATTGATCATCTCTGTTTTGCAGAATAGATAGCATCAATTTAGACAGATGTTTCAGAAGGAAAATGTACTTCAAAATTTCCAAACTAGGTGTCAAAAGAAAGATATGCGAATCTAGTTCACAAATAAATAAGTTTTACATAATGCAAAATTTTCGCTAGAGAGTTCTGAGCAATTTAGTAACAGTAGGTCCGAAATTACAGTCCCTATTTTGTAGAATCTGTAGGGTTAATTTCAATAGAAGTCATATTATGCATTTCGACTCTAAATCATTCAATCTAGGTATCAAAATAAAGGTCTTCGAGTCTACTTTCAAACGGAATAGGTTTTGCCTAAATCGGAGTTTAGTACAAAAAGTTAGGACCAAAACAATGCATGGAGGTCAGATTACCGAAACATTACCGATTCATGGCTTTGTATCAAAATGAAAGAAATGTTTGGTTCTCAGCTGAAATCTTTCAAAATTTTGTAGAATTGAAAAGAAAACAGAGATTAGGATTCTGTTGGATGGGGTTAGAATACTTGCCTTTGAGAATTATGACCTTAAATGAGAAGATTTGAACAAGAATCCTCAAAGCCCCAATTTTTTTTCTTCTTCTTCTCCTCTTTTTTTTTCTCTTCTTCTTTCTTTCTTTCCGTAGGATTTGTTTTGTATATTTTGCAGTTTAGTCCTTGTATTATTATATTTATGACTAGGTCCTTAGGGTTTACATATAGGTCCTTTTTTTTTTTTTTTGAACAGATCCCCAAATTTTATAAATAAATTCTCAGATTTATACTTTGGCTCTTTTATCAAATTAAAATGAGTTCTTACACTACAACTAGAAATTTATACGAAAATTTAAAAATGAGAGATGTTACACAATGTCCTGGTTGGCATGTTGAGTGGATCTTGGAATTTTTGTTGTGGATGGATCTAGTAATATAGTAAGAGATGAAGTTTCCAACTTCTTCTTCTCCTACCCCCGAATACCATGGGAAACTTCTATGGTGGAAGGCTCCGACATAATAGGGAGAGATAAAGTTCCTGATTTGTCTTGTCTATGACGCTGTCCTAGTGAGTCGGAATGCTCACTTGTCTTCGTCACCACTGGTTCTACTACCACTAGGGGAGGCTCACCTTATTACTGAAGCACCTGACATGGCCTGTAGATCTTGTTAATCGGTTTTGGAGTTTGCTGACAAGCTCCATTTGCATGACCAAAAGATAAGCAACTCTGACATCGTTTTGGCTTCCATGAATATGAGACATGTACCTTACGAGTGTTCCATTCAGGATCATGATAATAAACCTCACTAGGGAGATCTTTGTCGGAAGAAACCACTGTCTCCTAGACCCTCAACCCATGCTAGAGTGTATGCTATCACTGAACAAGATTCTAAAGCTTCTAAATCAGTGGTTGAAGGTATTCTTCATGTTTCTAAAAGAAATGCAAAAGTTTTGTTTGATCCCGGTTCCAACTTATCTTTTGTTTCACAATACTTTTGCTTGTCACTTGGATGTTCTACCTAGACCCCTGGATTATATGGTATATATAACAACTGCTGTTGGGGATTCTTTGGCAACAAATTTGGTTTACCCATCTTGTTTGATCTCTATTGGAGAACACGAACTCCTTGCTGATTTGATTCTCCTAGAGATCCAAGGTTTTGATATTATACTTTGCATGGATTGGTTATCTTCTCATCACGCTAGTATTGTTTGCTACACAAAAAGACTTACCTTCTGCATACCAGATCAGCCTATATTTTACTTTGAGGGCATTAGGCATGATTTGCCTCCTTGCTTGATATCAGTACTTTAAGCTTATTGTCTTATGCAGAAGGGTTTTTTTTGTTATATGGTGTGTGTAAAGGAGCATCCGAATTAGGAAACTCATCTAGATGAAATTTTAGTGGTCAAAGAGTTCCTTCCCTGATGTATTCCTAGATGACTTGCCTAGTTTACCTCTAGATAGAGAGGGTGAATTTGCTATTGATCTAGTCCCCAATACAATCCCAATATCTAAGCCTCCTTACATAATGGCACCACTCGAGCTAGAGGAATTAAAGAAGCGACTACAAGAATTATTAGATAAGGGTTATATACGACCCAGCGTTTCATCGTGGGGTGCTTCGGTACTATTTGTGAAGAAGAAGGATGGAACATTGAGGCTTTGTATTGATTATAGACAGTTGAATCAGGTGACCATCAAAAATAAGTATCCCATACCCAGAATTGATAATTTGTTTGATCAACTGCAAGGTGCACAAGTATTCTTTAAGATTGACCTAAGGTCAGGTTATTATCAGTTGAAGATTAAGGAGGAGGATATTCCAAAAATAGCTTTTAGAACTCGATATGGTCACTATGAATTCTAGGTGATGCCTTTTGGTTTGACTAATGCTCCTACAGCTTTTATGGAACTAATGAATAGGATATTTCAACCACTCTTGAATGACTATGTAATTGTATTCATTGATGACATATTGGTGTATTCAAGGAGTAATCAAGAGCATGAGGAACACTTGAGAAATGTATTGTCCATACTAAGAGAAAAGAAGTTGTATGCAAAGTTCAGCAAATGTGAATTTTGGTTGAATGAAGTTGCTTTCTTAGGCCATGTGATTTCAGGGAAGGGCATATCTGTTGATCCAAAGAAAGTAGAAGATATAGTTAAATGGGAAGTACCAATAAATGTAATAGAAGTTAGAAGTTTCTTGGGCATGACAGGTTATTACAAGAGATCTTTGGAGGGATTTTCTCGAATCGCTCAACCTCTCACCAAACTCACTAAAAAGAATGTGAAATTTGTATGGGATGATGATTGTGAGCAAAGTTTTCAAGAGTTAAAAAGAAGATTGATTAGTGCCCCTATTCTCACTATTCCAAGTGGTAGTGAGGGATTTGTAGTTTATACTGATGCTTCAAGATAAGGCCTTGGATGTGTTTTGATACAAGAAGGGAGAGTGATTGCTTATGCTTCTAGACAACTAAAAGGTTATGAACTGAATTATCTAACTCATGATTTGGAATGGGTAGCAATTGTTTTTGCCCTAAAGATTTGGAGACATTATTTGTATGGGCGGCAATTTGAAATCTTTATTGACCACAGGAGTTTAAAATATATTTTCACTCAGAAAGAGTTAAACATGAGAAAGCAAAGATGGATAGAACTTCTAAATGATTATGATTGTGCCATCCGTTATCACCTGGGCAAAGCCAATATTGTAGCTAATACACTTAGTAGAAAATCTACAAATTTTGTGGCTAGTCTGGTCGTGAAGCAATAGAAGTTATTAGAAGAAAATTTTGATTTGAATACTATGAGGAAAGAGCAAGACTCAATGATATTGATGGCCTCCATTCAAGTGCAATCTGATCTTACTCAACAAATTAAGGAAGGACAATTACGAGATCCACGTTTAATCTACTTGAGGAATGAAGTAAAAAAGGAATTGAAGCCAAAATTTCAAGTTTCAAAAGATGGCCTATTGAGATTTGGGGATAGAGTATGTATACCAAATGAACTAGATATCAAGAACCAAATCCTAAAGGAAAGTCATACTTCAAAGTACACCATGCATCCTGGGAGCACTAAGATGTATAGATATCTCCAAAGTCATTATTGGTGGGAAGGTATGAAGAAGGAAATTGCAATGTATGTTTCAAAATGTTTGACTTGTCAACAAATCAAAGGAGAACACCAAAGACCTGGAGGGTTGTTACAACCTTTAGACATTCCTGAATGGAAATGGGAATCTGTTACCATGAATTTTGTTTCAAGACTACCCAGAACCTCTAGAAAGCATGATGCTATTTGGGTTATCATTGATAGGTTAACAAAATCTGCACACTTCCTACCGATTAATATGACTTATTCGCTTGACAGACTTGCAGATTTATATGTCAATGAAATAGTAAGACTTCATGGTATTCCAAAGGAGATCATCTCTGACAGAGACTCCAGATTTCTCTCTAGATTCTAGAGAAGATTACAGGAATCTATGGGCACTAAAGTCAAGTTTAGCACTATATATCATCCTTAGACTGATGGTCAGTTAGAAAGAACAATTCAAACACTTGAGGATTTGCTCAGAGCCTATGTTATGGATTGAAAAGGTGAATGAGATAAAGATATTTCACTTATTGAGTTCACTTATAATAATAGTTATTATTCAAGTATTCAGATGGCTTCTTATGAATCTTTATATGGGCGAAAGTGCATAACACCTATATGTTGGGAGGAAGTTATTGACAGAAAGTTGTTAGCACCAGACAAAGTACAAGAAACTACCGAGAAAACTCAAGTTATAAGGAAAAGGTTGAAAACTGCTCAAAGTCGTCAAAAGAGTTATGCTGACAATAGAAGACGAGATATTGAGTTTGAAATCAGAGATTTTGTGCTCTTAAAGGTCTTTTCTTCCAAAGGCATTGTAAGGTTTGGGAAGAAAGGAAAGTTAAGCCCAAGATTTATTAGACCTTTTGAGGTCCTTGTGAGGGTTGGTTCTATTGCTTACAGGATTGCCTTGCCACCATCATTGTGCCATATCCATAATATATTTCATGTTTCGATGATTAGAAAGTATATACCTGATCCTTCTCATATCATTAAGTATAAGCTGATGGAGATCGATAAAGATTTATCTTATGTGGAAGAAGCCACTCAGATTGTTGATAAGAAGGAAAAGATCCTAAGGAACCGGATTATTCCTCTTGTCAAAGTAAATTGGAGACATCATTCTAGAGAGAAAACAACTTGGGAGCTAGAGGAGGAAACGAAAAAGGTTTATCCCCGTCTTTTCATCGATAGAGGTATGATAAATTTATAGGACTAAATTTTTCTTTAAGGGGGGGAGAGTGTAACATCCCTCATTTTTAAATTTTCATATAAATTTAGAGGACTAAAAATTTTCACAAATTTTTAAATTTGATTTGATAAAAGAGCAGAAGTATAAATCTGATAACTTATTTATAAGATTTGATGATCTGTTAGAAAAAAAAAGGACCTATATGTAAACCCTAAGGACCTAATCGTTAATATATTAATACAAGGACTAAACTATAAAATGTACAAAATTACAAATCCTACCACTTAAGTCTCTTTGCCTTCGTTCTGAAGGAACCAGAGAAGGCAACTGCGTGGAAGAATAGAGGAAGAGAGAAAGAAGAAGAAGAAAAAAGGGGGGAAAGAAGAAGAAGAGAAATTTGGGGTTTTGGAGTTTTTTTTGCTCAAATCTTCCCATTTGGGGTCATAATTCTCAAAGGCAAGGGTTTTAATCCCATCCTATAGAAATATTAGTCTCTGTTCTTATATTAATTCTGAATAATCTAAACGATTTTTGCTTAGAACCTGATATTTCTCTTGTTAGACCCAAAACCATGGATCTAGAATTTTTCGGTAAACTGACCCCTATAGATTGTTTCAACCATAATATTTAGCACCAAACGTAGATTTAGGTAGGACCTTATTCATTTGAAATTAGACTTTTATACCTTTCTTTAGACACTGATATTGAAAATTTTGGACACTGAATACTTACCCAAACTTCTGTTTCAAATGAGCCTATGGATGCTGCAAAATAGGAATCGAAAATTTTTTTTTTGGTAAGTAAAAGTAAATTGATTATGTGTAAAGTTTCTACAAATAGCTTTGTCTATACAAGTCATAGACAAAGTTAGGTAACACATTGAGTACACATGTGGTGGTTATAACTACACATGCTGTAGACTTTAACTCCTAACTGTAGCCAACATGTTAAGATATGCCAAGACTACCAGTGAATATAGCATTTAACATCATGCTCAAGATCTAATAACAAAATTGAATTTGACAAAAATATCTTTTTCTCTTCGAGTAAAGTGCTCTATTTTGAAATCGTGCTCCATGCATGATCTTGATTTCTCTAATAATCTCTGTCAAGAGCTGAGCATTGTTTGTGTACTGACACTCAAATATTCTTCTACATCTCTCTTTCCACATCCACCAAATAGCATATCTGAAAGTAACCTTTGCCAGTTGTGTAAGAGGCCCTTTTCTTGAGAAACATTGTATGAGGTCACCTAATTCTTGATGCAAGTTTGGTTGTAGCAGCCTATTGAGTTCAAATCGCTGGAGAATCTCCTTCCATATCCTTTTAGTATAGTCACAAGCAAAATAGAGGTGGTCAACAGTTTCTTCTTGTTGCATGCAAAGGGAGCATCGGTTAACATGATAGATACCTCTTTTCTTCATATTATCTATTTTAGGTAGTTTATTAAGAATGGCCTGCCATGTACATAAGGAATGTCTCTATGATTCCGGTTGATCCCATGTCCAACTGCTTGGGATCCACTTGTTACTTTTTTACCTAATTTGATTTCATGCGGATGTAGCACTAAATTTACCATTATCATAAGGCCAAATAAGTATATCTGAAGGGTTATTTCTAATTGGAATAGTTTTGATAATCGGCCAAAGTGATAACATTTCAAGGGAAATAGGATTAGGGAGACACCAGGTACCGTTAGTAATGAACTCGGAAACCTTCTAATCTTTAGGAGCCCCAAGGTATTTTCGTATTCTGTCACCATATAATTGAAATATACTCTTCCCAATTATCCAAGGATCATACCACATATTAGTACTAGTTTCAGAAGAGATTACATAAGAAATGTGTTTGATTAGCCAATTCCTTGCCTTAAAATTCGTTTCCAAGCTGTAGAGTGATATGTTCTTGTTGAAATTTTCCAAATTGATTCCATTGAAAGGTACCTAGCAAAAACCCAATGTGACTATATGGAACATTTATTTTGCAAAAGATCCCACAATTGTTGTACCAAACATGCTTTATTTCAATCTCTAATATTTCTGAAGTTCAGCCCCCCTTCATCTTTTGATTTGCATATGTTGTCCCAATTTACCATATGCATTGTCTTATCTTTTTTTTTTGTAAGTAAAAGTAAATTAATTATGTGTAAAGTTTCTACAAATAGCTTTGCCTATACAAGTCATAGACAAAGTCAGGTAACTCATTAAGTACACATGTGGTAGTTATAATTGCACATGCTATAGACTTTAACTCCTAACTGTAGCCAACATGTTAAGATATGCCAAGACTACTAGTGGGTACAACATTTAACATTATGCTCAAGATCTAATAGCATTTATCTTCATTTTTTCCTATGCATTACCTTATCATTTGTGCCATTCCAGAAGAAGTTCATTAATATCCGTTCAATATCTTGGATAAGTCCAACAAGCAGAAGAAAAGCATTAGACCAATATATAGAGTAAGGGTATAATACCGAACGGATGAATTCAAGACGTCCTGCTTTTGATAGAAGCCTATTTTTCTAGGAAGAAATTCTATTCTTTATTTTTTGCAGGATAGGTTGACAGTGGGTTTTATGAACGCCAGTAGATATGAGTGGGAGACCTAGATAAGGAACTGGCAGACTTACCTCACTAACCCCCAGAGTGTGTACAATAAAGTCCTTGTCCTCAATGCAAGGACTCATATATACTTTTCACATGATTTAACTGAAGGCCAGAAACTATACCAAAGTTGTTCAGAATAGTAGCTAGGTTCCTCACTGAAGTTGGATCATTCTGGAGAAATATAAGTAAATCATCTGCAAAAGTTGTGTGATATGTTGAATAGAACCAGCATTTGGAGTTTCCAAGCAGCATTTGGAGTTCATTTCTGCTATTACTTTTAAATCATCTGCTGCTATTACTTTTAATACTGCCATTCGAGACTGCCTGTTCCAACATACAGCTAAGTCATTCCATTGTAATAGTGGATCACTAGATATGGAGAGAGTGGATCACCATGTCGGATGCCATTCGTTCTCCCAAAAAAGCCAATAGGTGAGCCATTAAATAGTATCGAAAACTTTGGAGTTTCCAAGCAACTTTGAATCCAATTAACCCATTTATGTGGGAAATTCATATCAATTAACATCTTATAGATAAATTTCTTATTAACTGAATCAAAGGTTTCCATAAATCAGCTTTAAAACATATTTTCGTCCCTTTTGTGTTTGAGTGCAGATCCTTGACCAAGTCATTAGCAAGCAGAATATTTTGATGTATACTTCTCCCTTTAATAAAAGCTGTCTGATTAGGACTAATGATCTTGTGTATTACCTTTTGCATTATATCTGCCAACACTTTGGAGATGATCTTGTAAATAAAGTTGCATAATGATATGGGTCATCTGCACTCAAAGCTTCAATATTGACAAACTGCTCCTCTTCTTCTTCTTCTTGGATTTGTTCTCTTCTCTTTAGAACAGATCTGCATCCAGAATACCAAGAAGAGGAGCAGATTTGCTCGTCGCTTCTTTCTTCCCCTCGCAGAAGTTTTCTTGAAGTTGTGATTGGGTGAGATCAACGAAGGAACGAAGAGGCATGAATGAGATCAACGAAGGAGGAGAGGCACGAAGAGGCAATGACGCTGCTCCTCTTTCCTCTCGAGGAACAGAGGAGGGTAGAGGAAAGAGGCACTGATGAAAGAGGAGAGATCTACGCTCAAAGCTTCAATTTTGATAGACCGCTCCTCTTCCTTCTTCTTCTTGGATTTGTTCTCTTCTCTTTAGAACATATTTGCATCAAGAAATCGGTGGAACAGAAAGGCGAAGACGAGGGCCGAGAGTGGATCTTCGCCCTTCTTGCTTTCAAGATCCATGGCTCTGTCTTCTGCTAAGAACAGAGGAGGAGAGAACTGTCGAAAAAGAAGTGAGGTGGTGGGCAATCTGATGGGATCAGAGCTCTCACGATCCACGCTCTTCTTCTTCTCATCGATGAAAAGAGGAGAGATCGGAGGAAGACTACTGAAATCACAACCTTTCTCGTCGGCTCTGTTTAGTGGAACAGAGTTCCTTGTGAAGGAGAGTTCCTTCTTATAAAAAAAAAAAAAAAGAAGGGGAGGTTCGGGACATGGCAGCGACGACCTCTAAATCTAGTGATGGTGGCGGGAGGGTAGATTCGACGGCGAGGCACCCTAACCATACATCTCAAGTTGATCCTCCACTACCTACTTTCCGGCGAGATGTTCCTTCGACGAAGCAGCATCAAAGTAGATCGAGGCCTCCTGCTCTCATTTCTAGTGACCCTCGGCCTTGGACTAGCCTCTTCAAGGCTCCAGTTGGAAGTCCGGATCTCAGCTTGGATTTTTTCACTCCTGAAGTTTAGGCTGATAAAAGGATTGCTGTGTACGAGATTACTAATTCCGCAGAACTAATCGAGACATGGTCTATGGCGATTGTTGGCTATGTGATAGGACTCAAAACATCCTATTTCCCACTATCCTCATTTATCAAAACTAGGTGGGGAACATCGGCATTTGATCTTCATATGCTGGAAAACAGTTTTTTTGTTTGCAAGCTATACTCCGAAGAAGATTTGCAACGGGTTCTCAAAGGATTCTGGACTATTTGCGGCCACCCAATGATTCTATGACGCTGGTCTCCTGATGTTTGTTTGAAGATAGATAGCCTACAGTCTATTCCTTTATGGGTATCCTTTAAAGGCTTTCCTCTACATCTTTGGAGTCGACGCTTTATTGCAAAGTTATACAGCACTTTGGGACAGCCACTCTACATTGACAAAGCAATAGTTGCATAGATGAGATTAGCATTTGCCCGAGCATGTACTAGTTTCATCCGACAAAGATCTCCCCAATAAGGTATTTTATCATGATCTTGAAGGAAACACTCGTAAGGTACATGTCTCATATTCTTGGAAGCCACAACGATGTCAGAGTTGCTTATCTTTTGGTCATGCAAATGGAGTCGGTCAGCAAACTCCAAAATCGATTAATAAGATCTACAGGCCACGTCAGGCACATCAGCAATAAGGCGAGCCTCCTCTAGTTGTAGTAGAATCGATGGTGACAAAGACGAGTGAGCATTCCGACTCACAGGGACAGCACCATAGAGAAGACAAATCAGAAACTTTATCTCTCCCTATTATGTCGGATCTTTCCACAACAAAAGTTTCCCATGGTACTCGTGGACAAGGGAAGCAGAAGTTGGAAACTTCATCTCTTATTGTATTACCGGATCTATCCACAACAGGAATTCCAATATCCATTCAACATGCCAACTAGGACATTGTGTCTCAACAAACTCAAGCACCAACAAACATCACTAGTAAGGATATTCTGCCACAACAAACTCAGGCCCAAACAAACCTTGTTAGTAAGGATATTCTGTCTCAACTATCCCATGCCCCAACAAATCATACTAACTAGAATATTGTGCCTCAATAATCAGACTACTTGACTCAAGGTACAAAGTTTAAACATTTGATAGCTATGGATGAAGTAGATAAATAAAGAAATAAAGCCTTAAAAGGTAAAGATACTATGCGGGAAAAAAATGCAAAACCTAAGGATAAGAAAAAGGAAGGTACTATCTATTCAAAGTCGTAGGATGAATACCTTACTTCATCTCTTACTTCCTTTTCCATTTGTTTTTTTCTAATGAAAATAATATGTTAGAATATTCGTGGACTTAATAAGCCTGAAAGATATCGGGAGGTCAATAGAATAATTAAGTTTGCCGCATGTGATATTGCTATTCTCGTGGAAACAAAAATTAAAAAATCGCTCGTTCTTGCTCAAAAGAACTTAATATGGCTGGATGTAGAATTGTTTACCAATGACTCTAGTGAAACATTTGGTAGAATATGGGTCTTATGGCATCCTAACTCTATTAATGCTTGGATTATTTCTGCTACTGATCAATTCATTCATCTAAAGGTGGAGGACAAAAAGAATGGCTGTCAATTCAATTTCACTAGTATATATGCTTTAAACAGTATACAAGAAAGAAATATACTATGGAATGATTTGACTAACATTGCAAATGACTGTTGTAATGTACCTTGGATTGTTCTTGGTGATTTTAATACTGTTCAATACACAAATGAAAAAGTGGGGGGTAGATAGCTTTCCGAAAGTCAGCTTCAAAGTTTTAATGATTACATAGACACTGCTGCATTGATTGATATGAAATCAGTGGGAAATTAGCTCTCCTAGAGTAATCAAAGTGCTGCTAATAGGAAAATAATGGCTCGACTTGACAGGTGTTTGATTAATCATGAATGGTTAACAGTTCACCCTGATTCACTTCTTGAGTATGATGTACCATTATTTTTTGATCATTCCTTAATGTATATACACGCAGATAAAGCAACACCTAGAGGCAAGAAACCATTTAGATTCTTTAACATGTGGAGTACACATCCTCAGTTCCTTGATATTATCAGATTAGCCTGGAATGTTAATATACATGGTTCGCCAACTTACATCTTATGTCAAAAGCTCAAAGCTTGTAAAGCAGCACTTAAGGAGTGGAATACAAACACATTTGGAAATATTACCACCCGGGTTCAAATTTGCAGAAAAGAACTAATGGAAATACAGCATGAGCTACAACTTCAGCCCCAAGATGAGAATCTTATCTACAAAGAGATAGAAGCCAGAAATAACTTCATGCAAACCTTAAAGTAGGAAGAAAGTTTTGCAAAGCAGAAGTCTCGACAGCATTGGCTTACTTTAGGCGATTCCAATACTAAGTTTTTCTATGCTTCCATTACTACTTGAAGGGCAGTTAATTACATCAGAAAATACAGAGACAAATATGGTAATCTTATTGAGAATTTAGATGAGGTTAAAGCATACACCGAGTGACTTTTTTATTCCTTACTCAATCAAACAATGCAACCTAATAACATTCATGTGGAGCCACCTAGAAAGCTTGATACAGATGTCATTTCAATCCTCAATGCCCCAATCACAGATGATGAAATTGAAAGAGTTGTCTTTAAGTCACCGAAAGACAAAAGCCCTGGTCCAAATGGATTTCCAGCTAAATTTTACCAAACTACATGGTCTATTATTGGAAATGATGTGATTAAGGCTTGCCAATATTTTTTCTCTTTAGGTCATTTTCTTAGAGAGATAAATTGCACTTTTATTTCCTTAATTCCCAAGAATGCAGGGGCTGATTCATTGGAGAACTATCGACCCTGTTGAAAATTTCTGACTTTTCGATACTAAAATGCCTATAAGTCCCTGTTAGAAATTCTGATTTGTACTAAACTAACTTCATTTGAAACTAGACTTGTAGATATTTCTTTTGATATATAGATTGAAAATTTTGGAATTCAAATGCCTATCTTGTTATCTATTGAAATCGACTCTATAATTTCTGCAAAACAGTGATTTTTGTTTTTGACCTTTGGTTACTAAATCAATGGTAACTCCTTGTGGGAAACCTTGTTTCATATGAAACTTATTTCATCAGAAAATAGATTGATATATCATTCGATAATAGCTTTTTTGAGAGTATTGGAGTATAATTGGCAATCTAAAGTATTTGTTCAATGTGCCTCTCGAACTCTATCAGAAATCGAGCTTGGGTCGATTTCGCATATTTTGTTTTCATTCGTTTGGAAATAGATTTACATTCAGTTTCCTTCACTCAATCAAGGTTTAAATTAATGCTTGAATTCTGGTTTGTGCTTGTCTGTAAGTTATTTACATTCTTGAACCATATTGTGTAACATTTATGCTATAACGTATTGACTCATATAGGCACATGTATATTCTCTTGTTCCGCATTTGCTTTCGATATGTGCCTAATCCAGTTTCATCCCTTTGGATATTTGAATTAAGCTAAATATGATTGATTGGGATCTATGTGTACTCTTGCTTTCATTTCCTTTCAAATCTAAATACACTTGTGAAAGATTATTTGCTTGCATTGTATTGACTCGTAAAGGCACATGTATGTTTTGTTGTTCCACGTGTGCTTTTGATATGTGTTATTTATTATTCATACTGCCTTTTTGTACTCTGGTGTTTGTGGGATAATATGAACCTTTGCTAGAAATGATAAAGGGAGTTATGCATAGAGCCTGCGATGCTCTATCGACCCCCTCTGACTTCACCTAGACGTGGGAGGATGGAGCTCCCAAATGTGGGAGACTTTTGTCTGGTGGTCATTCAGAAATGGATGAATCACATTCTATCTATGGTCCCACTACACTTTCTGTATGTTTGATATGATATCTAGAGCTTTAGTTATGTATTTCTGTATGTGCTTTAGATAAGAAAGATATGAATGTAACGTCAAATATAACGTTTCAGCTTCTGTTTCGTATCAGTCTTTGAAATATTCCGAAATGTTCGTACACCATTGATACACTTTGAAATATTTCATATGCTATTGATATGTTTTGGAATGTCCTATTTGCCATTGATATCCATAGAAATCTTTTATACGTCATTGATAAGCTCCAAAACCTTTCATTGGTTATTAATATGCTCCAATTACTCTATGCTCCATCTGTTATGAACCAAATATGTGTGATTGAAATGATATTTGTGATTCTACACCTAGTGAGATTACGTCTATAAATTCTTTATAATCTGCCTTGCATTTTGAAACCTTATTTGTTTGGAAGTTGTCCTCTTTTACGATGGATATGTTAGTCATCTACTGAGCTTTATATGCTCACTTCGTTGCTATATAAATTTTTCAGGATAGCTTATCGCTTGCTTAAATGTTAAAATTGGGCTGGGGTAGTGGAAAGTTAGAATATTTTGGGCAGATCTTTATTAGTATACATGTTTTTGTCGTATAAGCACACTCTGCGACTAATGAAATGTTGACGATGAATCTAAGCTTGTGGATTTTGTATAAGTTTAAAGAACCTCTCATGTTTAGGATTCTGGAATGTTAAGTTTAATTCGTGTTATGATATGAACTTATGGTAAACGTTGGTTTTGTGATTGTATAGACTCCCACACTTGTGAATTTATGTTGTGGTTATTATTTTGGTGAGTTGAGTTTAGATTTTATGAATCGTCAAGCGATGTGTTGTATGATTACAAACTGCACAGGTTTTATGTATCGCTAGATGTTTGAATGTTTTTAGTATCCTCAAATGTTAGTTTGGATCCTGGATTTGTTTGTGATGAAAATTTTAATTTTATCAATATTTCTAAGGGGCATGACAAGAATCCTTGCAGAAAAATAAGGTTTCATCGTTTGAAAAGATTGGTGCGTAAAAACCCGCAAAATTAGAAAACTACATGTATAAGAAAGATGTGTTACCTAGATAGATCGTAAATCCTTGAAAACCTACAGATCTATAGGAGAGGATAAAGAAGATCTATTGTCCTCCTCTCTAGTAGTGATCCACATGGTAGGGGTAACGAATATGCTCCTCAAATCGATGCCCAAATCTCTTTCTCATGCGCACCATGCAATCAAGAAGGGGCTGCCCCTTCTTGCTGTCCACACACCCCAAATAGGGGCTGTAGTATGAGGAGAAGAGGGAGAGTGAAGAATAGGAGGAGATAGCCAAAAAGAACCTAACCCATGACCCTTTGATTCCCTCCTATTTATAGAGGCCCCTTGTCAACTTAACCTAATGGATCCTACCATATTAGGTACTGGATCTCTATCCAACTACCCATACTACTTAGATTAGTGGGTCTCTACCCATTAATCTCTCATTGACTCTTATTAGATCTCATCCATAAGATCCAATAATTTAGGGGCTTATTGGATATCAAATAAAATAGGGGCTTTAGTGGATATCTCATATCTGAACATCTATTTGTCGCAACACCAACCATATTTGTGTGTCCCTCTAGGCCTAATATTGATCTAGTCATGAGTCATACCTATTTGAACTCCTTCTAACTTAGTGAATTATTATCTCCATAATAATTCACTCGACTAATCGATTGTGAACGTACTAGGCCACTACGTCGCCATCCCCAAACAATATAGGGGAATCCAATCCATTGGACTTGTCTGTCCTCAATTATCATGTATCTATAGTCTCTTATCCATTTAATACCCTAGAGATTGTATACCGAACATGTTGCTTTCAAGCCCATATGGTTTCTACTCGATCTCGCTCTAATCATATTCTCTCGGAGAACTCTTTGCCTATCAATCCGAATGACCCTAGCTAAGGATTTGTTTTAGTAAGAACACATGGGATATTTCTCTTATGATACCAAGAGCGAATGATCCTCTATTAACACTCGATAGCCCTTGTAAAGTTGGCTACTACTCCCGATGACCGGTTGTGCTAGATTTGGAACATTCAGGCCTATAAGTCTGGTATCAAAGAGTGGAATACTCATACAAGACATCATTAGTGTCTCAAGTTTTAGGACCAAATACACCATTGGGACTATAGAATTACTATATGATAATAAGGCATCATCAATCATCTAGCATTCCGTGATTGCATAAATCAGTGAACTCATTCTCCAATGAGCACATGTATTGTATCCCTAGTGTTCTCATACAAGCAGTTGTGAGACTAATTACCTCCATCATATGGATGGATATATAGTACACCAATCTATCTTGTTTTTTCAATATCCCCTTTGAGTAATGTATGACCGAAATTATTTTGGGTCTGTGTTTAAAGGTGAATCGGTCTCATTATCATGGTCTTATCACAATGTAATTCTCATTACATAGATCCATAAATATCACAATATACATATATTCATGTAATAAGTAATATAAAGTGATAAAATGTCAAATAATATAATAAGAAAAAAAAATGCATGTCATGTCACACCTGTCATCAGTCATGTGATTGGATTGCAGGGCATCTATAACTAGCTTTAGTCCCTACCAGATTATTTTTTTGGTAAGTAAAAGTAAATTGATTATGTGCAAAATTTCTACAAAGCTGTAGACTTATAGCCAACATATCATGTCAATACTACCTATGGGTATTGCATTTAACATCATGCCCAAGATCTTTAGCTAATAACAAGATTAAATTTGACAAAAATATCTTTTTCTCTTCATGTAAAATGCTCCATTTTGAGATCATGCTTCATGCATAATCTTGAGTCTCTAATAATCTTTGTTAAGAGCTGAGCATTGTTTGTGTGTTGACACTCAAAGATTCTACTATATCTCTCCTTCCACATCCATCAAATAGCACATATGAAAGTAACATTTGCTAGTTGTGTAAGAGGCCCTTTCCTTGGGAAACAATGCATGAGGTCATCTAATTCTTGAAGCAAGTTTGGTTGTGGTAGCCTATTGAGTTCAAATCGCTGGAGAATCTCTTTCCATATCCATTTAGTATAGTCACAAAAAAAATAAAGGTGGTTAATAGTTTCTTCTTGTTGCATACAAAGTGAGCATCGGTTAACATGATAGATACCTCTTCTCTTTATATTATCTACTGTAGGTAGTTTATTAAGAAGGGCCTGCCATGTACATAGAGAATGTCTATGTGATCTCGGTCGATCCCATATCCAACTGCTTGGTGTCCACTTTGCTTGATTTAATTCCATGCGGATGTGACACTAAATTTGCCATTGTCATGAAGCCAAATAAGTATATCTGAAGAGTTATTCCTAATTGGAATAGCTTTGATAGTCGGCCAAAGTGATAACATTTCAAGAGAAATAGGATTAGGGAGAGACCAGGTACCATTAGCAATGAACTCAGAAACCTTCCAATCTTTGGGAGCCCCAAGGTCTTTTCATATTCGGTCACCATATAATTGAAATATACTCTTCCCATTTATCCAAGGATCGTACCATATATTAGTACTAGTTCCAAAAGAGATTGCATAAGAAATGTGTTTGATTAGTAAATTCCTTACCTTTAAAATTCCTTTCCAAGCTACAGAGTGATATGTTCTTGTTGAAATTTCCAAAAATTAATTCCTTTGAAAGATACCTTGTAGAAACCCAATATGACCATAACGAACATTTACTTTGCAAAATATTCCATAATTGTTGTACCAAACATGCTTTATTCCAATCTCTAATATTTCTCAGATTTAGTCCCCCTTCATCTTTCAGTTTGCAGATATTGTCCCAATTTACCATATGCATCGCCTTATCATTTGTGTCATTCCAGAAAAAGTTCATTAATAACCATTCAATATCTTGGAGAAGTCCAACAGGTAGAAGAAATGCATTAGACCAATATATAGAGTAAGAGTACAACACCAAACGGATGAGTTCAAGTAGTCCTGCTTTTGAAAGAAGCCTATTTTTCTAGGAGGAAATTCTATTCTTAATTTTTTGTAGGATTGGCTGATAGTGGGTTTTGTGAATGCTAGTGGATATGAGTGGGAGACCCAGATAAGGAACTGGTAGGCTACCCTCACTAACGCCTACAGTGTGTGCAATAAAGTCCTTTTCCTTAATGCAAGGACCCTTATAGACTTTACTTTTCACATGATTTAACTAAAGGCCAGAAACTATACCAAAGTCTTTCAGAATAGTAGCTAGATTCCTCACTGAGGTTGGATCATTTTGGAGAAAGATAAGTAAATCATATGCAAAAGTTATTGTGATATGTTGAATAGAACTAGCATTTGGTACCTTAATGCTGCAATTCAAGACTGCCTATTCCAGCATACAGCTAAGTCCTTCCATTAAAATAGTAAAGAGATATGGGGAGAGTGGATCACCTTGTCGGATGTCATTCGTGCTCACAAAAAAAACCAATAGTTGAGCCATTATGCCCTTCGAGTAGCAATGGAAACATAGAAAAACTTAGTATTGGAATCCCCTAGAGTAAGCCAATACTGTCGAGACTTCTGCTTTGCAAACTTTCCTCCTGCTTTAAGGCGCAATGAAGTTATTTCTGGCTTCTGTCTCTTTGTAGATAAGATTCTCATCTTGGGGCTGAAGTTGTAGCTCATGTTGCATTTTCATTAGTTCTTTTCTGCAAATTTGAACCCGGGTGATAATATTTCCAAATGTGTTTGTATTCCACTCCTTAAGTGCTGCTTTATAGGCTTTGAGCTTCTGACATAAGATGTAAGTTGGCGAACCATGTATATTAACATTCCAAGCTAATCTAATGATATCAAGGAACTAAGGATGTGTACTCCACATGTTAAAGAATCTAAATAGTTTATTGCCTCAAGGTGTTGCTTTATCTGTGTGTATAAACATTAAGGAATGATCAGAAAATAATGGTACATTATACTCAAGAAGTGAATCAGGATAAACTGTTCATAGCATTATAGATAAATTTCCTATTGACTAAATCAAAGGCTTTCCGTAAATTAGCCTTAAAACATATTTTCGTCCCTTTTGTTTTTGAGTGCAGATCCTTGACCAAGTCATTAGCAAGCAGAATATTTTGATGTATACTTCTCCCTTTAATAAAAGCTTCCTGATTAGGACTAATGATCTTGTGTATTATCTTTTACATTCTATCTGCTAACACTTTGGAGATGATCTTGTAAATAAAATTGCATAATGATATGGGTCGATAGTTCTCCAGTGAATCAGCTGCTGCATTCTTGGGAATTAACAAAATAAAAGTGTAATTCATCTCTCTAAGAATATGACCTGAAGAGAAATAATGTTGGTAAGCCTTAATCACATCATTTCCAATAATAGAACATGCAGTTTCAGAAAATTTAGTTGGAAATCCATTTGGACCAGGGCTTTTGTGCTTCAGTGATTTAAAGACAACTCTTTCAATTTCATCATCTATAATTGGGGCATTGAGGATTAAAATGGCATCTGTATCAAGCTTTCTAGTTGGCTCCACATGAATGTTATTAGGTTGCACCGTTTGATTGAGTAAGGAATAAAAAAATCGCTCGGTGTATGCTTTAACCTCATCTAAATTTTTAATAAGATTACCATATTTGTCTCTGCATTTTCTGATGCGATTAACTGCCCTTCGAGTAGCAATGGAAACATAGAAAAACTTAGTATTGGAATCCCCTAGAGTAAGCCAATACTGTCGAGACTTCTGCTTTGCAAACTTTCCTCCTGCTTTAAGGCGCAATGAAGTTATTTCTGGCTTCTGTCTCTTTGTAGATAAGATTCTCATCTTGGGGCTGAAGTTGTAGCTCATGTTGCATTTTCATTAGTTCTTTTCTGCAAATTTGAACCCGGGTGATAATATTTCCAAATGTGTTTGTATTCCACTCCTTAAGTGCTGCTTTATAGGCTTTGAGCTTCTGACATAAGATGTAAGTTGGCGAACCATGTATATTAACATTCCAAGCTAATCTAATGATATCAAGGAACTAAGGATGTGTACTCCACATGTTAAAGAATCTAAATAGTTTATTGCCTCAAGGTGTTGCTTTATCTGTGTGTATAAACATTAAGGAATGATCAGAAAATAATGGTACATTATACTCAAGAAGTGAATCAGGATAAACTGTTAACCATTCTTGATTAATCAAACACCTTTCAAGTCGAGCCATTATTTTCCTATAAGCAGCACCTTGATTACTACAAGAGAGCCAATTTCTCACAAATTTCATATCAATCAATGTGGCAGTGTCTATGTAATCATTAAAACTTTGATTGTATAAGAATTAAAGTACTAATATGAAAAGACCTTGGGACTCCAAAAGATTGGAAGGTTTTCGAGTTCATTGCTAACAGTACCTGGTGTCTTCCTAATCCTATTTCTCTTGAAATGTTATCATTTTGGCCGACTATCAAAGCTATCCCAATTAGGAACAACCATTCAGATATACTTATTTAGCCTTATGACAATGGCAAATTTAGTGCAACATTTGCATGGAATCAAATCAGGGAAAAAAATAATAAGTGGATCCCAAGCAGTTGGACATGGGATCAATCGGGATCACAGAGACATTCCCTATGTACATGGCAGGGCCCTTCTTAATAAAGTACCTATAATAGATAATATGAAGAAAAGAGATATCTATCATGTTAACCGATGCTCCCTTTGTATGCAACAAGAAGAAACTGTTGACCACCTCTATTTTGCTTATGATTATACTAAATGGATATGGAAGAAGATTCTCCAGTGATTTAAACTCAATAGGCTGCCGCAACCAAACTTACATCAAGAATTAGGTGACCTCATGCAATGTTTCTCAAGAAAAGGGTCTCTTACAAAATTGGCAAATGTTACTTTTAGATGTGCTATTTGGTGGATGTGGAAAGAGAGATGTAGAAAAATCTTTGAGTGTCAACACACAAACAATGCTCAACTCTTGACAGAGATTATTAGAGACTCATGATCATGCATGGAGTATAATCTCAAAATGGAGCACTTTACACGAAGAGAAAAAGATATTTTTGTTAAATTTAATTTTGCTATTAGCTAACGATCTTTGGCATAATGTTAAATGTTGTACCCACTAGTAGTCTTGGCATGTCTTAACATATTGGCTACAGTTAGGAGTTAAAGTCGACAGCATGTGTAGTCATAACTACTGCATGTGTACTCAATGAGTTACCTGACTTTGTCTATGACTTGTATTGACAAAGCTATTTGTAGAAACTTTATACATAATCAATTTACTTTTACTTACCAAAAAAAAAATCATTAAAACTTTGAAGCTGACTTTCGAAAAGCTATCTACGCCCCACTTTTTCATTTGTATATCAAACAGTATTAAAATCGCCAAGAACAATCCAATAAACATTATGATAGTCATTTGCAATGTTAGTCAAATCAGTCCATTGTATATTTCTTTCTTGCATACTGTTTGAAGCATATATACTAGTGAAATTGAATTGATAGCCATTCTTTTTGTCCTCCACCATTAGATGAATGAATTGATCAGTAGCAGAAATAAACCAAGCATTAATAGAGTTAGGATGCCATAAGACCCATATTCTACCAAATGTTTCACTAAAGTCATTGGTAAACAGTTCTGCGTCCGGCCATATTAAATTCTTTTAAGCAAGAACGAGTGATTTTTTAATTTTTGTTTCCACGAGAATAGCAATATCACATGTGGCAGACTTGATTATTCTATTGAGCTCCCGATATTTTTTAGGCTTATTAAGTCCACGAACATTCCAGTAGATTCTTCTTTCCTCCCTGTTTCTACGGCAAACTTTCTCCTCTTCTGTTCTTTTTATTCGATCTCGCAGGTCTCTAGAAGTCACCCCTTTACCCGAAGCTTGCTGTCGCCATCGTCCAGCGATGAAGAGCGTCGACCACTGGAAGAAGTAGCCACCAGCCCCTCGGAGTCGTGTGACAACTCCACCCTCCACCGGGCCCCTTTTCTCCAATAAGAAGAGGAAGAAAGTTTTTGATCTTAAAAGAGCATAGCGTCCTCGATTTCTTTGGTCACAGCCTCACCTCCGCTGGAAAGAATCAGCCATCGAGTCCCTTTTCCCTAATGAGAAGAGGAAGAAGGAGAGCAGGGGAAAGGGGGCGGTGCAGTGACAATTTCTCCCTTCTGGGCTCCACTTTCTCTCCTTGATAGCATAGAGATCTTGCCATTTCCTTCTACAAAGAAGACCAAACGGCGGAATTGATCACCGTCCACTTCCTTCCTTCGCCGACGAGCAGAAATCTTCTCCTCTGTTCCTTGAGAAGGGAGCAGAGAGGCTGCAGAAGTGCAAAAATCTCCTCCTTTGTTCCACGAGGGCGCAGATCCACTTGCCCTTCTCGTGGGGTCCCTTTTCCCCGATGAGAAGAGGAAGTTCGATGATGATTTACTTGATCAATTGTGTGGTGCTTAAGCGAGAGGGGCAGTATTAGATTATTTTTCTCAGCTTGAGGTGACTCTCCCTAAACTCCTCAATATACTGAGAGATGTTGAGAGCACTATCAAGAAAGAGAAGTTAGTTCTCTATGCTATTGAGAGCAAAAAAAAAAAGAAGGCAGAAAAAGTCCCTTAAGAAAGGCAAGGGTAAGGGCAGACCGAGTAAAGCAAAAATTACTAAGAAGGACCCGGCAAAGGACAAATATTAGTCTTCTACTATAGTAAAGATAGGCATTAGAAAAGGAATTGTAAGGAGTATCTTGCCGAAAAAGTGAAATAGAAGCTTGAAGAAGCTTTAGGTACATTCATGAGCAATCTTCAGTTGTTAGATTTTCTGATAGTGCATGGGTATTGGATACTGGTAGTGTTTATCACATTTGTAATTCATTAAAGATTCTAACAAAGCCTAGGAGATTGGTGAGAGGCAAGATAGTTATAAAGTAAATTTTGAGAACAATAGTTGTTCAATTATTAAGGATCATACGATTATCATTAAAGAGACATTGCATAATAGTTTGTTTATGCTAGATACTATTCCACATATCATAAGGTGAATAGTGTATACATATGGTACCGTAGGCTAGGTCATATCCATGAGGGAAGAATTCAAAAGTTGCTAAAAGATAGATACCTAAATCCATTCAACTTATGAGTCATATGCAACTTGTGAGCCTTACCTTCGTGGAAAGTTAACTAACTCTCCATTTAGTAGAATTAGAAAGAGAGCCATTGAGTTACTAGAACTCATACATAGTGATGTATATAGTTTCATGTCAACATATATCATAGGTAGTTACTCCTACTTTATTACTTTCACTAATGATTTCTCTAGGTACAAACACATGTACTTGATGAAGTACAAGTCTAAAGCCTTCGAGAAATTTAGGGAGTATAGGAATGAAGTAGAGAATCAGATTGGAAATAGTATCAAGACTCTTCGATCAGATCGAAGAGATGAGTACTTGAGTGTAGAGTTCACCTAATTCCTCAAGGACCATGAGATTCTATCCCAATGGACATCTCCTTGTACACCTAAAGTAGGAATCGCACACTATTAGACATGGTGTGGTCCATGATGAGTTTCGTCGACCTACCCATCTTATTTTAGGGATATGCCCTAAAGTCCGCAGCTTACTTTTTGAACAGAGTTCTAACTAAGTCAGTAGTATCTACACCATATAAGATTGGGAAAGGAAGAAGCCTGATCTTAAGGTTGTTAAGATCTGGAGCTGCCCACCCACATTAAGAGACACAGTCCCAATAAATTAGAATTCAGGATGGAATGGTACAAGTTTGTAGCCAAGAGAGCAGCATTCCTTGATAAGGAACACATTCTTGGTGGAGACAATGGGAGCATGATAGAAATGAGTGAGGTTGGAGAACCTAGCTAAAGCATCATTTCACAGCCCAAGCTTATTTTTTTTTTTTTTGGGTAAGTAAAAGTAAATTGATTATGTGTAAAGTTTTTACAAATAGCTTTATCTATACAAGTCATAGACAAAGTCAGGTAACTCATTGAGTACGCATGCAGTAGTTATGACTACACATGCTGTAGATTTTAACTCCTAACTGTAGCCAACATGTTAAGATATGCCAAGACTACCAGTGGGTATAGCATTTTAAAATCATGCCAAAGATCGTTAGCTAATAGCAAAATTGAATTTGACAAAAATATCTTTTTCTCTTGGTGTAAAGTGCTCCATTTTGAGATCGTACTCCATGCATGATCTTGAGTCTCTAATAATCTTTCTCAAGAGCTGAATATGATCCTTACAAATAAGGGTTATGTTCCTAAAAGAAGTGGAATCGGATTTGTGAGAAGTCCTCATCAAAATCCAACCACCTTCATAAAAGGCCCTATCTTACATGTTCGGAACCAAAGTAAATGCAACTTTTGTTACAAATATGGACATAAAACTTATCATTGTTCATTCAAGAAAATTAGTATGACTAAACTGATTTGGGTTCCTAAAGGAACCATGATAAATTCTATGCAACATGATACATAATGTAGATCAATTTTTGAGGCACCCAAAAGTAAATTGGTACCTAAAATTCATCCTTTCTTATAGAAACATACACCATATAAGATTGGGAAAGGAAGAAGCCTGATCTTAAGGTTGTTAAGATCTGGAGCTGCCCACCCACATTAAGAGACACAGTCCCAATAAATTAGAATTCAGGATGGAATGGTACAAGTTTGTAGCCAAGAGAGCAGCATTCCTTGATAAGGAACACATTCTTGGTGGAGACAATGGGAGCATGATAGAAATGAGTGAGGTTGGAGAACCTAGCTAAAGCATCATTTCACAGCCCAAGCTTATTTTTTTTTTTTTTTTTTGGGTAAGTAAAAGTAAATTGATTATGTGTAAAGTTTTTACAAATAGCTTTATCTATACAAGTCATAGACAAAGTCAGGTAACTCATTGAGTACGCATGCAGTAGTTATGACTACACATGCTGTAGATTTTAACTCCTAACTGTAGCCAACATGTTAAGATATGCCAAGACTACCAGTGGGTATAGCATTTTAAAATCATGCCAAAGATCGTTAGCTAATAGCAAAATTGAATTTGACAAAAATATCTTTTTCTCTTGGTGTAAAGTGCTCCATTTTGAGATCGTACTCCATGCATGATCTTGAGTCTCTAATAATCTTTCTCAAGAGCTGAATATGATCCTTACAAATAAGGGTTATGTTCCTAAAAGAAGTGGAATCGGATTTGTGAGAAGTCCTCATCAAAATCCAACCACCTTCATAAAAGGCCCTATCTTACATGTTCGGAACCAAAGTAAATGCAACTTTTGTTACAAATATGGACATAAAACTTATCATTGTTCATTCAAGAAAATTAGTATGACTAAACTGATTTGGGTTCCTAAAGGAACCATGATAAATTCTATGCAACATGATACATAATGTAGATCAATTTTTGAGGCACCCAAAAGTAAATTGGTACCTAAAATTCATCCTTTCTTATAGAAACATACACCATCATAAGCTAGGAGCAAGAGATGGTACCTTGATAGTGGATGCTCAAGGTATATAACCGAAGATCCATCTCAATTCTCTAAGCTCACTATCATAGACGAAGGCTATTTCACCTTTGGAGATAACAACAAGGGTAAAATCATTGGCAAAGGAACCATAGGTAATAAATCCAACTATTTTATGGAAGATGTTTTGTTAGTTGATGGTTTAAAACATAACCTCTTGAGCATTAGTCAATTATGTGATAAAGGATATATTGCCAAATTCGAATCTAATGCTTACATCATTGAAAAACCACACAAAAACACATCTATGATTGCATTAAAACAAAATAACGTATACACCATTGATATCAATGATCTTTGCAATGAAATGTGTTTCTCGGTTTTGAATGAGGATGCTTAGCTTTGGCATAGGAGATTAGGTTATGCTAGCATGAAACTAATTACTCAAATATCATCCAAAGAACTTGTAAGAGGAATTCCTCATATCAAGTTCATCAAAGATAATGTGTGTGATGCTTGTCAATTAGGAAAATAAATTAAGGTAGTTTCAAATCTAAGAATCAAATAAGCACCTCTAGGCCCTTACAATTGATCCATATGGACTTATTTGGACCTATCTCTACATCAAGCCTAGGAGGTAGCAAATACACCTTCGTCATTATAGATAACTATAGTAGATACACATGGACTTATTTCTTAAAACACAAAAATGAATGCTTTAGATATTTTATCAAGTTTTGCAAACTTGTCCAAAATGAAAAGAGTTCTATGATTTTGTCAATTAGAAGTGATCATGGTGGTGAATTTTAAAACCGTGATTTCTAAGAATTTTATGAATTTAATGGATACAATCACAACTTCTCTACTCTAAGAAATCCTCAATAAAATGGAGTAGTAGAAAGAAAAAATAGAAATTTACAAGAAATGATGAGAAAAATATTGAATGAACATAGCCTACTCAAATATTTTTGGGCCGAAGCCGTAAACACTATATGCTATATTTTGAATAGAGTTCTAGTAAGACTCTTACTCACCAAAACTCCCTATGAGTTGTAGAACAATAAAAAACCCAATGTTTCATATTTTAAAGTTTTTGGGTGTAAGTGTTTTATCTTGAATGGAAAAGATGCCTTAGGAAAATTTAATGTTAAATCCGATGAAGGAATTTTTTTTAGTTATTCTTCGATTTCTAAAGCTTTTCGTATCTTCAATAAAAGAACTTTAATTATAGAAAAATCCATTTATGTTGTTTTCAATGAGATTTTCAAAATTAAGAAAAATGATTTTGATGATGATGTTAATTTTGAGTCTTTGAATTTAAATAAAACCCCTTCTCCAACTAGCAACTTGGATGCATCCACTTCCGAAACATCCTTACCAGGATTGGAAGTATGTAGATGCTCATCCTAAGGAGCTAATCCTAGGAGACACATCTAAGGAGGTTTAAACACATTCTTCTCTTAAAAATTTTTGTGCCAATGCTGCTTTTCTCTCCCAAATTGAACCTAAATGTATTGACAAAGCCATGAAAGATGATTTATGGATTATCACAATGCAAGATGAGTTAAATCAATTTGAGAGAAATGAGGTGTGGAAGTTTGTTCCTAGGCCAAATGACCATTTAGTTATTGGTACTAAATGGGTCTTTAGAAACAAGTAAGATCAATATGGTATCTGCTAGTCATAAGTGTCCAGCAAGTCAATCACGTGAGTGATAGCATGTGTGACTTGACACGGAATATTTTTACTTATTATATTTTGGCTTTTATCACTTTATTTTGTCTATTGCATATATGTATATATATATTGTGATGTTCTTGGATCTGTGCAATGGGAATCGGATCGTGATGAGATCACGATAATGAGACTGATTCACTTTAAACACAGATCCTAAATAATTCCGATCATAGGTTACTCGAGAGGGACATCATGATAACTAGACAGATTGGTGTGCTGTATACGCTTCCATATGATGGATGTAGTAGTCTCATAACTGCTCGTGTGGGGACACTAGGGATATAGTACAGGTGCTCATTAGAGAATGAGTTCACTAATTGATCCGCTTATGGAATATTGGATGGTCGTTGATGCCTTATTGTCAAACAGCGATTCCGTAGTCCTAGTGGTGTATCTGGTCCTTATACTTGAGACACCAAGGATGTCCTGTATGAGTGCTCCGCTCTTTGATACCAGACTTATAGGTTTGGATGTCCCAAATCTTGTACAGCTAGTCATTGGAAGTGGCATTCGACCTTACGAGGGCTATTGAGTGTCGATAGAGGATCATCCACTCTCGACATCATGAGAGGAATATCCCATGTGTTCTTGCTCAGACAACTCCCTGGCCAGGGTCATTCGGGTTGAGAGAGAAAGAGTTCTTCGAGAGAATCTGATTAGGGCGAGACTCGAGTAGAAACCGTATGGGTCTAACAGCACCATGCCTGATATACAATCTCTGGGATATTAGATGGATGACAGAATATAGGTACACGGTAACTGAGGATAGACAGGTCCAATGGATTGGATTCCCCTATATCGTTTGGGGACTATGGTGTAGTGGCCTAGTACGCCCGTAGTCAATGAGTTGAGTAAATTATTATAGAGATAATAATTCATTGAGCCAGAAGGAGTTCTGACAGCTATGACTAACAGCAAGCTCGATATTGAGCCTAGAGGGTCACACACATATGGTAGACATTGCGATGAGTAGAGGTTCGGATATTAGATATCCACCAGAGCCCCTATCTTATTAGATATCTAATAAGCCCTTGAATTATTGGATCCCATGGACGAGATCCAATAAGAGCCCATGAGAGATTATTGGATAGAGATTCACTAATCTAAAAGGCTTGGGTAATTAGATGCAGATCCAATACCCACTAGGGGAGGATCCATTAGGGTTTGATTGGGGGCCTCTATAAATAGGAGGGATTCAGAGCCTCATAGGCTAGAACCTTTGCTTGCCTCTCCTATTTCCCACCCCCCCCTTCTCCACCTTAGAGCAGGCATGGAGTTTTGAGGAGCATCGTCGCAGCTCTGCTATGTGGATCATCGCTAGAGAGGAGGACGCTTGACCTCCTTCACCCTCTCCTAGACATCTGCAAGGAAACAAGGATATACGATCTCCCTAGGTAACATAATCTATTCTATATGTAGTTTGTTTCATAGATTTTTTGCTCACCAATCTTCGCATGATGACGAACATCTCTTTGGCAATAGGGAATTTTGCTTTCTTGTTCTTCCGCTGCGCATATGATGTCGCCCCTAAGATTTCCCAATAGTGGTATCAGAGTCAGGTTCTTCATGTGATAGATTGGTTTTGAACTACGTGTGTTGTGTTTTGGAAAAACTTTTGACGTCAAAATCGTTGATGCAAAAGCGAGAAAGGGCAGCAACTGTTGTTGCCCTCGATCTATGTGCGTGCAATTGCAGGCATCGCAGCGCCGGCACATGCGTAGGCGCTACTGCGCCTACAGCAGCCAGCCAGCGGCCTGCATTCAGCAGGCTTGCTGCCGATAGGGCTGGCAGCTCGCGGGTACTGCTTATGGCCATAGCGCCCACAAGGGCAGGCGGCGTTGGCAAGCAGGCCGCATGCGCGTGGCAACTGTTGCTGCACGTAGTCGCAGTTGCAAGTGGCTGACCGCCCGCAAAAAGAGCCGCCTACAGCGCGCAAGCGGTGAGATCTACGGGTGCTGCCTGCGTGCACAGTGCCAGCAGCGATTCTCTCTCACGGGCAAGCGGCCAGTAGGGGTGGCGATTGCGGGTGCAGCCCCCCGGGCAAAACCGCCCGTGGTAGCTCCCAACCACAGGGGAGGCGCTGCCCGCAGGCAAGGGCAGCACCCCCGCCCCCCACCACAAAGGTCACAGCCGGCAGGGTGGCAGCGACAGCAAAAGCAGGGGAAAGGGAGAAGGGCATTAGGGTTTTCTGGGCAAAAGATAGTTTTGCCCTTGAGAATTTGAGAAATTCCAATTTCTATCCTTTGACCAAATTATGAAAATGCCCCTAAGAATTCAAAAAATTCCCTACATGTCCTTGATTTCAGAAGAATATTAATTAATTAAAAGGTTTAGTTGATTATTATTATTTATTATTATCTAGTAGTCCTACATGATAATGACTTATACATGTGATGTATGATGTGTGGACGGATGATCATGAATTGTGTGATGTGTGTACTTGTGATTATTATTATTGGGGCCTGCGAGCCTCCATTATATTTCTCATTTATTGTCGGACCTGTATGCCTATGATTAAGTTGTAATCACATGAGGAGGCGCAGCGGGAGCATGGATGCGATAGTATGACCCACGAGACGGATGAATGCAATGCATGGAGATGCATCGAGATGTCGATGGAATCGACGAGGACGAGATGGACGATCACAAGGCATGGAGATGCACCGTTGCACATATAGATCTTGATGTGAGTTATTAGGCCTACTGGCTCGGGCCTGATCACATTAAGTTGTGGTCCATGATCATCTGGTGTGTTTCTTATACACATATTAGATATGTATATACATTTGCATGCGATGTAGATATATATTAAATATGTATATGTGTGGCATGTCATATTAGGAGACCAAATCATAGAAACATCTCTCTCGACAATATTAAGTTGGTAAACGTGAGGCAATTAGATTGACCCACGTGGCCTTCCATCGTTATGGGTAGGAACTGATTTTCGGTATAGGTTGAGTTGGTCGAGTCCCTCGAGACTCACCTATATCGCAATTCGCTATCTTGCTTACGATATAGAGATGTCACCAGCGACCTAAAGACATGGTATGCTTGGTCGAGTCCCTCGAGAGTATATCATCAAATCAGACTCATCTTGTAACGAAGGTGTTGACTTAATCGAACATCATGGTTGGTCGAGTCCCTCGAGACTATAGTGATTCGAAGGCCGAACAGGATGGGAATCAGAAAGAGTTATGATTAGCAATAGTTGTTTACCTTTTGGGCTTAGTGTGATTGGTCGAGTCCCTCGAGGTTACACTAAGACGCCGATTGGATCCTGATCCCCACTAGAAGACTACTAGAGACTTCCGTTTCATGTGCTGAGGGTGTCTCGTGACTCGCTAGTAAAATAGTGGGAGCATATTAAGATAGAAGTCCATATCTAGATTGTTTATTTCTTGCAAAATTTACATGTTATTCATTCCTGCTGCATCATTATTTTCAAAAAATGTCGCTTTCAAATCCCTTACATAGCATACTTGATGTCAACCACCTCATTGGTCCAAATTATATGGATTGGCTCCACAACTTAAGAATTATTTTCACGGAGGAGAAAATCACATATGTCCTTGATACATTAGACTACGCCCGAGGAAGGGGCAAGTGAGGATGAGATCGCTCGCTACGTGAAGTATATTGATGACTCCACTCTTGCTCAGTGCTATATGTTGGGCTCTATGACTCCTGAATTATAGAGACAATAAGAAAAAATGGATGCTAGATCCATTCTCCTACATGTCCGTAAATTGTTTGAGAAACAGGGAAGGACTCAATGATATAAGATATCCAAGAGCCTCTTCCACACTAGGATGACTGAGAGGACACTATTTCACAACCATGTCCTAAAGATGATTGAGTAGATGGAGAAACTCATAGGTCTAGGAATGGTCCTAGAGGATAACTTGTGTGTGGACATTGTGTTTCAGTCCCTACCAGATTTCTTTTCATAGTTCATAATAAATTTTAATATGAACAAGCTTGAGGTGACTCTCCCAGATCTCCTCAATATGTTGAGAGAGGCAGAGAGTACTATTAGGAAAGAGAAGCCAATTCTCTACACTAGTGAGACCAGAAAGAAAAGGAAAGCAGAAAAGTCCCTTAAGAAGGGAAAGGGCAAGGGCAGACCAGAAAAAGCAAAGGTTGCTAAGAAAGACCTAGTAAAGGACAAAGGCAAGTGCTTCCACTATGGCAAAGATGGGCATTGGAAGAGGAACTGCAAAGAGTATTTTGTAGAAAAGGCGAAATAGAAGCTTGGTAAAGCTTCAAGTACATTCATGATCAGTCTCCATTTGTCAGACTCATATGATAACACATGGGTATTGAATATCGGTAGTGCTTATCATATATACAATTCATTGCAGGTTCTGGCAAGACCTAGGAGACTAGAAAAAGGCGAGATAGACCTCAAGATAGGCAATGGAGCAAAAGTTGCTATAGTAGCTATTGGCGAGGTTGCCCTTGTTGAATCTCATATTTTGATGATGAAACCAATTGATAATTGTTTATGTTTTAATTTGCATTTTGAGTATCGCAGGATACTTTGATCAGGATGAGACAATTAAAGTTGGAAAATCATGTTATGCTGGAGGAACATGTGAGAAGATTGGACGTCAGGCCGGTGGATCGGTCGATGTATCGACAGAAGGCTTCGGGCCATGAATTCGGGCATCGGGCCAAGAAGAGTGGATATTGTGCTAAGGATATTGGAGTTGCGGAGTCAATTGGCCAATTGGGCAATAGGCCACAAGAGAGGACGATGCGCCGAAGAATCGGACGAAACGTCGAGGGACCAATGACATGATTGGACAACGTGATTAATGCTTAGTATTAATTGTCTATATTGAAGTATGTTTTACATGTGTAGGATTAACTACGATGGCAAGGCATGGAGCAAAATGAAGTCTCAGAGTCAAGGACGCAATCACATTGGGAGTTCGAGAGTTCGTCGGAAGTTCGGACATTCGTCGAAAGTTCTACAGGAACCAGCCGAGAAGTCACGAAGCTTGCTAGAGAAGCTCGATGAAACTTGCCAAGAAGATCATCCTGAAGTCCAGGAGCATGCCAGGAGTCTGTCGGAGCATAGCCGAGGGTTCGTCGGATGTTCGCCAGAAGTTCGCCGAAAGAATAGACATAGGGACTTGTTTAGCTTAGCAAATGTCTTAGGATTTCGAAGTTAGCATGTAATTGGGCTTGGATTTGGGCCAACCCAATTAGGGTTCAGCTAGGCCCATGTAAGAACTATGTTGGGCCCAATAAGAAGCCCAAACAGTGCCCAAAGAAGTCTCACCATCGTGGCACAATCTTCGAGACTGTGTCAGGCGGTGGTACCGCCAATTTGGGCGGTTGTACCACCCCTAGCAGGGTGCCGGGTGGTGGTATCGCCCATACCCGGGGAACCTGGGATGGGAAAGATTTAGGCTCCAAGTTTGAATCAACTTGAAGCCTATAAATGCCCCTCCCATCCCTGGTTAAAGCACACAAGTACAAAGCATTCAAAAGTGAGAAAACTCTGCTGTAATATCTTTAGAATCCTCCTCCTTGAGTCTAAGTGTTAGAATAGCTTAAGAGGAGAGTGAGTGCTTGTAAGGATTATCTCCTAAACCCGGTAAAAGGAGAAGAGGGGTGTAAGAAGAAATTGGTCTTCACCTATTGAAGGAAGACCTCTAGTGGATACTGATGGCCTTGACGGAAGAGGAATCAGAGGAGTGGATGTAGGTCACAATTGACCGAACCACTATAAATTGTCGTCTTCTCTGGTTTGCATTTATTCTTGCTTTTATTTTTACTGCAAACCTCTTCAATAGCTTATTGCCTTCTATTCATTTACGAACGTGTTTCAATGTTAAGTTTTCGAAATCAGTTTTACATCGAAAATAGTTTTTATCGTATGAAAGTTTTTTAAACTGTAGTGACTTTACCGCTGCACTAATTCACCCCCCCCTCCTCTTAGTGTCGACCCTGATCCTAACAATTAGTATCAGAGCCATAGTTTTCTACTTTGGTTTAACACCCAACTAGAAATGGCTCTTTTCGGCTTTCAAGAAGATCACTCTCTCATTCGTCCTCCCTTTTTCAATGGGACGGACTACATTTATTGGAAAACTTGAATGAGAGTATTCTTGCTTTCATTAAATCTCGATTTATGGCACATAGTCGAATTTGGTTTTCAAAGGTCTTCTCTTCCAATGAACCATTGAAATGATTTGGAGAAGAAGGCTTTTTTTCTAAATGCAAAGGCTATGAATGCCTTGTTTTGTGCCTTAAACAAAAACGAGTTTAATCGGGTTTCTACTTGCGAAACGGCTTTCGACATTTGGCATATTCTTGAAACCACTCACGAAGGCACAAGTAGATTAAAGGATTCGAAAATTAATTTTTTAATACATGATTTTGAACTTTTTCACATGAAACCAAGCGAAACCATTGTTGACATGTACACCCATTTTACGAATGTCATCAATGGTTTAAAAGCTCTTGGTAAAAGCTTTTCAAATTTTGAACTCGTTAACAAGATTTTACGATCGCTTTCTAAGACTTGCGATTCAAAAGTAATGGCTTTACAAGAAACAAAAGATTTAAATATTTTTCCACTTGAAGAACTTATCGATACATTGATGACATATGAAATGGTGCACAATGCCCATGATGAATATAATGAACAATACTACCTTCCAAAGAATAGGAAGGATTTAGGACATAGAACATTTGAAGACCACTCGAGCATAAGCTCAAGTGATGGTGAACTTGAACTCACTAAGAAATTTAAAAAGTTCATTAAACAAAAATTAAAGAACAAAAAGAATGCAACTACCTGCTTTGAACGTAAAAAGAAGAACAAAAAGTGGGATGAATAGAGCTCCTCCGAAGACGAGGAGAAAATCAACAAAGGCGAGGTGACAAACTATGCCTTAACAGTTTTCGTCAATGAGCTAAACAACTCAAACGAAACTCTTTTAGTTTATTTTGAAATTACTTGATGCTTTCCATGATGCATTTTCTTTTTTATTTAGTTTAGAAATTTTTTTTTTTTAAATTGCATAATGTAATGAAAATGTAAAAATAAAGAATCATACTTATTCTTCTAGTAATTTTTGAAAATAATCATGAAAATTGTATGAAAATATAATAAAATGTTAATCTAATGCTTGCATACCAAATATAATTAATTTTATATATGTGCTTGAGAAGCAATAATGTATATCTTAATGATTTTCATATTGCCTTCCAATTTTAAAAATGATGCATATTTTGATTTAGCATATAAAAAAAAGAAGGGCATACTTATATGAAATAATGTAAGTATAATGCTTGATGATTTTATATTTAAATTATGCATGATGATTTGAAGTAATGATGATTTTTGGATAATTTATGATTTATTGATCTAGATGATTTCTTTTATGAGATTTACTCTTTCGATTTTAAACTATGATGTATTGTTTTCATATGAAAAACTTGAGCATGCTTATATGAAACAAATCATATAAATTTAAACAACTAAAAAGAGAAAATTATTTTTCTTGAAAATTTCTTTTTCTCTATTTATCCATTTTTCACTAAGAGATTAATAAAGTTGTTTATGTCATTTTGAATCTCTTGATAGTAATATTGACATTTTGATGTTTTGACAATTTGAATTTGAACAAGACTTATCTTGATTTTTTGAAATTTATGACTTCAGATTTTTTTATGCAAGAATCAAGATACTATAATATTTGATCTCCTATATTTTTTCTTGACATTTTTAAAAAATATTAAGGAGATTTGTTGAAATAAATCATGTCTTTTGTAATTCAAGTGGTCTTATCTTTGATAACATGATTTCTTTGTGTTTATGACACGAATGCCTTGAAATGATTGAAATAATTTACACCATTATGCTTTTCCTTCATTCTTTCTTGTTTACAATGATAAAAGAGGGAAAAGTTATGATCATGCATGGTAGGATGCAATTTGACAAATTAATACCATGATGATTTGAAATATTTATGATTTGGAATGATGCATATGCTTTTTATTATGATGATGTATGTGATGTATTGCATATGATGTGTATCATGAATACTTTAAATGATAAATATTTGGTATCATGATCAAAATGTTGATAAATGCTTAAAATTTTTGATATTTAAGTATCATGTATGATATGCTCATAATGATGATTGATTTATTTTTCGGTATCGTGCATGAAAAATGAAATGTAAGGTATTTAAATTGTGCATATCTTAATTTAAAAATGTAATGATGCACAAATAAGATTGATATTTACCTTTGTCATAATTTAAAAATTGATGTAAAGGGTCTTCACTTTTTTTTGCCAATGACAAAGGGGGAGAAAGAGTTGCTAATGTGCACATCTCAAAGAGAAAGATGCTAGCTTGCACAATTCAAGAATGAAGCAAAATTTTGCTAGCTTGCACTTTGCAAAGGAAGCAAAAATGGCACTTCCCAAAAGAGAAGAAAGAGCTTGCTATCTTGAACATCACTAGCTTGCCTATCTTAAGAAACAAAAATTGCAAAAGTGCTATTTTGTCTATCTCAAGAAGCAAAACATACTAACTTGCACTTTGCAACAGAAACAAAATTGCTAGCTCAAACATTGCAAAGGAAGCAAAATTTGCTAGCTTGCAACTTGCATATTTCAAGAAGCAAGAGTTGCTTTCTTGAACATCTCAAAACTGCTAGCTTGCATGTTCTAAAATGCTGTAAATATTGCTAGCTTGTATGATGCAAAACTTGCCTTCTTTTCAAACACTTGCTAGCTTGAACGTTGTAAAACTTGCATATCTATAACTTAATAGCTTGAATGTTCTAAGCATGATGTAACACTTGCTAAATTTTCAAGCTTACAAATTGCATGATAATAACACTTGATATTATGTTTTTCATGCAATGAGTTGAATTAATATCTAAACGCATGAATAGTTGGGCTTCTCCTTTTTGTTGATGACAAAGGGGGAGAAGTATATTAATGTCATGCATGATTTGATCATGATATGTTGCTTGGATTTTTGAGTCCAAGAGTTTCTATCAATAAGGCATATTGATAGGGGGAGTTTGTTTAAACTCTGGGAGTTAAGTTTAACTCTGTCATCAATTAGTTGTCATCATCAAAAAGGGGGAGATTGTTGAATCTCATATTTTGATGATGAAACCAATTGATAATTATTTATATTTT
This sequence comes from Musa balbisiana, assembly GCA_004837865.1. Lineage (NCBI taxonomy): Eukaryota > Viridiplantae > Streptophyta > Magnoliopsida > Zingiberales > Musaceae > Musa > Musa balbisiana. The sequence goes on from CM017188.1 coordinate 31,248,534, forward strand.
AATCTATGTTTTGAGTAATGCAGGATGCTTCAATTAGGATGAAACAATTAAAGCAGGAAAATCCTGTTGTGCTAGAGGAACATGTTAGAAGATTGGACGTCGGGCCGATGGATCGGTCGACGTATCGACAGAAGGCTTTGGGCCATGAATTCAGGCTTCGGGCCAAGAAGAACAGATATTGCGCTAAGTATATTGGAGTTACAAAGTCAACTGGCCAATTGGGCAATAGGCCGCAAGAGAGGACGATGCGTTGAAGAATCAGACGAAGCGTTGAGGGACCAATGACATGATCGGACAACGTGATTAATGCTTAGTATTAATTGTCTAGATCGAAGTATGTTTTACATGTGCAAGATTAAATATGATGGCAAGGCATGGAGCAAAATGAAGTCCCGAAGTCAAGGACGCGATCACGTTGGGAGTTCGAGAGTTCATTGGAAGTCCGAACGTTTATCGGAAGTTCTGCGGGAACCAACCGAGAAGTCGCGGAGCTTGCCAGAGAAGCTCGACGGAACTCACCAAGAAGATCATTGTGAAGTATAGGAGCATGCCAGGAGTCCGCTAGAGCATCGCCGAGGGTTTGTCGGATGTTCGCTGGAAGCTCGCCGGAAGAATAGACAAAGGGACTTATTTAGCTTAGCAAATGTCTTAGGATTTCGTAGTTAGCACGTAATTGGTCCAACCCAATTAGGGGTCAACTAGGCCTATGAAAGAACTGTGTTGGGCCTAATAAGAAGCCCAAATAGTGCCCAAAGAAGTCTCACCGTCGTGGCACAGTCTTCGAGACTGTGTGAGGCGGTGGTATCGCTAGTCTGGGTGGTTGTACCGCCCTTGGCAGGGTGCCAGGCGGTGGCACCGCCCAACACAGCCCCCCAGGCTGTCACGGACTTAGCTGGTTTTGCTTAAGTCGTGCGGCACCCTTGCGTGTCCGTCCGCAAAGGTCAGCCTCCCCATAACCTCCCCATGGTCCTTTAGGACCTACAAAAGAGAAAACGGGTTAGAGAAAGTGCCTTACTCGGGATTCACAAGCAAACAATCCAGGAAACACTTCGTTTACAATGCAAATTACAGATCGACTTAACAAGCTCCGAACAGTTGCACAACAAAGGGGAAAATGGTCCATTACAGACCGAAAATCTCTCACAAGTGTCCACATGACACAACCTTTATTTACAAGCCTAAAGTGGCTATCAAACCCACACAAATGGGACTCTTAGCCTTCGGCCGTCCCTCAACCTGCTGTACAGAGCATGAACAAACCCACAAGACATGGACATACATGAGCATTGCATCAAACATCCTGTTTCAAAGTTTGTCCGTGACAAGGCGGTGGTACCACCAAGGATAGTGTTAATCAAACTGACACTAGGCGGTGGTACCGCCCAACACAAGCAGTGGTACCACCCGTACCCGGGGAAACAGGGATGGGAAAGATTTAGGCTCCAAGTTTGCATCAACTTGAAGCCTATAAATACCCCTCCCATCCCTAGTTAAAGCACACAAGCATAAAGCATTCAAAAGTGAGAAAACTCTACTGTGATCTTTAGAATCCTCCTTGAGTCTATGTGTCAGAATAGCTTAAGAGGAGAGTGCTTGAAAGGGTTATCTCCTAAACCCAGTAAAAGGAGAAGAGGGGTGTAAGAAGGAGTTGGTCTTCACCTATTAAAGGAAGACCTCTAGTGGATACCGGTGGCCTCGACGGAAGAGGAATCAGAGGAGTGGATGTAGGTCACAAATGACCGAACCACTATAAATTACCGTCTTCTCTGGTTTGCATTTATTCTTACTTTTACCTTTACTGCAAACCTCTTCAATAGCTTACTATCTTCTATTCATTTACGAACGTGTTTCAAAGTAAGTTTCTGAAATCGGTTTTACGTCAGAAATAGTTTTTATCGTACGAAAGTTTTTTAAATCGTTGTGATTTTACCGCTGCTCTAATTCTTCCCCCCCCTCTTAGTGCCGACCCTGATCCTAACAGCCCTACATCTGCCTAGTGAAGATTTTATTGCATTAGATGCATATTATTTTGTTCCTTCTATTATCAAAAATATTATCTCCATTTCATGTTTGACAGTTAGTGGATATAAATTAGTTTTTGAGAACAATGGTTATTTGATATTATTAGATGATGAGATCATCACGAAAGGAACATTACATAATGGTTTATTTATGCTAGATACTACTATATATCATGAATGTAAGTGTGTCCAAGAGGAAACGAGATGAGATGAATAGTGCATACCTATGGCATTGTAGGCTATGCCATATCCATGAAGAAAGGTTTCAAAAGTTGCTAAATGATGGATATCTAGATCCATTCGACTATGAGTCACATGCAACTTGCGAGCCTTGCCTTCGTGGAAAACTGACTAACTCTCCATTTAGTAGAATTGGAGAGAGAGCCACTAAGCTGTTGGAACTTATACATAGTGATGTATGTGGACCCATGTCAACTCATGCCATTGGTGGTTACTCTTACTTTATTACCTTTACTGATGATTTCTCAAGGTATGGATATGTGTACTTAATGAAGTACAAATCCGAGGCCTTTGAGAAATTTAGAGAGTATAAGAATGAGGTGGAGAACTAGATTGGAAAGAGTATCAAAACTCTTCGATCAGATCGAGGAGGTGAGTACTTAAGTACAGAGTTTACTCAGTTCCTCAAGGACCATGGGATATTATCCCAATGGACACTTCCTTATACACCTCAGCTCAACGGTGTGTCTAAAAGGAGAAATCATACACTGTTAGACATGGTACGATCCATGATGAGTTTCATTGACCTACCCATCTCATTCTCGGGATATGCCCTAGAGACCGTAGCTTATCTTCTGAATAGAGTTCCAACTAAGTCGGTAGTGTCTACACCATATGAGATATGGAAAGGGAAGAAGTTCGATCATAAAGTTGTTATGATTTGGGGCTGCCCTGCCCACGTTAAAAGACACAACCCTGATAAGTTGGAATCGAGGACAGAGCGGTGCAAGTTCGTGGGATACCCCAAGGAAACTTGTGAGTATTATTTCTATCCTCTCGAGGACCAAAAGGTCTTTGTAGCCAAGAGAGCAGTGTTCCTTGAGAAGGAACACATTCTTGGTGGAGATAGTGGGAGCATGATAAAGTTAAGCGAGGTTGGAAAATCAAGCTCAAGCACCACTGTACAGCCCGAGTTTGTTCAGGTACCTAACACACAAGTTCCAATTTTACTAGGTCCGGTAGAGTATCCCATCCTCCTGAGAGATATGTAGGACATATTAGAGGAAAAGATGTTGAGGATATTGATCCTCAAACCTACGAGGAGGCTATTATAAGTATAGACTTTGGGAAATGACAAGAAGCCATGAATTCTGAAATGGATTCTATGTACTCCAACAAGGTTTAGTACCTGGTTGATGCGCCCGAAGGTATTGTACCCATCAGTTGCAAGTGGATCTTTAAGAAAAAGATCGAAGTAGATGGAAAGGTAGAGACCTATAAAGCAAGGCTAGTGGCTATGGGGTATCGTCAAAGGCAAGGTGTTGACTATGATGAAACCTTCTCACCCGTAGTAATACTAAAATCCATCCGAATTCTATTGGCTATTGCAGCACACTATGATTATGATATCTAGCAGATGGATATGAAAACTACATTCCTCAATGGGAACCTCGATGAGGAGGTGTATATGATACAACCTGAGGATTCGTGTCCAAGGACTACCCAGATAAGGTGTGCAGGTTGCTTAGATCCATTTATGGATTAAAGCAAGCTTCCCGAAGTTGGAACATAAGATTTGATGAGGCAATCAGATCTTATGACTTCATTAAGAATGAAGATGAGTCTTATGTGTACAGGAAGGTAAGTTGGAGCGCTATCACCTTTTTGGTGTTATATATGGATGACATCTTGATCATTGGGTATGACGTAGGAATGCTACCCATAGTAAAGGCTTGGTTATCTAGATACTTCTCCATGAAGGACTTAGGAGAAGCATCCTATATCTTGGGGATTTGGATCTGTAGAGATAGATCCAAGAGAATACTTGGCTAGTCTCAGTCCAAGTACATAGAAACCATTGTCAAAAGGTTTGGCATTAAAAATTCCAAGAGAGGTCTCATATCGATAAGACATGGGATATTGCTTTCTAGGAGTATGTAACATACCTCATTTTTGAAAATTTATAAGAACTTATTTGTAAATATGAGGATTTTTTTTTAATAATTCTATAGCAATAAATACTTTTTTATATATAATGAAAGTATTGTGAGGGACCAAAATGTGAATCTCATTAATTGGAGGTGATTTGTGAAATATTTACATTAAGAAAAAAAAAAATAAAGGACATGTGGCATTAGCAAGGATGAGCCACTTACATTTATTCTAAAGATGACACCTAAACCTCCATGCATGCTTGCCACCTCACTACTTTAGCATGAACCAAACCTAAGTAATTTAAGGCACAATTGAGGGAAACTTTGCAGCCAACATAACTTGAGAAGAGGAGGAATTGAAGGAGAAGAGAAAGAGAAAGAATTGAAGAAGTAGAAGTTTTATCTTGGCTTAAGGCTTTGCATCAATTCCCCCATATTTGGAAAACAAAACTTTTTAAGGCAAGTATTCTAACCCCATTCAACAGAATCCTAATCTCTGTTATCTTTTCAATTTTACAAAATTTGAAAGATTTCAGCTGAGAACCAAACATTTCTTTTGTTTTGATATAAAGCTATAAATCTGTAATTTTTCGGTAATCTAACCTCCATGCATTGTTTCCATCCTAACTTTTTGTACTAAACTCTGATTTAGGCAAAACCTATTCCATCTGAAACGAAGACCTTTATTTTGATACCTGGATTGAATGATTTGGAGTCGAAAAGCCTAATATGACTTCTATTGCAATTAACCCTACAGATTCTACAAAATAGGGACTGTAATTTCGGACCTTCTGTTACTAAATTGCTCATAACTCTCTAATAAAAAATCTAAATTCTGTAAAACATGTTTTTTAGAAACTAGATTCGCATATCTTTCGTTTGACACCTAATTTGAAAATTTTAAAGTATGTTTGCATTCTGAAACATCTGTTTAAATTGATTCTATCTATTCTACAAAACAGAGATTATCAATTCTGACCTTCTATTACTAAATTGCTCATAACTCTCTAGTGAAAATTCTGAATTATGCAAATCTTGTTTCTTTGGGAACTAGATTCATATATCTTTCTTTTGACAGCTAATTTGGAAATTTTGAAGTATTTTTGCCTTCTGAAACATCTGTTTAAATTGATTATATCAATTCTGCAAAAACAGAGATGATCAATTCTGACCTTCCTTTACTCTATTTATTGTAACTTCATGTTTTGGAAAATAGATTGATACAGCTTTCCCATGACACCTATTTTTAGTGAATTAGAGTATGCTTGGTCACTCAAACAAATCAGGAAATGTACCATTTGAATTCTGCTAGAATTGAAAACTTTGTTGAGTTTTGCCTATTCAAGTTTCATTCTATTGGAAATTTGATTTATGCTAAATTCTTCTTTAATTGAGCTTTATATTAGTCCTTTGAAAATTCTTGTATTATTCATCCTAAAATTATTATATGACTAAAATTTATTATGTAATGTTTTGTTTGCATTTTCTTGTTTGATAAAGGCACACGCATATTTCTGTTGTTTCCGCATGTGTTTCCGATATGTGATAATGTCATTATTCATGCTACCCTTTTGTACTCTGGTGTCTTGTGGGATATTATGAACCTTTGCTAGAAATGGTAAAGGGGGTTATGCATAGAGCCCGCGATGCTCTACCGGCCCAATTGACTTCACTCAGACATGGGTGGATGGAGCTCCCAAACGTAAGAGACTTATGCTTGGTGATCATCTTAAAATGGATGAATCACATTATGTATGTGGTCCCACAGCGCCCTCTATGTTTTTGATATGATATCCAAAGCTTTGCTTATGAGTTTATATTTATGCTTTGGATAAAAATGGAATGCATGCTACATCAAAAATGACATACAAGCTTATGTTTATTCTTCGGTTCACTTGTTATACTTTGAACTGTTTCATATGTCATTGATATGCACCTAAATGCTTCATGTGCCATTTGATACATGCCTAAATGCTTCTTTTGCTAATGAAATGCTCCAATTTCCTTTCTCCTATTGTTATGTCTAACGCCTATTTTCGAATGAGGTAACCCTTTGTGATTTTTATATCAAATGAGATGATTTCAAATGAAAACTGGTATTTTTGCTTTTGTTATCTTAATACTAAGCCTGCTTGAACTTCTCCTATCGCCATGGATATATTAGTCGCTTGCTGAGCTCTTTATACTCACCCCGTTGCTATATAAATTTTTCAGGGTAGCTTGTCACGCACTGAAAAGCTAGAATTGGGTTGAAGTAGTGAAAGGCTAGAAGATTTTTGGGCTAATCTTTGTTGGTTGACAAGTTTTTGTTGTATAGTATACTTATGATGTAATGTTAAGGATATGTTGATACTTATGTGTTGTAAAAGTTTAATGGACCGCTCATGTTTATGGAATGATAAGTTTAAGTTGTATAAGGATAAGAACTCATGGTAAATAATTATTTTTTTGTGATTGTATATATTTCTACCATTATGGATTTGTGTTGTGGTTGATGTTTAGTTGAGCTACGGATTTTATGAATCTCTAAGTGAAGTGGAGTATGATTTATGAAATGTACAAGTTTATGAATTGTGAATATTGATTTGAATGGTTCTTAGTATCCTCAAATGTTAGATTGGATCCTGGATTGATTTGTGATGATTAATTAAAATATTATTGATTTTAGACAGGGTCACACCTCCCGAATGGATTAAATTCAAGGGGGGCGTGACAGAGTATGTCCCCAAAGACTCCAGAAGAAAGGGCGAACATGGATATGATACCTTATGCCTCGGCGATAGGGTCTATCATGTATGCCATGCTATGTACTAGGCCTGATATAGCACATGCTTTGAGTGTCACGAGCAGGTATTAGGTGAATCCAAGCTTGGAGTACTCGAAAGTAGTAAAGTATATCCTCAAGTACTTGAGAAGGACTAAGGATTTTTTACTAGTATATGGAGGTAGTAGCCTCAAGGTTGAAGGCTACACAGACTCAAGTTTTTGTTGTATAGTATACTTATGATGTAATGTTAAGGATATGTTGATACTTATGTGTTGTAAAAGTTTAATGGACCGCTCATGTTTATGGAATGATAAGTTTAAGTTGTATAAGGATAAGAACTCATGGTAAATAATTATTTTTTTGTGATTGTATATATTTCTACCATTATGGATTTGTGTTGTGGTTGATGTTTAGTTGAGCTACGGATTTTATGAATCTCTAAGTGAAGTGGAGTATGATTTATGAAATGTACAAGTTTATGAATTGTGAATATTGATTTGAATGGTTCTTAGTATCCTCAAATGTTAGATTGGATCCTGGATTGATTTGTGATGATTAATTAAAATATTATTGATTTTAGACAGGGTCACACCTCCCGAATGGATTAAATTCAAGGGGGGCGTGACAGAGTATGTCCCCAAAGACTCCAGAAGAAAGGGCGAACATGGATATGATACCTTATGCCTCGGCGATAGGGTCTATCATGTATGCCATGCTATGTACTAGGCCTGATATAGCACATGCTTTGAGTGTCACGAGCAGGTATTAGGTGAATCCAAGCTTGGAGTACTCGAAAGTAGTAAAGTATATCCTCAAGTACTTGAGAAGGACTAAGGATTTTTTACTAGTATATGGAGGTAGTAGCCTCAAGGTTGAAGGCTACACAGACTCAAGTTTTTAGTCTGATATCAATGATAGCAAGTCGAATCTAGGGTATGTGTATACCTTGAATGGAGGAGCAGTGTGCTGGAAGAGTTCTAAGTAAGATACTATTGCTGATTCGACCACAGAGGCGAAATACATTGCTGCAGCAGATGCAGCAAAAGAGGGAGTCTAGATGAATAAATTCATCACAGATTTGAGAGCCATGCTAGATAGTGAGGAGCCGATTTTCTTATATTGCGATAACAATGGGGCGATTGCTAAAGCAAAGGAACCCAGGTCTCATCAGAAATCTAAGCATGTTCTAAGGAGATTCCACCTTATCAGAGAGATCGTAACCCAAGGAGATGTAGTAGTGGAAAGAGTTCCATCCAAAGATAACATTGCAGATCCACTCACAAAGCTGTTGTCTCAGATTGTTTTTGAGCATCACAGGGGTCTGATGGGGATCAGACACATAGGTGATTGGCTTTAGGTCAAGTGGGAGATTGCTAGTCATAGGTGCCCAGCAAGCTAATCACGTGAGTGATGGCATGTGTGACTTGACACGGAATCTTTTTGCTTATCATATTTTGGCTTTTATCACTTTATATTGTCTATTGCATATATGCATGTATATATTGTGATACCCTTGGATTTATGCAATGGGAATCGGATCGTGATGAGATCACGATAATGAGACCGATTCACCTTTAAACATATATCCTAAATAATCCTGGTCATAGGTTACTCGAGAGGGACATCGTGATAACCAGACAGACTAGTGTGCTATATACTAGTCCATATGATGGATGCAGCTGATCTCATAGCTACTTGTGTGGGGACAATAGGGATAGAGTACAGGTGCTCATTGGAGAATGAGTTCACTGATTGATCTGCTTACGGAATACTGGATGGTTGATGATGCCTTATTGTTAGACAGTGATTCCATAGTCCTAGTGGTGTATCTAGTCCTTAGACTTAAGACAATAAGGATGTCCTATATGAGTGCTCTACTCTTTGATACTAGACTTATAGGTTTGGATGTCCTAGATCTAGTACAGTTGGCCATTGAGAGTGGCAGTCGACCTTACGAGGGCTATTGAGTGTCGATAGAGGATCATCCACTCTCAGCGTCATGAGAAGAATATCCCATGTGTTCTTGCTCAGACAAATCCCTAGCTAAGGTCATTCGGGTTGAGAGAGAAAGAGTTCTCCGGGAGAATCCGATTAGAGCGAGACTTGAGTAGAAACCGTTTGGGTTTGACAACATCATGTCCGATATATGGTCTCTGGGATATTAGATGAATAAGAGACTATAGGTACATGGTAATTGAGGACAGATAGGTCCAATGGATTGGATTCACCTGTATCGTCTAGGCACTATGGCGTAATGGCCTAGTACGTTTGTAGTCGATGAGTCGAGTGAATTATTATAGAGATAATAATTCACTGAGCCAAAAGGAGTTCTGATAGCTATGACTCATGACCAGCTTGATATTGGGCCTAGAGGGTCACACACATATGGTAGGCATTACGATGAGTAGAGGTTCAGATATGAGATATCCGCCGGAGCCCCTATCTTATTGGATATCCAATAAGCCCCTGAATTATTAAATCACATGGACGAGATCTAATAAGAGCCCATGAGAGATTATTGGATAGAGATCCACTAATCTAAAAGGCTGGGGTAATTGGATGCAGATCCAATACCCACAAGGGGAGGATCCATTTGGGTTTGACAAGGGGCCTTAATAAATAGGAGGGATTCAGAGCCTCATAGGCTAGAGCCTTTGCTTGCCTCTCCTATTCTCCCCCCCCTCTCCACCTTAGAGCAGGCCTAGAGTTTTGAGGAGTGTCGTCTCAGCCCTATTGTGTGGATCACCGCTAGAGAGGAGGACGCTTAACCTCCTTTACCCTCTCCTAGAGATTTACAAGGAAACAGAGATATACGATCTTCCTAGGTAACACAATCTATTCTATATGCAGTTTATTTCACGGATTTTTTGCACACAAATCTTCGCACGACGACAAACATCTCTTTAGGAATAAGGGATTTTGTTTTCTTGTTCTTCTGTTGCGCATGTGATGTCGCCCCTAAGATTTCCCAACATTATCGTGGTTAAAAACAAGGCTAGATTAGTAGCCAAAGGTTTCAACCAAGAAGAAGGTCTCGATTACGAAGAAACCTTCGCTCCTGTGGCTAGATTAGAAGCCATAAGGATGCTCCTAGCCTATGCTAGTAATAATAATTTTAAGTTTTTTCAAATGAATGTTAAAAGCACTTTTCTTAATAGATTTATTTCTGAAGAAGTTTATATTGAACAACCTCCTGGATTTGAAAATAATAGCCTCCCTAATCATGTGTTTAAATTAACTAAAGCTCTCTATGGTTTAAAACAAGCTCTAAGAGCTTGGTATGAGAGATTTAGTTCTTTTCTTATTGAAAATAATTTCACAAAAGACAAGGTCGATACTACATTGTTTATTAAGAATTTTGATAATAATTTTCTCATTGTTCAGATTTATATTGATGATTTTATCTTTGGTTCTACAAACGAATCTCTTTGTGAATCTTTTGCTAAAACCATGAGTCTTGAATTTGAAATGAGTTTGATGGGAGAATTAACCTTTTTCTTAGGCTTACAAATTAAGCAATTAAGAAATGACATCTTTATTAGTCAAACTAAATATACTTTAGATTTGCTAAAATGATTTAATATGAAAAACTCAAAAACTATTAACACTCCTATGAGCACCTCCACTAAGTTAGAAGTTGATAAAAGTGGAGAAAGCCTTGATCAAAAAACTTATAGGGGTATGATACAAAGTTTACTTTACCTCACTGCAACTAGACCAGATATTATGTTCAGTGTAGGACTTTGTACTAGGTTTCAATCGAACCCTAAGATATCTCATCTCAAAGCGATTAAAAGAATACTTATATATCTTAAAGGTACTACAAATCTAGGATTATGTTATCCAAAAATTGAGAATTTTGAGTTAATTGCTTATGCTGATGCTGATTTTGCTGGGTGTAGACTAGATAGAAAAAGCACATTAGGAATATGTCAATTTTTGGGACATGCCCTTGTTTCCTGGTCATCTAAGAAATAAAACTCAGTTGCACTATCAACAACCGAAGCTGAGTATATTGCAGCTAGTGCATGTTGTGCACAAGTTGTGTGAATGAAAAACACCTTAGAAGATTATAAAGTTCATCTTAAAAATATTCTCATTAAATGTGATAACACAAGTGCTATATGTTTAACAAAGAATCTCATTCAATACTCAAGAATAAAACATATTGATATTAGACATCACTTTATACGAGATCATGTCACTAATCATGATGTAGTTATAGAGTTCATTAATACTAAACATCAACTAGCTGATATTTTTTCAAAGCCTTTAAGTGAAGAACAATTTGATTTCATTAGAAGAGAATTAGGTATGTTAATGTGTCCAAATGCTTGAACTCATTAAATTTATTTTTTGGACTTTCTTGATTCAATGATCAAATCACTTAATTGCATATGATGAGAATTTTACTCGATTACATAACATATAGGAAATTGTGTTTTGGATACTAAAATTTCCATGTTGATAAGCATATTTAACTTCATTGAAAAACTATGGCAAAGATGTGTCCGAATGCATGAACTTTTAAAATTATTTTTCAGATGTTCTTGATTCAATGATCAAATCACTTAATTGCTATGATGATTTTACACGATTACATGCCTTGTTGGAAATTATGTGTTTTGGATACAAAAATTTTCAAGATAATAAGCATGTTTTATCTTCATGATTGTATTTGAAAATCTATAGCAAAACCTTGTCCGAATGCATGAAAGTGTTAAATTTTATTTTGGATTTTCTTGATACATTATTTTCTTCCGGACTTATAGTTATATTGAGTTTGATTTATATTATTAATTTTTGACATATGGAATCAACTAGCAAATGCATCTCTCATAGACTTATCATGTGAAAAATATTTTCGAGAAATGGATTTGATGATTCCTTCTTATAAACAACTCCTAAAAAAAAAAGGGAAGATATTTTTTACTTGCAAGGATTTGACTCACATACATGTCTTGATCCTTGTAAAAATGAAGAGCGCTTTAAATCTCTTATCAATTTTAACTTCATTCGAGTAATCTCACAAATGGCTTTTCTCCTTCATGCAAATAAATAATACCAAATAAAAAGAAAGACGTAATCTCCATGTCATATTTTCCTTGAGATGTTTGTATAATTGGTATCCTATCACTCATTGTTGAAAAATGACATGAACCTAGTTATGGCATGAATCATTACCGTACTTATGTTTAAAATTTGCTTATATCATTCTTCTTTTTGTTGATGACAAAGGGGGAGAAATATATGAATTGATGCTATGAGTGCCATATTTGAATTTGAATTATGTTAAGATATCAAAAGAAGCTTGCATCGAAATATATGGTAAATTGAATTCAAGAATGACTTATCTCGAGTATGGCATGTAGATAGGGGGAGTTAAGGTTAACTCCCTTATCAAATGATTGTCATTATCAAAAAGGGGGAGATTTTGATGATGAAGTCAATTGTCATTTGTTATCTAATCCATATGTTGAGATAAGTGTACAGGATTAACTACAATGAAAGTAACACATGCAGCAAGAGTTGCGCCGGAGTCAAGACTATGATCACGTTGGGGGTTCGAGAGTTCGACGGAAGTCTGGACAGTCGTCGGAAGTTCTGCGGGAACAAATCCGAGAAGTCCAGGAGCTTGCCAAAGAAGCTCGTTGGAACTCGCCAAGTGGATCGTCGCAAGTCCAAGAGTTTGCTGGAAGTCAGCCAAAGCATCGTTGAGGGTTTGTTGGATGTTCGCCAGAAGTTCACCGGAAGCTCGCAGGGAGAAGCAATTGACACACCGGAGCAAGCTATAGTAAATGTCTTAAAATTATTGTAGTTAGCATGATGATTAAGTTCGAAATGAGAGAAGATTATATTAACTTAATTTAGGGGCAATTAGGCCCTTGATAGACCCAAATTGGGCCGAATGGATCAGCCTATTCGGACCCAGATTTCTTGGCTGGCAGTGGCACCGCCGAGGAGCTTAGTCTCACAGCGATGGAACCGCCCATGTCAGGCGATGGTACCGCCTGAGCTCCATCTCCGAGTGAGGCTGGGCGGTGGTACCACCCTTGTCAGGCGGTGGTACCGCTTGAGCTCGGTCTCCGAGCTCTATCAGGTGGTAGTGCCACCCAGTTATGGTGGTAGCACTGCTTGGACCCCGGAAATCTAGGATATGACATTTTTGAGCTCCAAATTCAAACCAGTTTGGGGCCTATATATACCCACCCTTTCCTGCATGAAAGGGCACCAAAAGCATAATCTTACTCTGTGATTTTTAGAGCTCAAAAGTGTTGTAAAGGGCAAAAGTTCTTCTCCTTCTTTTCTTCCAAGTTTTGATCATTCAAGATAGGAGCGAAAAATTTGTAAGGGTTGTCTCCTAAGCCCGTCAAAAGGAGTCAAACTGTAAAAGTGTGGTTGGCCTTCACCTATTGAAGGATGGCCTCTAGTGGACGTCAGTGACCTCATCGAAGGAGGAAGCCAAAAGTGGATGTAGGTCAAGATTGACCGAACCACTCTAAATCACGGTTTGCATTTACATTCTATTCTCTATCTTAACTACAAAATGCCTCCATAGCTTTGCTTTAACTGCACTTCACTTTATCTTAAGTTAAAGTAATTTCCGAATCGGCTTTCATATCGAAATTATTTTTATTGTACAAACGTCATTTTAAATCGTCGAAAGGTTTTCGTTGCACTAATTCACCCCCCCCTCTTAGTGCTCTTGATCCTAACACTTGAAATGCTTGCATTATGTTAAGATATCAAAAGCTTACATTGTAATTTTACATGTTGATATCTTACCATATGATGAATTGCTACCATTACTATCATTCACATTTGAAATGTAAGACTTGAAAATGGATGTCAAGCCTTGACATCATTTTCAGAGAGATACATCATGATAGGAATCATGATGGGAGTATTGATAAGGTTAAACGATCTTAACTTATCAATATGTCTCTTGAATTCAAAAGGCTTTGAATTCAAGAATGACTTATCTCAAGTATGGCATATAGATAGGGGGAGTTAAGGTTAACTCCGTTATCAATTAATTGTCATCATCAAAAAGGGGGAGATTATTGAATCTCGGATTTTGATAATGAAGTCAATTGCATTTGTTATCTAATCCATATATTGAGATAAGTGTACAGGATTAACTACGATGAAAGTAACACATGTAGCAGGAGTTGCACCGGAGTTAAGACTATGATCACGTTGGGGGTTCGAGAGTTCGACGGAAGTCCGGACAGTCGTCGAAGGTTTTGCGGGAACAAATCCGAGAAGTCCAAGAGCTTGCCAAAGAAGCTCGTTGGAACTCACCAAGTGGATCGTCGCAAGTCCAAGAGTTTGCCGAAAGTCCGCCGGAGCATCGTTGAGGGTTCGTTGGATGTTCGCTGGAAGTTCGCCAGAAGCTCGCAAAAAGAAGCGATTGACGCACCGGAGCAAGTTGTAGTAAATGTCTTAAAAATATTATAGTTAGTATGATAATTAAGTTCAAAATGGGAGGTGATCCCATTAACTTAATCTTGGGGCAATTGGGCCCTTGACAGACCCAAATTGGGCCGAATGGATCAGCCCATTCGGACCCAGATTTCCTGGCCGACGGTGGCACCGCCCAGGAGCTCAATCTCCCAAGAAAGCCGGGTGGTGGTACCACCTGAGCTCAATCTTTGGTGAGGCTGCGCGGTGGTACCACCCCTGTCAGGCGATGGTACCGCCTGAGCTTGGTCTCCGAGCTCTGTTAGGCGATAGTACTGACCAGTTATGGTGGTAGTACTGCCAGGATCCTAGAAATCTGAGATATGACATTTTTGAGCTCCAAGTTCAAACTAGTTTAGGGCCTATATATACCCACCCTTTCCTGCATGATAGGGCACCAAAAGCTTGATCTTACTCTGTGATTTTTAGAGTTCAAAAGTATTGTAAAGGGCAAAAGTTCTTCTCCTTTTCTTCCATGTTTTGATCATTCAAGAGAGGAGTAAAAAATTTGTAAGGGTTGTCTCCTAAGCCTATCAAAAGGAGTCAAACTGTAAAAGGGTGGTTGGCCTTCACCTATTGAAGGATGGCCTCTAGTGGACGTCGGTGACCTCATCGGAGGAGGAAGCCAAAAGTGGATGTAGGTCAAGATTGACCGAACCACTTTAAATCTCGGTTTGCATTTACATTATGTTCTCTATCTTAACTACAAACTACCTCCAGAGCTTTACTTTAACTACACTTTGCTTTATCTTAAGTTAAAGTAATTTCTGAATCGGCTTTCATGCTGAAATCGTTTTTATCGTACAAACATCGTTTTAAATCGTTGAAAGTTTTCCGCTGCACTAATTCACCCCCCCCCTTAGTGCTCTTGATCCTAACAATACCATCGCCTGCAGCCTCTCGGAGGCTGTGTCTGGGCAATACCACCACCCGATATAGTCTCGGAGATTGTGCCTCGATGGTGTCACCTCTTGGGTCACTGTTTGGGCCTTTCATTGGGCCCAACAGAGTCCTTACATGGGCCCAACTGGCCCCTAATTGTGTTGGCACAAATCTAATCCCAATTATGTGCTAACTACAAATTCTAAGACATTTTCTAAGTTAAACAAGTCCATAAGTGATTTTTCTTCTGGCGATCTTCCGGTGAACTTCCGACGATCTTCTTGGCGAGTTCAGACAAGCTTCTTTGGCAAGCTCCAGGACTTCTCGGTTGGTTCTGGTAGAACTTTCGATGAACATCTGGACTTCCGATGAACTCTCGAACTCCCAACGAAATTATGTTTTTAACTCCAAAACTTCATTTTGCTTTATGCCTTGCTATCGTAGTTAAACCTGCACATGTAAAAATACACCTTGATCTAGACAATTAATACTAAGCATGAATCATGTTGTCTGACATGTCATTGGTCCATCGATGCTTCGTCCGATTCTTCGGCGCATTGCCCTCTCTTGCGGCCTATTACCCAATCGGCCAGTTGACTCCGCAACTCCAATATCCTTAGTGCAATATCCGCTCTTCTTGGTCTGATGCCCGAATCCATGGCCCGAAGCCTTCTATCGATACGTCGACTAATCCTTTAGCTTGACATCCAATCTTCTAACATGTTCCTCTGGCCTAACATGATTCTTCCTGCTTTAATTGTCTTATCCTGATCGAAGCATCCTGTGTCACTCGAAATGCATATCAAATCATAAACACTTATTAATTGGTTTCATCATCAAAATCCGAGATTCAACATCCTCCACATTAGCCCTTATCATGGCTATCTCTATCTCCTTGTGATACTCATCAACACTCAAGGAACATTGTGGTAAGGTTTGCAACCGTTGATGCAAATCCCTTCGTTAATAGCTAGGGATAAATCTCCTCATGATTTATTTCATCTCCAACCAAGTCTCCATGGGCCTTTCACCATTTCTATGCCTTTCTTTATGCAATTGATCCCACCAAACAATAGCATAATCAAAAAATTCAATAGTAGCTAATTTTACCTTTTTCTCTTTGGAGTAGTTATGACATTTAAAGATCATCTTCACTTTTCATTCCCACTCCAAATAGGCATCTAGATTATTCTTTCCTTGAAAAGAAGGAATTTTCATTTTGATGCTGCCTATATTTCTATCCACACCATCAAAACGTCCTCTCCTAATTTGTCTCCTAGGATTAACATCTTGACCAATTAGAGTAACTTGGTCATCATCCACGTCATCGCCACCATCATATTCATCATTGACAAAGGTTGGTTGTCTCCCACACCGTGGTTCACCTTACAATCTATTAATTACATCATCATGCCTTTCTAAATGATCTCTTACATCTCCCATCACTTTGAACATACGTTCAAATTATTACTGCATTACTTGAACTAAAAGATCATTTCATGAACAACCTCACCAACACTCCCTCACATGTTTTACTCTAGATTTGAGTCCCTCCACTCGTGTTTCACACAATTTTTGGCTTTTCTCGATACAGATCTTACCACTCTTACCTTTTACCTCTCTTGTTTTGTTATTTGAGTTCTTAGATTAACTAAGGTACCTAAACAAACAATTCAGATTATGGCAATTCAAAAAATAGTGAAATTGGGCAGGTTTAAAAGCAAAGAAAAGGTAGGCCAGTTTAACGGTATGTGTAATGCACTTTAATCATAAGCAAAGACTAGAATTCAAATATCAATTGAACAAAGAAATTTTTTTTTTGAATGAAGAAAGATTTCCAAACCAAAACAAGAATTCAAATGAACAAAGATAGTACTCTATAATTTGCAAGAATTCCTTGAATCCACAAATTTTTTTTTTTTATTCTGATCTCTTTTTTTTTAACCTTTGATTTTCTCTCCTTTTTGTTTTTCTGACTTTATGATATTCTATTTTTTTTATATACTATAAAGTGCAGAATTATGAAAAAAAATAGTAATAACACAAGAAGCACAACAATGAAGATTTAGGAAGAGCAAAAATTATAGATATTATGCAAAAGAAGAAGAAGGAGAAGAAGAGAAAAGAGAAATCTAAAAGATAGCAAATAAATGGATATGCAAACCTCAAAGTTGAGCCAAGCTCTAATACCAAATGATGGAAATTATTAACTTAGCAACCATTCACCTCGATAGCTAAAGAGCTATGATACATATGGAATGCAAATTGACCCCCTCCAATGAATTGAAATAAGATGGATCGTTCAAGATTGAAGTTCAGGAAACTATTCTAATCACTTTATCAATGAAAATTTGATGAAGTAATTAGAATAGCACTTTGATTCCCTTAAAAGGCTACAAACTAAGAAGCTTGATAAGTTGAAAGGAAAAACAAAGATTTTTGAGTTTTAAACTCCACAAGCAGAAAAGCTTGATAAGTTTCAAAATTCATGCAAGAACTTACAAACAAAATACTCACCAGTGTTGAAAGTTGAATACACTTTTGAATTATATTCCTTACAAAAGGTGCTAGCCTTGTTTATATAGTATAAAGGCCAAGTACAAAGGGAATGAATCCTTTAAATACATTAAATGATATTCATATTCCTAATGCATGAATGAAGATTACTTATGAATCTGCCTTGAATTGAATTGAAGGATTATTAATGAATAAGCCTATAATTCCTAATATGGTCCAATATAGTTGAATGACCTTTATTTTTCAAAATGGGCCAAAAAATTTATCCTTCTCTCAAGGCTAGACTTTCTCTTCACGATTTGGACTTATTTGAATTAGGTTAACTATTTTAGGATCTTCTTGTAACCATAGAACCTTGACCAAGTTTTGACCAGCTTGCTCCTTCCAAATGCCTTCCAGTAAATAAGTAAACGCTTCTTTCATCATTTTAGCTTTAGCTCTTGTCATTGATCCTCCATGAATAGTTAAAGGATCTTTGGCAAAATTATGATCAACTTGCTCATTCATATCAGGGGAGATTATTGAATCACGAATTTTGATAATAAAATCAATTGAGGAGTTTGTGATATAATCTACATTTTGAGTGACACAGAACTAGTTTTGATCAAGGAAAGACAAATTGATTGAAGTAAGATAAATTGGACATTGGGCCAAAGTTGAAAATGTCAGAAGATTAAATGTCGGGTTGGAGGATCGGTCGATGTGCTAGCAGAAGGACTTTGTGTTCTGAGTTCAAGCATCTAGTCAAAGAAATGGACATTATGTTAAGGAGATCAGAAATTGTGAGAGTCAACATATTGATTAGGCAATACAGTGAAAAGGACAATGCACTGAAGGATCAGATGAAATGCTAGAAGGACCAATGACATGTTGGACAATATATAATTCATATTTTGTAATAATTTGTCAAGATCGAGATAGTTTAGGTCTAATTGAGTTGGTATTGAGTTGAAATAATACCAACTCAATTAGGGGCCTATTGGGCCTGAATCAGGCCTGAATTAGGTCTATTATTTAGCCCATTCAGTGTCCTATAGCAGGGTTTGGCGATGGTACCGCCCAGACTAAGCGGTGGTATCATCTAGACACAATCTTCAAGACTATGTTAAACGATGGTACTGCTAGACTAGGTGGTGGAACTGCCCAAACATAATCTCCCAAAATATGTCAAATAGTGGTATCGCCAGACTCGATGGTGGTACCACCCAGTGTCAATGTGTCAGGCGATAGTACTGCCCGATTGGGTGATGGTACTGCCTAGTGTCAGAATTGACAAGCGGTGGTACTGCCCAGTATTGGTCGTACTGCCAATACCCCAAAATCTAGGGGATTCAGATTTTTGCCTCCAAATTTGAATCTATTTAGGGCCTATAAAAACCCCACTCATCCCTGCTTGGTTAATACAAGAATTGAGAGCAAAAAAATAAGGAAAACTCTATTGTAATATTGTGAGAACTCCTCTTAAGCTCTAAGTATTGGGTGAAATTTAAAAGAGGGGTGAGTGGTCGTAAAGGAGAAAAGGGGTGTAAAAGGGTAGTTAATCTTCACCCATTGAAAGAAGATTAGTAGTGGAAGCTAGTAGTCTCGAGTGAAGAGAAATCGGGAGTGCATGTAGGTCACGACAATCAAACCACTATAAATCTCGTTTGCATTTACTTTAAGCTCTTCATTTTCATTGCAAACTAATTTCTTACTTTCACTACACTTACGAACGTGTTTTCAAGTTAACATCTTTCCGATATCGGTTTTCATCGAATAAGAATTTCAAATCGATGAATTTTTATGTAAGCACTAATTCCCCCGTCCCCCTCTCTTAATGCCGACTTGATCCTAACACTGACAACTCTTTCTCTTTTTTATAGGCTTAGGAGAGAACCTTTACACCTTCCTTTTTTGCACTAAAAGCTCATTCCTCCCATAGAAAGACCTTTAAACACTAGGAGGAAAAGACTTTACACTAAGAGAGATTACAACTTTTTTTTTTTCACAAGAATTCATTCCCCCTTCCTACTTTTTTTCTTCCTTACCCAAGCAAGAATTAGTGGGGTATTTTTCTTCCTTACCTAAGTAGAAATTACACCTCTCTCTTTTGTGCAAAAAGCTCATTCCTCCCTTAGAAAGACCTTTAAACACTATGAGGAAAAGACTTTACACTAAAAGAGATTACGACTTTTTTTTTTCACAAGAATTCTTTCCCCCTTCCTACTTTTTTTCTTCCTTTCCCAAATAGGAATTAGTGGGGTATTTATAGACCCCAAATGGATGTAGGTCATTTTGACCGAACCACTTTAAATTGGTGTGTTTAAGGATACAAATGTAAAGTTTTGAAATTGTGCATATTTTAATTTGAAAACATAGTGATGCACAAATAAGATTGATACTTACCTTTGTCATGATTTAGAAATTGATGTAAAGGGTCTTCCTTTCTTTTTTACAATGACAAAGGGGTAGAAAAAGTTGCTAATGTGCTATCTTGAATTGATATAAAGGGTTATCTCAAAGAGAAATTAGCTAGCTTACACAAGTCAAGAAAATGTAAAAACATTCTTACTTTCTTGCACATCTAAAGAGAAGATGCAAATGTAACTCTTGCCAAATTGTTTGCTTGCCTCATGTAAATGTAGACACAATCACTTCTTGTTTTGTTGTAACAATTACTTTTTAATGCCCCTTGCCTTGATGACTACTAATCCTTGATGTGTTTTACTTAATAAATTATTTGGTGAGCATATGTAGAGTAAGGAATATTAATTGAACATCATTTTTGGATTTTCCTTGAATCTCTTTACGTTACTCATTTTCAGATTTTCCTTGATCACATTGAAATTGAATGTTTCTATAACATGCTTACTTTGAAAATCTTGTGCCTTGGTTTCCATGATGAGCATGTTGAAGATTCATACTCTCTTAATGTGTCCGAATGCATGAACTTATTAAGATTATTTTTTGGACTTTCTTGATTCATTCAATTGCTATAATGAGAATTTTACACTATTACATGCCTTAATAACATGTTGGAAATTATGTGTTTTAGATACAAAAATTTTCATGATAATGAGCATGTTTTATCTTTATGATTGTATTTAAAAATCTATAGCAAAACCTTGTCTAAATGCATGAAAGTATTAAATTTCATTTTCGGATTTTCTTGATCCTAACAATTGACATTTTGTTAGGAAACTTTATCTGAAAATATTGTCTCTTGCTAGTTTGGCATTTTGCTAAGAAAGCAAAAATAATACTTCTCAAAAGAGAAGAAAGAGCTTGCTCTCTTAAACATCACAAGCTTGCCTATCTTAAGAACAAAAATTGCAAAAGTGCTATCTTGCCTATCTCAAGAAGCAAAACTTGCAACTTGCACATTGAAATAGGAAGCAAGAATCATGAGCTTACAGAAGAAAGCTATCTTGCATTTGCTTTCAAAATTTTTGCTAGCTTGTATGTAGTAAAACTCGCATATCGTAAAAATTGCTAGCTTGGCTTGTAGTCTAAAGAGAAGCAAACAGTTGCTATCTCAAGATGCTAAACATGCTAAACTTGCACATTGCAAAGTAAAATTTGATAGCTTACAACTTGCATATTTCAAGAAGCAAGAGCTGCTTTTTGAACATCCTAAACTTGCTAGCTTGCATGTTCTAAAATGTTGTAAAATGTTGTGAAGAAGGACATGCTATCTTACTATCTTGCATATCTAAAACTTGATAACTTGCATATTCTAATGTGATATAGCACTTGCTAAATTTTTGCTAGCTTGCATGATGTAGCATTTGCTAAATTTTCAAGCTTACAAATTGTGCATGATGATAAAACTTGATATTATGTTTTTCATGCAATAAGTTGAATTCATATCTCAAACATATAGAAAGTGACACTTCACCTTTTTGTTGATGACAAAGGGGGATAAGTATGATCATGTTATGCATGATGATGTGTTGCAAATATTCATAATGAATATTTGCAATGACTTGAATTCGGCTTGAATTCAAGGTTCTATCAATATGGCATATTGAAAGGGGGAGTTTGGTTAAATTCCGGGGAGTTAAGGTTAACTCCGGTAGTCATCAATTAGTTGTCATCATCAAAAAGGGGGAGATTGTTGAATCTCCGATTTTAATGATGAAACTAATTGATTATGTTTAGATGTTTAACTGCATTTTGAGTGATGCAGGTCTACTCGGTCAGGATTAGACAGTTGACGCAGGAGGAATTGACGTTGCGCCGGAGGAGATCACGTCAGGATATTGGACGGTAGAATGCTTCGGACGTCGGGCATCGGGCCAAGGAGAGCGGAATTGCACCAAGGATATCAGGTTTGCAGAGGTCAACCGCCGATTGGGCAACAATCCACAAGAGAGGATGATGCGCTGAAGAATCGGACGAAGTGCCAACCAATGACGTGCTGGGCAATAGAATGTCAATTCGCATTGTAATAATTGTCTTGATCTAAGTAGAGTTTTGGCTTGTGTGTGTAGGATTAACTACGATAACGATAAAGACATAAAGCGAAGCAAAGTTCCAGAGTCAAGAGCGAAGGATTCGTTGGGAGTTCGAGAGTCCGACGAAAGTCCGAAGGTTCGTCGGGAATGCTGCCGGAATTAGCCGAGAATGAGTAGGGAGCTTGCCGAAGGGTTTTCGGAAGCTCATCGGAAGGTACGTCGAAAGTTCGCGGAGCTCACCAAGAAAGATCGTAGCTTGCCGAAGAAGCTTATCAGAACTCGCTAAGATTAAATTGTGAAGTCTAGGAGCTTGCCGGGAGTCCGTAGAATGGTTTCCGAGAGTTTATCGGAAGACTGTCGGAAGTTCGCCGGAAGAATTCTTGACTTGCAAACTTTGTAATAACTTAGGAAATGTCTTTAAATTCATAGTTAGCATATTAATTAGGGTTAGGATTAGGTGTTAATCTTATAACCCAAGTAGGGGCCAATTGGGCTCGAGTTCAGACTAGTTTAGGCCAAGTTTAAAGCCCAACCAGTAAGTTGAAATAGTGTAGGCGGTGGCATCGCCAAACTAGGCGGTGGCACCACCGAGAGCCTGAAGTATCAAGTGGTGGTACTGTCGGACTAGGCGGTGGCACCGCCCAACACCTGAGAGTTCGAGCGGTGGCACCGCCCAAAACCTGAGAGTTCCGGCGGTGGCACCGCCAGAACACTGTCAATGTGAAAATTGACAGGCGGTAGCACCGCCCGGTGGCACTGCCAGTCACTAGTCAGTATGACATTGACAGGCGGTGGCACTGCCAGCCTCGAAAACCCAAGAGAATTCAAAATTTGGAGCCCAAATTTGAATCCTTTTGGGGCCTATAAATACCCCTCAATTCTCAGCAGAGAAATACAACTTTTGAGAAGCAATAAATTGAGATAAAAGCCTTAGCAAAGTCTTTAGCAAGTCTTATTTTCAATTGCTTGAGTGTTCACCTCCTTCTTTCTCGTTGAAAATTTGTAAGAGTGTGAACCACTTGTAAAAGGTTGTAAGAGAGGTATTTGTCCTTCCCCTTCAAAGTGATTTGCTAGTGGAAGTTGGGAGCTTCATCGAAGAAGGCTTCACAAGTGGATGTAGGTCATTTTGATCAAACCACTTTAAATTGGTGTGTTCCTTGAATGTGTGAGTTCTTACTTTCCTGAAATTGTCATTTACACTGCTACTAGCTTTCGATTTTCATCTACTCAAGTTACTATCGAAACAAAATCTCCTCGTATTTATGAATTTGTTATTAAACTTACAAGTTTTAATCCGCTGAACTAATTCACCCCCCCCTTTTAGTGTCGCTCCGATCCTAACAATATTGTGAGAACTCCTCTCAAGTTTAAGTGTTGGGTGAAATTTAAAAGAGGGGTGAGTAGTCGTAAACGAGAAAAGGGGTGTAAAAGGGTAGTTAATCTTCGCCCATTGAAAGAAGATCAGTAGTGGAAGCTGGTAGTCTCGAGTGAAGAGAAATCGGGAGTGGATGTAGGTCACGATGATCGAACCACTATAAATCTCGTTTGCATTTACTTTAAGCTCTTCATTTTCATTGCAAACTAATTTCTTACTTTCACTACACTTACGAATGTGTTTTTAAGTTAACATCTTTCCGATATCTGTTTTCATCGAATAAGAATTTCAAATCGACAAATTTTTATGTAAGCACTAATTCCCCCGTCCCCCTCTCTTAATGCCGACTTGATCCTAACACTGACAACTCTTTCTCTTTTTTATAGGCTTAGGAGAGAACCTTTACACCTTTCTTTTTGCACTAAAAGCTCATTCCTCCTATAGAAAGACCTTTAAACACTAGGAGGAAAAGACTTTACACTAAGAGAGATTACAACTTTTTTTTTCACAAGAATTCATTCCCCCTTCCTACTTTTTTTCTTCCTTAACCAAGCAAGAATTAGTGGGGTATTTTTCTTCCTTACCCAAGTAGGAATTACACCTCTCTCTTTTGCGCTAAAAGCTCATTCCTCCCTTAGAAAGACCTTTAAACACTATGAGGAAAAGACTTTACACTAAAAGAGATTACAATTTTTTTTTCACAAGAATTCTTTCCCCCTTCCTACTTTTTTTCTTCCTTTCCCAAGTAGGAATTAGTTGGGTATTTATAGACCCCAAATGACTTAAAAAACTGGAGCCAAAATTCAAATCCCAAGGATTTCTAGGTACTAGCAATATCACCACCTATGTTGGGCAGTACCACTGCCTATAGTACTGACACAAGACAATACCACCACCTGACCCAACTTTTGGGTCACTGAATGGGCCTCGCATTGAGCCTCTTAGCCCTAGATTAGGCCCAATGGGTCTCTAATTGAGTTAGTAGGGTTACACCCAAAACTAACTCAATTTACAACATAACTATGATAATTAAGACCTAAATTACTTCGATCTAGACACAATCGATTACAAACATGAATCCTATATTGTTCAGCATGTCATTTGTTCAATCCTTCGACATTTCGTCTGATCCTTCGATGCTTCGTCTAATCTTTCGATGCATTGTCCTCTCCTTCGGCGTAATGCCCGATCCATTGGCATGTTGACTTTCTACAACATCTGATCTTCTTAGCGCAATATCCGATTCTTATAGCCCGATGCTCGAACTCATGGCACAAAGTCCTTTCGGCACATTGACTAGTCTTTTGCCCCGATGTCTAATCTTCTCAAATGATCCACTCCGGCCCAATGTCTAATTCTTCCTGCTTCAATCAAATTACCTTTCCATGATCGAAGTTAGTCCTACGTCACTCAAACATTAATTAGATCATAACTTCATCAATTGATTTCATCATCAAAATCTGAGATTCAATAATAGTAATGCTGATTAGACCGTATAACCAATATTTGACTTATTTTATACAAATAATTAATTTGCATTTATCCTTTGATTAGCACATTGATAATGATTAAATATTATTTGTGGTTGTATCATGTGTTGAATCTCAGATTTTGTTGGTATGATAGTGTTTATCTAATGTGCATTTAAGTGACATAGGACTAGCTTCGATCAGAAAAGGTAAATCGATTAAAGTAGGAGAAATTGGACATTGGGTCGGAGCAAACATGTTAGAAGATTGGATGTCGAGCCAGAGGATCGGTTGACGTGTCGACAGAAGGCTTCGACCCATGAATTCGGGCATTAGGCCAAGAAGATCGGACAATGCGCTAAGGAGATCATATGTTGTGAGAAGACAATATGCTGGTTGGGCAATACGCCAAAAGAAAGGACGATGTGCCGATGGATCGGACGAAGTGCCGGAAGAACCAATGATATGCCGGACAACATAGGATTCACTTATAATTAATTATGTCTAGATCGAGTTAGTTTAGAATCTAAATGAGTTAGTTTAGAATGTAATTAGACCAACTCAATTAGGGGCCAACTAGGCCCATGTTTGGGCTATATTGGGCGAAGTGGAAGGCCCAAATAGTGAACTAATAGGTGGAACCGTCATGACACAATCTCCGAAACTGTGTCAGGCGATGGTACCGTCGGTCTGGGTAGTGTTACAACCTAGACACGGTCTCCGAGAGACTATCAGGCAGTGGTACCACCTAGTGGCACTGTTGTTAGGATCAAGAGCACTAAGAGGGGGGGGGGGTGAATTAGTGCAGCGGATTAAAACGTCGGTTTTGATAAATCTTTCATATGGCAAAAATTGAACTTGAAAGTGTATTCGTATAGTAGAGCAGCTAAGGTAATGAGTAAATAAAGCAAGTAAGAAAGTTTGCAGTAATGTGAATAGCAACAATGAAATGCAAACCAGAGATTACGCCGTTTTTAAAGTGGTTCGGTCAAATGACCTACATCCACTTGCGAGGCCCCCCTTCGACGAGGCTCCCACCTTCCACTAGCAAATCTCTTGAAATGAAAGGGTAAATACCCCTCTTACAACTCTTTACAAGCAGTTCACACTCTTACAGATTTTCAAGAAAGAAGGAGGTGAACACTAGCAAATTGAAAACGAAGGATTGCTAAGACTTTTCTAAGACCTTTCTCTCAATCACTTGCTGCACAAAAAGTTGTTCTCTCTGCTGAGAATTGAGGGGTATTTATAGGCCTCAAGAGGATTCAAATTTGGGCTCCAAAAATTTGAATTCTCTTATGTTCCCGATGCTGACGGTGCCACCGCCCAGCCCTCCGGTGCTGGGCGGTGCAACCGCCCAGCCCAGGTGGTGCCACCGCCTAGTCTAGGCGGTGCCACCGCCTAGTCTAGGCGGTGCCACCGCCTACACTATTTCAGCTCACTGGTTGGGCTCCAAAATTGGCCCAAACCAGTCCGAACTTAGGCCGAATTGGCCCCTACTTGGGTCATAGGATTAACACCTAATCCTAGCCCTAATTAACATACTAACTACAAATTTAAAGACATTTTCTAAGCTATTACAAAGTCCATAAGTCAAGACTTCTTCCGGCGAGCTTTCGACGAACTTCCGGCGGTCTTCCGATAAACTCTCGGAAACCATTCTACGGACTCCCGGCAAGCTCCTAGTCTTCACGATTTGATCTTGGCGAGTTCCGACGAGCTTCTTCGGCAAGCTCCGATCTTTCTCGGTGAGCTCCGTGAACTTCCGACGAACCTTTTGGCGAGCTTCCGAAAAACCCTTCAGCAAGCTCCCTACTCATTCTTGGCTAGTTCCGGCAGCATTCCCGACGAACCTTCGGACTTCCGTCGAACTCTCGAACTCCCAATGAATCCTTCGTGCTTGACTCCGGCACTTTGTTTCGCTTTATGTCTTCATCGTTATCGTAGTTAATCCTGCACACACAAGCTAAAACTCTACTCTGATCTAGACAATTATTACAATGCGAATTAATATTCTGTTGCCCGGCACGTCATTGGTTGGCGCTTCGTCCAATTCTTCAGCTCATCGTCCACTGTTGCGGCTTGTTGCCCAATCGGTGGTTGACCTTCGCAACCCCGATATCCTTGGTGCAATTCCGCTCTCCTTGGCCCGATGCCCGACGTCCGAAGCGTTCTACCGTCCAATATCCTAACGTGATCTCCTCTAGCGCAACATCAATTCCTTCTGCGTCAACTGTCTAATCCTGATCGAGTAGACCTGCATCACTCAAAATGCAGTTAAACATCTAAACACAATCAATTAGTTTCATCATCAAAATCCGAGATTCAACAATCTCCCCCTTTTTGATGATGACAACTAATTGATGACTACCGGAGTTAACCTTAACTCCCCGGAGTTAAATAAACTCCCCCGATCAATATGCCATTGATAGAACACTTGGATTAGCCCAATCCAGGCACATTCATCACATGTTATGAAAAAACATTAAACCATCATGCCAATATAGAAATATTCAATTAATCAATCTTATTTGTGCATCATTATATTATTCAAATTAGAATATGCACATTTTCAAAAACTTATATTTCATTCATGCATGATATTGAATAAATCGATTTACATTATGAGGATTCATACATGATACTAACAGATTTTAACTATTTATAAACATTTTGATCATAATACCAAACATTCAGCATTTAGGAGCATTCATGACACAAACATTAATCAACATTTCTAATACATCATTTTAAGCACAACTCATAGTATTTTAAATCATGATTTACATCATATGCAATACATCACATCATAATTAGAAAGCACAAGTATTGCATGCATCAGTGTAGAAATGTTCGATCAAAATGCAGTTAAACATCTAAACACAATCAATTAGTTTCATCATCAAAATCCGAGATTCAACAATCTCCCCCTTTTTGATGATGACAACTAATTGATGACTACCGGAGTTAACCTTAACTCCCCGGAGTTTAAATAAACTCCCCCTATCAATATGCCATTGATAGAACACTTGGATTATCCCAAATCCAGGCAACATTCATCACATGTTATGAAAAACATTTAAACCATCATGCAAATATATAAAATATTCAATTCAATGCATGAAGTCATCAATATACTTCTCCCCCTATGTCATTGCCGAAAAGGAGAGAAACCAATGATAAATTATGAATTTGCATCAATCAATATTCAATCATTATTTCAGTTTACACATCATGAGATCAATAAATTTGCATTACAGACAATCTCATGTTTTATCATTCATATTATCTCAATCATCACTATAACTCATCATGCACAAAATATAAAATCATCTAACATGATTCAAACATTTATTTTCAAAATATTTATCACTATTTTCATGTATGATAATAAAGTATTCATGATACCGAACATTAAATCAACATTTTAAGTATTAATCTCTTCATGATTGTTGGTACCAAACAGTTATCATTTAAAGCATTCATGATACACAGCATATTTATTTTTATGAGATTCACAAGATTGGTAAAATAAATTCATTAATCTCAATAGGATAGAAAATTCATCATTTAGAGCATTCATGACACAAAACATTAAATCAACATTTCTTGGGTATGCATGATATCAAAACATGGTTTCAAATCTTCAACATATAACATGTCTAAATTTAAAAATCGAAGGGAGAAGGGAAAGAATTCAAAGGTATAAAGATTTCAACCATCTCATAACAAATGAAGGATCAATTCATGAATCCAAAATTCTATGAATCATTTCGACAAATCTCCTTTTAAATAATCAAAAGAAAATCTTAGGAGATTGATTAAAGAAAGATTTTGATTCATTATAAAATTTCATATATCAAAATCATCATTTATAATTACATCAATATTCCAATCATTATTTCAGTTTACACATCATGAGATCAATAAATTTGCATTACAGACAATCTCATGTTTTATCATTCATATTATCTCAATCATCACTATAACTCATCATGCACAAAATATAAAATCATCTAACATGATTCAAACATTTATTTTCAAAATGCACAATTTCAAAACTATACCTTACATTTTTCATGCATGATACAAATAAATCAATCATCATTTATAATTACATCAATATTCCAATCATTATTTCAGTTTACACATCATGAGATCAATAAATTTGCATTACAGACAATCTCATGTTTTATCATTCATATTATCTCAATCATCACTATAACTCATCATGCACAAAATATAAAATCATCTAACATGATTCAAACATTTATTTTCAAAATGCACAATTTCAAAACTATACCTTACATTTTTCATGCATGATACAAATAAATCAATCATCATTATGAGCATATTATACATGATATTCAAGCATTCATGATATATTATTTTGGCAACATAATCATAGCTTTTCAAATGATGGTATCTAAATGTTAAAGTTTATTACATCCTATCATGCATGATAATTAACTTCTCATTTGTATTTCATGCATAATTTCATTTCATCATATTAGGAATATCAAGAAGAATTAATTGGATGATGAGATGAATATTTTCATGAACACAAGCAATTGCATAAAAATCATATTATGAAGGATTAGAATATGTGTATACCAAAAGGCATGATTTCTTTTTGAAGAACCTCCTCATAAATAATCAAAAGAAAATCTTAGGAGATTGATTAAAGAAAGATTTTGATTCATTATAAAATTTCATATATCAAATATCGAGAAATCAAGATAATGATTCATAAAGAATATCACAAGTAATATTCAATAGAAAATTCATCATTCATATTCAATTCATTCAATTTGTCAAATCAACATTTCTTGGGTATGCATGATATCAAAACATGGTTTCAAATCTTCAACATATAACATGTCTAAATTTAAAAATCGAAGGGAGAAGGGAAAGAATTCAAAGGTATAAAGATTTCAACCATCTCATAAACAAATGAAGGATCAATTCATGAATCCAAAATTCTATGAATCATTTCGACAAATCTCCTTTTAAATAATCAAAATGATCGTCAAAGGAAATCTCATGTTATTCCACGAAATCAAGATCATGATTTTGATAAAACTCATTTCAAATTTAAATCATCAAAATCTTTTTTAAGGTTCACAAAATTCATAACATAAATAGATTCATGATTTCATTGATAATATATTTTCCCCCTTTTTTAAATGTTTCATTTTAAGTGATTGATTTCATGTTAGCATGCTTTTTCATTTATGTCAAATAAAAACATGCATCAACGTTTAGGATCGAAAAATGAATTTCGTCATAAAACCATCAAGACCAATAAATCACAAAAATCATCATGTATAACTTTAAAATTTTATACATAAAATCGTTATATCATGGTATCACAACTTTAATATTTTCATTACAACATTAAGCAAGGTTTCATTGAACATAATTTTGAATGATTCTTATAGATACCTAAAACTTCTTTAGTTTTAATTTATATGATTGATTTTATAATAGCATGCTCAAATTTTTGTTCTTGTGTCAAAACCATACATCATGTTTGAAAAAACAAAGATAATGTACATAAAAAAAATATCAAGCCTTTCATACAAAAGCCATGCATCTTCATTGAAAAGCAATATGAAAATCATCAAAATACACATTCTTGCTTCTCAAGCACATATATAAGATTAATCTCACTAGGTTTACAATCATTAGATTTATATCTAACTTTTTATTCCATTAACATAAAACATGCAATTTTCAAGAAAAATAATTATTCAAAAAAAAGAAAACGCATCATGGAAAACATCAAGTAATTTCAAAATAAATTAAGGGAGTTGAGTTACTTACCTTGTAGTCGAAGCCCGTCAAAGCCCAATTCGCCGTTTCACCTTTGAAAGTTCTTGATTCATCCTTGGTTGCCTTCCTCTTCTTTGGCCTCTTCCTCCGTTCAAGTTCATTGTTTATTTTAGATTTTTGTTTAATGAACTTATTAAGATTTAGTGTTCGAAGTTCAAGTTCATCATTGTCCTCATCACTTGAGTCATCGCTCAAGTGGTATTCATTTGTTCGGAGTTCCAAATCCTTCCTATTCTTTGGAAGGTGGTTCAAGTGCTCATCGGGTTCAAAATGTTCCAAAAGTGTCATTTCATAGGTCATTAATGACCCGATTAATTCTTCTAATGGAAAATCATTTAAATTTTTTGTCTCTTGTATTGCAGTTATTTTAGGATCCCACCTTTTTGGAAAGGATCTTAAGATCTTACTTACGAGATCAAAATTTGAAAAAGATTTACCAAGAACTCTTAGATTATTGACGACATCCATGAAACGGGTGTACATGTCGCCTATAGTCTCGCTTGGTTGCATTCGAAAAAGTTTAAAATCATGCAATAAAATGTTAACTTTCGAGTCTTTGACTCTACTAGTTCCCTCATGCGTGATTTCAAGTGTTCACCAAATATCAAAAGCCGTTTCGCACGTAGAAATCCGATTGAACTCATTTTTGTCCAAAGCGCAAAATAAGGCATTCATAGCCTTTGCATTTAAAGAAAAATACTTCTCCAAATCTGACCATTCTTTCATCGGTTTAAAGGGATGTTGAAAACCATTTTTAACAATATTCCATAAATCCAAATTCATAGAAATCAAGAAAACTCTCATTCGAGTTTTCCAATAAGTGTAGTCCAATCCGTTAAACAACGGTGGACGAACAACCGATAAACCCTCTTGAAAGCCATGAAGAGCCATTTCTCTCGGGTGTAAATCCGAAATGAGAAATACCGGGCTCTGATACCAATTATTAGGATCAAGAGCACTAAGAGGGGGGGGGTGAATTAGTGCAGCGGATTAAAACGTCGGTTTTGATAAATCTTTCGTACGGCAAAAATTGAACTTGAAAGCATATTCGTATAGTAGAGCAGCTAAGGTAATGAGTAAATAAAGCAAGTAAGAAAGTTTGTAGTAATGTGAATAGCAACAATGAAATGCAAACCAGAGATTACGCCGTTTTAAAGTGGTTCGGTCAAATGACCTACATCCACTTGCGAGGCCCATCTTCGACGAGGCTCCCACCTTCCACTAGCAAATCTCTTGAAATGGAAGGGTAAATACCCCTCTTACAACTCTTTACAAGCAGTTCACACTCTTACAGATTTTCAAGAAAGAAGGAGGTGAACACTAGCAAATTGAAAACCAAGGATTGCTAAGACTTTTCTAAGACCTTTCTCTCAATCACTTGCTGCTCAAAAAGTTGTTCTCTCTGCTGAGAATTGAGGGGTATTTATAGGCCTCAAGAGGATTCAAATTTGGGCTCCAAAAATTTGAATTCTCTTATGTTCCCGATGCTGACGGTGCCACCGCCCAGCCCAGGTGGTGCCACCGCCCAGCTCTCGGCCTCTGGGCGGTGCCACCGCCTACACTATTTCAGCTCACTGGTTGGGCTCCAAAATTGGCCCAAACCAGTCCAAACTTGGGCCGAATTGGCCCCTACTTGGGTCATAGGATTAACACCTAATCCTAGCCCTAATTAACGTACTAACTACAAATTTAAAGACATTTTCTAAGCTATTACAAAGTCCATAAGTCAAGACTTCTTCCGGCGAGCTTTCGGCGAACTTCCGGTGGTCTTCCGATAAACTCTCGGAAACCATTCTGCGGACTCCCGGCAAGCTCCTAGACTTCACGATTTGATCTTGGCGAGTTCCGACGAGCTTCTTCGGCAAGCTCCGATCTTTCTCGGTGAGCTCCGTGAACTTCCGACGAACCTTTTGGCGAGCTTCCAAAAAACCCTTCAGCAAGCTCCCTACTCATTCTCGGCTAGTTCCGGCAGCATTCCCGACGAACCTTCGGACTTCCGTCGAACTCTCGATCTCCCAATGAATCCTTCGCGCTTGACTCCGGCACTTTGTTTCGCTTTATGTCTTCATCGTTATCGTAGTTAATCCTGCACACACAAGCTAAAACTCTACTCCGATCTAGACAATTATTACAACGCGAATTGACATTCTGTTGCCCGGCACGTCATTGGTTGGCGCTTCGTCCGATTCTTCAGTGCATCGTCCACTCTTGCGGCTTGTTGCCCAATCAGTGGTTGACCTCCGTAACCCCGATATCCTTGGTGCAATTCCGCTCTCCTTGGCCCGATGCCCGACGTCCGAAGCGTTCTACCGTCCAATATCCTAACGTGATCTCCTCTGGCGCAACGTCAATTCCTTCTGCGTCAACTGTCTAATCCTGATCGAGTAGACCTGCATCACTCAAAATGCAATTAAACATCTAAACACAATCAATTAGTTTCATCATCAAAATTTGAGATTCAACAACTGTCAGGTGGTGGTACCACCTAGTGTTAGTGTTAGTGCTACAAGCAGTGGTATCGCCAGGACCCCGAAAACCGAGGATGAGATATTTTTAGGCTCCAAATTTAAATCTACTTGAGGCATATAAATACCCCTCTCATCCTTGGTTAACAAATGCACAACCGAGAGCAAAAAAAGAGAAGAAAATGCTGTTGTAATATTGTGTGAACTCCTCTAAAAGCTCTAAGTGTTAGTGTAGTTTAAGATAGGAGTAAGTGAGTGTGTAAAGGTTCTCTCTTGAGCCTGTAAAAGGAGAATAGAGTTGTAAAGAGGTGGTTGGTCTTCGCTTATTGAAAGAAGACTGTTAGTGGATGTTAGTGGCCTCGACATAAGAGGAATCGGTGGAGTGGGTATAGGTCAGATGATCGAACCACTATAAAAATCTGGTTTGCATTTCTTTTGAGCAATTTACTTTAACTATAAACTACCTTATTTGCTATATTCTTCTGTACACTTTCAATTTAAGCATCTTTATGAAACAGGTTTAATTGAAATGAAATATTTTTTAAAATCAACATTTTTTACCGCTGCACTAATTCACCCCCCCTCTTAGTGTTGACTCATTCCTAACAATTAGTATTAGAGCCTTGTTATTTCTCATTTGGTTTAACACCCAAGAGAAATGACTCTTTTCAACTTTCAAGAGGGCTTTTCTATTGTTCATCCTCCTATGTTTAATGGGACGGACTACACATATTAAAAAACTCCAATGAGAGTTTTCTTGCTTTCTTTAGATTTGAATTTATGGAATATTATTGAAAATGATTTTCAAAAGTCTTCTACTCAAATGAATGAATGATTTGGAAAAGAAAACTTTTTCTTTAAATGCTAGAGCTATGAACGCTCTATTTTGTACTTTAGATAAAAATGAATTCAATTGGGTTTCTACTTGCGAAATGGCTTTCGATATTTGGCACACTCTTGAAATCACACACGAAGGCATAAGTAGGGTAAAAGATTCTAAAGTTCATCTTTTGATGCATAATTTTAAGTTGTTTCGTATGAAGCCAAGCGAAACTATTGTTTACATGTACACCTATTTTACGGATGTTGTCAATAGTTTAAAAGCTCTTGGCAAATGTTTTTCGAATTTAAACTTGTTAACAAGATATTAAGATCCCTTCTAAAAAGTTGGGATCCTAAAATTATGGCAATACAAAAATCAAAATATTTAAACCATTTTCCTATTGAAGAACTGATTGGGTCATTGATGTTAGGAAAAGGGTCGGCACTAAGAGGGGGGGGTGGGGAGGGGGTGAATTAGTGTAGCGGTAAAATACATCGGTTCTAAAAAATTCTTCGTATGATTAAAATCGATTCGTAAAGATGCTTAGATTGAAAGCGTGTTCGTAAACGTAAGAGCATAGTAGATGTAAAGCAAGTAAGTTTGTAGTAAAGGTAAATTGCACAAGAACTAGCGGTACCACCACCCGAACTAGCGGTACCACCACCCGAACTAGCGGTACCACCACCCGAACTAGCGGTACCACCACCCGAACTAGCGGTACCACCACCCGAACTAGCGGTACCACCACCCGAACTAGCGGTACCACCACCCGAACTAGCGGTACCACCACCCGAACTAGCGGTACCACCACCCGAACTAGCGGTACCACCACCCGAACTAGCGGTACCACCACCCGAACTAGCGGTACCACCACCCGAACTAGCGGTACCACCACCTAAGAGGCTATGTTGGGCGGTACCACCGCCTAGACTAGCGGTACCACCACCCGAACTAGCGGTACCACCACCCGAACTAGCGGTACCACCACCCGAACTAGCGGTACCACCACCCGAACTAGCGGTACCACCACCCGAACTAGCGGTACCACCACCCGAACTAGCGGTACCACCACCCGAACTAGCGGTACCACCACCCGAACTAGCGGTACCACCACCCGAACTAGCTTTAAGTTGTTTCGTATGAAGCCAAGCGAAACTATTGTTTACATGTACACCTATTTTACGGATGTTGTCAATAGTTTAAAAGCTCTTGGCAATGTTTTTCGAATTTTAAACTTGTTAACAAGATATTAAGATCCCTTCTAAAAAGTTGGGATCCTAAAATTATGGCAATACAAAAATCAAAATATTTAAACCATTTTCCTATTGAAGAACTGATTGGGTCATTGATGTTAGGAAAGGGTCGGCACTAAGAGGGGGGGTGGGAGGGGGTGAATTAGTGTAGCGGTAAAATACATCGGTTCTAAAAATTCTTCGTATGATTAAAATCGATTCGTAAAGATGCTTAGATTGAAAGCGTGTTCGTAAACGTAAGAGCATAGTAGATAAGTAGTGTAAAGCAAGTAGTTTGTAGTAAAGGTAAATTGCACAAATAAAAATGTAAACTGAGTTTATAATGGTTCGGTCATCGCGACCTACATCCACTCCACTAATTCCCCTTCCATCGAGGCCACCAGCATCCACTAACGATCTTCTTTCAATGGGCGAAGATCAACTATCCTTTTACACCCCTCTTCTCCTTTTCATAGGTTTAGGAGACAACCATTTCAAGCACTCACTCCTCTCTTAAACAGAATTCTAAACTTAGAGTGGAGGAGGGAATTCTCAACAGATTGTAGCAGTGTTTTCTCACTTTTAAATTCTCTGTGCTTATGTATGTTAACTAGGGATGAGAGGTATTTATAGGCCTCAAGTTGATTAATCTTAGAGCCTAAAAACATCTCATCCCGGGTCTCCCAGTACCACCAGTGTTAGTCTAATACTGACATTGCACTAGGCGGCACCATCGCCCAATTTGTTGGTATCATCGCTTGGCACCTTGCCACTGGGTGGTACCACCACCCGAACTAGCGGTACCACCACCTAAGAGGCTATGTTGGGCGGTACCACCGCCTAGACTAGCGGTACCATAGCTTGCAGCCTCTCAAAGGCTGTGTCTGAGTGGTACACCACTTGACACAGTCTCGGAGACTGTGCCACAATGGTGTCACATCTTAGGTCACTGTTGGGCCTTCCACTTGGCCCAACATAGCCCAAAATTGGGTCATTGAATGGGCCTTTCTTTTAGCCCAAAATAGCCCTATTTTCGGCATAGTTGGCCCCTAATTAAGTTGGTCTAATTACATTCTAATCTGACTCAATTAGACTCTAAAACCTAACTCAATATAGGCAAATTATTACAAGCATTAATCATGTGTTGTCCGGCATGTCATTGGTTCTTCTGGCTCTTCGTCCGATCATTCGACCCCTCTTTTGTGGTTTTTGCCCAATTGGCATATTGAACTCCACAACTTCGATCTCCTTGGCACAATGTCCGCTCTTCTAGGCCCGATGCCCGAATTCTTGGCTCGAAGCCTTCTGCCGACACGTCAACCATTCCTCTGGTCTGACGTCCAATATTCTGACATATTCACTCCGGCCCAACGTATGATTCCTCCTGCTTTAATCAATTTGCCTCTCTTGATCGACGTTAGCCCTACATCACTCAAATGCATATTAGAATAACACTACAATTGGTTTCATCATCAAAATCCGAGATTCAATAATCTCCCCCTTTTTTATGATGACAACCAACTGATGATGGAGTTAACCTTTACTCTCGGAGTTTAAACAAACTCCCCCTATCAATATGTCATATTGATAGAACTCTTGGATTCAAAAATCCAAGCAACATGTTAGCATAAACTTATGCATAACATCATACTTCTCCCTTTTTGTCATCAACAAAAAGGAGAAGTGCAACAAGCAAGTGTTTAAACATACAAATTCAAATCGTTGCATAATAAACATCAAGTTTTAGTTTTATCGTCATGGAAGCTAGCAAAATTAGAGATGTGCAAGTTTAGCATGTTTGCTTTTCTTGAGATAGCAACTTTTTGCTTCTCTTTAGATTACAATCTAGCAATTTTTACGATGCTCAAGAAAGCAACTCTTGCTTCATGAAATATGTAAGTTTGTAAATTTTGTTAGATGTGCAAGTTAGCACTTCTTTCTTCATACAATTTGCAAGCTAGCAAATTTTTGCTTCCTTTGTAATGTTTGAGCTAGCAATATTTCTCCCCCTTTGTCATTGTCAAAAAGAAGGGAAGAATACAATGTTTGTAATTTTTTTCCCTTTACAATAATTTTCAAATCATGACAAAGGTAAAATATCAATCTTATTTGTGCATCATTATATTTTCAATTTACAACATGCACAATTTTAAAACTTTAGATATCATTCTTACTTCATGTATGATACCAAATATAAATCAATCATCAGTATGGGCATATCATACATTGATACGAAGACATTAAAATCTTTAAGTATTTATCACTTCATGCATTAAATCAATCGTTTTGATTATGATACGAAACATTCATCATTTTTCTCATGCATGATACTAAAGCATTCATAATAGCAATTATTTCTCTCATACATTAAATCAATATTTTTTTAAGCATTTATCACTTCATGATTATTGGTACCAAACATTCAACTTCAATTAATCAAGTTCATCAAAATTATTTGCAAGAGATGCAAAATAAAATAAATAAATTTATCGATCTCTTAAAATGCTAGTGATTTCTTTTATCCTCTTTTATCATTGTAAATAAGAATGAAGAAGAGAGGAATAATGCATAACAAAACTCATGTCATAAATTATCAAGATGTGAAGTAGCATATCATGGTTAATTTGAATATATCCTTTTTAGTGAATACCAAGAAGAATCATAGTATGAAAAATCTTGATTCATAGAAAAATCTCATGTATCGAATATTGAGAAATTAAGATGATGATTCATAAAAAAATATCACAAGTTATAATCAAGAGAAAAATCATCATTCATTTTCAATTTATTCAATTTGTCAAATCAACATTTCTTGGGTATACATGATGATATCAAAACATGGTTTCAAATCTTCAACATATAACATGTATAATTTCAAACCATTACAAACCATTATCAAGGTCATAGTTTGTTTGCATAAGTCTAAGTCTCTTCTTTAGTAAATAATAAGAAGAAATAATCAAAGATAGAATATTTTTTATTCTCATAAAAGATAGCTCAAGTAGAGAAATCAAAAAGAAAGTTCATGATTCGGTTGAAAATTTTTCATTCAAATTCAAATCATCAAAATCACTTTTTAGAAAATTCAATGAAGGCAACGTAAATAGATTCACATGATTCATGCATAATGTCTTAATTTTTCATGAAAGCCACAAGACATGATTTATTTCAACAAATCTCTTCTTTTATAAATGGATAAAAGAAACATAGGAGATCAAATGATATAATATCTGGATTCATGCATAAAAAATCTCAAGTTATAAATATCAAAAAATCAAGATAAAGCTCATTTAAATTCAAATCATCAAATCAAGATCATTTTTAAGAGATTACAAATGCAGAATATACATGGATTCATTAATCTTTTATCAAAAAATCAATAAGATAGAGATAGAAAATGTATTCCTTTTTTATGTGTTTCATTTGAAGTTGTTTGTTTCATACAAGCATGCCTTTGTCTTTTTATGCCAAATAAAGACATGCATCAACATTTCGGATCAAAAAATAAATTTCACCATAAAAACCTTCAAGACCAATAAATCTAAAAAATCATCATGTATAACTTTAAAATCTCATGCATAAAATACTCAATCATGGTATCAAAACATTTAATATTTTCATTACATCATTATGCATTATTAAATATACAATCATCAAGCATGACACTTACACTATTTTATATAAGCATACCTTTTTCATTTATGCCAAATCAAAACATGCGTCAGTTTTAAAACTGAAAAAGTCACTTTCATTACCATAAAAATTGACAATCCATAAATCTCAAGAATTATCATACATAATTTTGAAATATAAACTCATTAAGCATGATATCAAATCATTACTTCAAATCAAACATGATTTCATTAGTCATAGAGCATATTCAATCAAAGTCAAGAAACAATATGATTAATCTTGTTTGGTGTACAAGCACTAGATTTATATCTAACATTTTATTGTATTATTACATCATTAAAACATCAAGCATGATTTCATAAGACATTTTTAATCGAAATCATTTTGTTTGTTTATCATAAAATATACTATTTTCATGATCATTTTCAAAATTACTTGAAAGATAAGCATGATTCCTATTTTTTTGCATTTTCATTACATTATTAAACATGCAATTTTCAAGAAAAAATTATATAATTTTCTTAAATTAAATTAAAAACAACTCTTGAAAAATATCAAGTAATTTCAAAATACAGTAAAGGAGTTTTGTTTGAGTTGTTTACCTCATTGTCGAAAGTCGTTAAGACATAGTTTGCCACCACGCCTTTGTTGATTTTCTCCTCGTCTTCGGAGGAGCTTGATTCATCTTAAAGTGCTTTTCTCTTCTTGTGTTCATAGCAAGTAGTTGTATTCTTTTTATTCTTTAATTTTTGTTTCATGAACTTTTTAAATTTCATAGTGAGGAGTTCAAGTTCACCATTACTTGAGCTTATGCTCGAGTGGTCTTAGATTGTTCTAAGTCTGAAATCCTTCCTGTTCTTTGGAAGGTTGTTCTCAAGTTTGTTTTGTGCCACGTGTCATAAAATTTATTTCATAGGTCATTAAAGACCCAATTGGTTCTTCAATCAAAAAATGTTTTAAATTTTTTGATTCTTGTATTGCGGTTACTTTTGGATCTCAACTCTTATTAAGAGAATGTAAAATTTTGTTTATAAGTTTAAAATCTGAAAAACTTCTACCATGTGCTTTTAAACCATTGAAGACATCCGTAAAATGGGTGTACATGTCAACAACGATTTCGCTTGGCTTCATTCGAAAAAGTTCAAAATCATGCATCAAAAGATTTATCTTAGAATCTTTTACTTTATTACTGCCTTCATGTGTGATTTTGAGAGTGTGCCATATATCGAAAGTCGTTTCATAAGTACAAACCCGATTAAACTCAGTTTTATCTAAAGCGCAAAATAGAGCATTCACAACTCTAGCATTTAAAGAAAAAGTTTTCTTGTTTAAATCATTCCATTTATTTATTGGAGTAGAAGACTTTTGAAAATCGCTTTCGATAATATTCTATAAATTTAAATCCAAAGAAAGTAAGAAAACTCCCATTCAAGTTTTTCAATATTTGTAGCCCGTCCCATTGAATAAGGGAGGATGAATAAGAGAAAGTCTCTCTTGAAAACCAAAAAGAGCCATTTCTCTTGGGTATTAAACCAAATGAGAAATAATGAGGCTCTAATACCAATTGTTAGGAAAAGGGTCGGCACTAAGAGGGGAGGGTGAATTAGTGCAGCGGTAAAATACGTCGGTTATGAAAAATTCTTCATACGATTCAAACAGATTTGTAAAGATGCTTAGATTGAGAGCATGTTCATAAACGTAAGAGTGTAGTGGATGCAAAGCAAGTAAGTTTGTAGTAAAAGTAAATTGCATAAATAAAAATGCAAATTGAGTTTATAGTGGTTCAATCGTCGTGACCTATATCCACCCCACCGATTCCCCTTCCATCGAGGCCACTGGCATCCACTAATGATCTTTCTTTAAGAACGAAGATCAACTACCCTTTTATACCCCTCTTCTCCTTTTTACGGGTTTAAGAGACAACCCTTACAAGCACTCACTCCTTTCTTAAATAGAATTCTAAACTTAGAGTGGAGGAGGGAATTTCTCGAGAGATTATAGCAGTGTTTTCTCACATTTAAATTCTCTGTGCTTGTGTATGTTAACCAGGGATGAGAGATATTTATAGGCCTCAAGTTGATTCAAACTTGGAGCCTATAAATATCTCATCCTGGGTCTCCCGTGTATGGGCGGTATCATGGCTTGTGCTGGGCGGTACCACCGCTAGTGTCTGTCTGACACTAACACTACATTGGGAAGTACCACCGCTTGGCACCCTGCCACTAGGTGGTACCACTACCCATACTAGCAGTACCACCGCCTAGGAGGCTTTGTTGGGCGGTACCACTGCCTGCAGTCTCTCGGAGGCTATGTCTGGGCGGTACCACCGCCCACACCGGTGGTACCACTACCAGACATAGTCTCGGAGATTGTGCCATGATGGTGTCACCTCTTGGGTCACTGTTTGGGCCTTTCTCTTGGCCCAAAATAGTCCTATTTTAGGCTCAGTTGGCCCTTAATTTAGTTGGTCTAATTACATTCTAAACCGACTCAATTAGACTCTAAAACCTAACTCGATCTAGGTAAATTATTACATGCACTAATCATGTGTTGTTCGGCATGTCATTGGTTCTTCCGACACTTCACCCGATCCTTTGACGCATCGTCCACTTTTGCGACTTTTACCCAATCAACATGTTGACCTTCGTAACTCCGATCTCCTTGGCATAATGTCCACTCTTCTAGGCCCGATGCCCGAATTCTCGCCCTGAAGCCTTCTGCCTACACGTTGACCGTTCCTCCGGCCTAACGTCGAATATTTTGACATGTTCACTCCGGCCCAATGTCTTATTCCTCCTGCTTTAATCAATTTGCCTCTCCTGATCGACGTTAGCCCTATGTCACTCAAACGCATATTAGAACAACACTATAATTAGTTTCATCATCAAAATTCAAGAGTCAATAGTTACCTACGAAATGAATTGTATAGCTAATGAAGAGCTTGAGAACAATCTTTCAAAAAACAGAAAGGATTTGGCACTTAGAACAAATGAAGACCACTCGAGCGAAAGCTCAAGTGATGATGACTTTGAACTCTTATCATTTTTATCATTAAAGAATAAAAATGAACTTAAAAAGAAGAAGTTGTCAAGGAAGAAGAAAATACTCAAAGTGGCTTGGGACGAATCAATTTCATTCAAAGATGAAGAACAAATCTGTCACACCCCCCCGAATTTTATCCATTCAGGAGGTGTGACCCTGTCTAAAATCAATAATATTATAATTCATCATCATAAATCAATCCAGGATCCAATCTAACATTTAAGGATACTAAGAACCATTCAAATCAATATTCACAATTCATAAACCTGTACATTTAATAAATCATACTCCACTTCACTTAGAGATTCATAAAATCCAAAGGCAACTCAACTAAACATCAGCCACAACACAAATCCATATTCGTAGAAATATATACCATCACAAAAATATTATTCACCATGAGTTCATATACTTATACAACATAAGCTTATCATTCCATAAACATGAGCAGTCCTTTAAGCTTTTAAAACACATAAGTATCAATATATCCTTAACATTACATCAGAAGTAAAGTATACTATACAACAAAAACCTATCAACCAACAAAGATTAATCCAAAATCTTCTAGCCTTTCATTACTTCAACCCAATTTTAGCTTTTCAATGCGTGACAAGCTACCCTGAAAAATTTATATAACAACGGGGTGAGCATAAAGAGCTCAGCAAGCGACTAACATATCCATGGCGGCAGGAGAAGTTCAAGCAGGCAGGCTTAGTATCAAGATAACAAAAGCAGAAATACAAGTGTTCATTTGAAATCATCTTATTTGGTATAAAAATCACAAAGGGTTTCCTCATTTGAAAACAAGCGTTAGATATAACAATACGAGAAAGGAAATTGGAGCATTTCATTGGCAAAATAAGCATTTAGGCATGTATCAAATGGCACCTGAAGCATTTCAATGTATATCAAAGGCGTAAGAGTGTTTGAGAGTATAACAATGACATACGAAACACTCCAAAGTATAACAAGTGAACCGAATAGTAAATACAATCTTGTATGTCATTTTTGAGATAGCATGCATTCCATTTTTATCCAAAGCATAAATATAAACTCATTAGCAAAGCTTTGGATATCATATCAAAAACATAGAGGGCGCTGTGGGACCACATACATAATGTGATTCATCCATTTTAGGATGACCACCAAGCAAAAGTCTCCCACGTCTGGGAGCTCCATCCACCCACGTCTGAGTGAAGTCAATGGGGCCGGCAGAGCATCGCGGGCTCTATGCATAACTCCCTTTACCATTTCTGGCAAAGGTTCACAATATCCCACAAGACACCAGAGTACAAAAAGGTAGCATGAACAATGACATTGGCATATATCGGAAGCACATGCGGAAACAATGGAAATATGTGTGTGCCTTTATCAAACAAGGAAATGCCAACAAAACATTACATAATAAATTTCAGACATACAATAATTTCAGGATGAATAATACAAGAATTTTCAAAGGACTACAAAAGAATTTAATAGAAATCAAACTTCCAACAGAATGAGACTCGAATAGGCAAAATTCAACAAAGTTTTCAATTCTGGCACGAATGATACATTTCCTGATTTGTTTGAGTGACCAAGCATGCTCCAATTTACTAAAAATAGGTGTCAAAAGAAAGATATGCGAATCTAGTTCACAAAGAATTAAGTTTTACATAATTCAGAATTTTCACTAGAGAGTTATGAGCAATGCAATTTAGTAACAGAAGGTCAGAATTGATCATCTTTGTTTTGCAGAATAGATAGCATCAATTTAAACAGATGTTTCAGAAGGCAAACGTACTTCAAAATTTCCAAACTAGGTGTCAAAAGAAATATATACGAATCTAGTTCGCAAAGAATTAAGTGTTGCATAATTCAGAATTTTCACTAGAGAG
Organism: Musa balbisiana; assembly: GCA_004837865.1. Taxonomy (NCBI): domain Eukaryota; kingdom Viridiplantae; phylum Streptophyta; class Magnoliopsida; order Zingiberales; family Musaceae; genus Musa; species Musa balbisiana. The sequence continues at coordinate 31,292,486 of CM017188.1, forward strand.
TTATGAGCAATTTAGTAACAGAAGGTCAGAAATTACAGTCCCTATTTTGTAGAATCTGTAGGGTTAATTGCAATAGAAGTCATATTAGGCAATTCGACTCCAAATCATTCAATCTAGGTATCAAAATAAAGGTCTTCGAGTCTACTTTCAAACGGAACAGTTTTTACCTAAATCAGAGTTTAGTACAAAAAGTTAAGACCAAAACAATGCATGGAGGTCAGATTACCGAAAAATTACAGATTCATGTCTTTGTATCAAAACGAAAGAAATGTTTGGTTCTCAGCTGAAATCTTTCAAAATTTTGTAGAATTGAAAAGAAAACAGAGATTAGGATTCTATTGGATTGGGTTAGAACACTTGCCTTAAAAATTTTTGATTTCCAAATGTGGGGGAATTGATGCAAAGCCTTAAGCTAAGATAAAACTTCTTCTTCTTCAATTCTTTCTCCTTCTCTTCTCCTTCAATTCCTTCTCCTCTTCTCAAGTTACATTGGCTGCAAAGTTTCCCTTAGTTATGCCTTAAATTACTTAGGTTTGGCTCATGCTAAAATAATGAGGTGGCAAGCATGCATGGAGGTTTAGGTGTCAACTTTAGAATAAGTGCAAGTGGCTCATCCTTGCTAATGCCACAAGTCCTCCATATAATTTAATATTGATATAATAAACTAAACTATTAAAGTACTATATAAGTATTTTTTTTTTTAAATGAGGGATGTTACAAAATCAACAAAGGCGAAGTGGCAAACTATGCCTTAATGGCTGTCAACAATAAGGTAACCAAAACCCCTTTACTTTATTTAGAAATTACTTAATGAATTTCATATATAATTTCTAAATTAGTATATAAAATATAAAATAAATAAATAAAAAGGGATCATGCTTTTCTTTTTCTAGCAATTTTGATAATGATATTGACAATTACACATTTTATGAAAATAAAACAAAATGTTAGATTTAAATCTAATGATTAATCCTATGTATGTTTTTTTTTTAAATAATGTGTATGTAAATTGATGATTTCTGACTTTGATTGAAAATGCTCAATGAAATCATGCTTATTGTTTTAATGAAAGGTAATATTTATGATTTTTTGATCAAATGATGTGAAAATCATCAACTATCATTTTCTGAAATGATACCTTATTTCAATATGCCATATTGAAATAAGATTGATACTTTATCCATGTCATAATGTGAAAATTGATGTAAAGGGAAAAGAATTACAAAATTATATTCTTTCTTTCTTTTTGACAATGACAAAGGGAGAGCAAAACTTGTTAGATTACTCAACTCAAAGAGAAGCAAAAAATTACAAACTTGCACGTTGCAAAAGAAGCAAAAGTTTGCTAGCTTGCTTGTTCTAATATTTGTAAAATTTTGCTAGCTTACGCTTTGCAAAGAAAGCAAAAAATCACACTTCTCAAAAGAGAAGAAAGAACTTGCTATCTTGAACATCATCAAAAATTGCTAGCTTACCTATCTTAAGAAGCAAAAGTACAAACTTGCAAAATTTATAATCTTACACTTCTTTAAAATTAATAATAATTTGGTGATTAGTCATGATAAAAAAATTTGCTAGCTTGTATGTTACAAAACTTGCATATCTCTAAAACTTGCTAGTTGCACTTCTCTTTTTTGTTGATGATAAAGGGAGAAAAGTTATGTTGATGATCATACATGGAATGATGTATTGAAAATTTGATTATGTATGATTTTATATTGGTTGGACTCATAATGATTTCTTGATTAAATTTGCTTTGACTTGAATTCAACTTGAATTCAATATGGCATATTGATAGGAGGAGTTTGTTTAAACTCCGTCATCAATTAGTTGTCATCATCAAAATGGGGGAGATTGTTGAATCTCGGATTTTGATAGGGAAACCAATTGATAATGTTTATCTTATGTGCGTTTAAGTGATGTAAGACTAACTTCGATTAGAAAATGCAAATCGATTAAAGTAGGAGGAATCAGACATTATATCACGCCCCTCAAAAATATCGATAATATTAAAATTTTCATCACAAACAAATCCAAGATCCAAACTAACATTTGAGGATACTAAAAACATTCAGACATCTAACGATCCATAAAACCTGTGCAGTTTATAATGATACAACACATCGCTCGATGATTCATAAAATCTGAACCCAACTCACCAAAATAATAACCACAACATAAATTCACAAGTGTGGGAGTCTATACAATCACAAAACTAATATTTACCACAAGTTAATATCATTACACGAATTAAATTTAACATTCCAGAATCCTAAACATGAGAGGTCCTTTAAACTTATACAAAATCCACAATTTTAGATTCTCTGTCAGCATTTCATTAGATGTAGAGTGTACTTATATATATTCCAAATGTATATATATACGAATAAGGATCTGCCCAAAATCTTCTAGCTTTCCACTGCCTCAGCCTAATTTTAACATTTAAGCAAGTGATAAGCTATCCTGAAAAATTTATATAGCAACGGAGTGAGCATATAACGCTCAACAAGTGACTAACATATCCATGGCAAAAGAGGATAGTTTCCAAACAAATAAGGTTTCAAAATGCAAGGTAAAATATAAGAATTCATAGATGTAATCTCATTAGGTGCAAAATCTCAAATGTCATTTCAATCAAACATATTTGGTTCATAACAGAAGGAGTATAGTGTAATTGGAGCATATCAATGGTTAATAGGACATTTTGAAATATATCAATAGCATATGAAATATTTCAAAGCATATCAATGGCATATGAACATTTCAGAGCATATCAAAGAACGATACCAAACAGAAGCTGAAACGTCATATTTGATATTGCATTCATATCTTTCTTATCCAAAGTGCATATAGAAATATATAACCAAAGCTCTAGATATCATATTAAATATACAAAAGGTGTAGTGGGACCACAGACAGAATGTGATTCATCCATTTTTGAATGACCACCAATCAGAAGTCTCCCACATGTGGGAGCTCCATCCACCCACGTCTAGGTGAAGTCAGAGGAGGCCGGCAGAGCATCGTAGGCTCTATGCATAACTCCCTTTACCATTTTTGGCAAAGGTTCACAATATCCCACAAATACCATTGTACAAAAAGGATAATATGAATAATAAAATTTGCATATATCGGAAGCATATATGAAACAATAAAATGTACATGTGCCTTTATGAGATTATACGATACAAGCATAATCTTTCACCAATGTATTCAGATTTGAAAGGAAATAAAGCAAGAGCATACAAGGATTCTAAGCAATCACATATAGCTCAATTCAAATAAGAAGATTAGATGAATTTATTATCCAAAGGAATGAAACTGGAATAGGCACACATCGAAAGCAAATGCGGAACAATGGGAAATACATGAGCCTATATGAGTCAATACGATATAGCATAAACGTTACACAATAGTTTTCAAGAATACAAATAATTTAAGGACAAGAGCAAACAAGAATTCAAAGCAGTAATATAAAGCTCAATTGAATGAAGGAAGATGAATAAAATATATTTCTAAACGAATGAAAACAGAATATGTGAAATCGACCAAAGCTTGATTTCTAATAGAATTCAAGAGGTCCATTGAACAAATACTTTAGACCAACAATTATGCTCCAATATACTAAAGAAAGCTATTATCGAAAGATATTTTAATCTATTTTTAGACGAAATAAGTTTTGTACCAATCAAAGTTTCCAACAAAGAGTTACAATTGATTTAGTAACCAAAGGTCAAAAAAATAAAATCACTATTTTGCAAAATTCATAGGGTCAGTTTCAATAGATAACTGGATAGGCACTTGGATTCTAAAATTTTCAATCTATATATCAAAAGAAAGATCTACAAGTCTAGTTTCAAATGAAATTAGTTTAGCATAAATCAGAATTTCCAACAGGGACTTATAGGTATTTTAGTATCAAAAGATAAAAAATTATGATCCCTGTTTTACAGCATCCATAGGCTCATTTGAAATAGAAGTTTGGGTAAGTATTCGGTGTCCAAAATTTTCAACATTAGTGTCAAAAGAAAGGTATAGGAGTCTAATTTCAAATGAACTAGATCCTTCCTAAATCCACGTTTGGTGCTAAAAGTTATGGCTGAAACAATATATAAGGGTTAGTTTATCGAAAAATTACAGATCCATGGTTTTGTATCTAACAAGAGAGATATCAGGTTCTAAGCAGAAACTTTTAGATTATTTAGAATTAATATGAGAACAGAGACTAATATTTCTATAAGATGGGGTTAGAATATTTGCCTTTGAGAATTATAACCCCAAATGGGATGATTTGTGCAAAAAACCCCAAAGCCCCAAATTTCTCTTCTTCTTCTTCCCTTTTTTTTTTTTCTTCTTTCTCTCTTCCTCTCTTCTTCCAAGAAGCTACCTTCTCAAGTTCCTTGAGAATGAAGGTAGAGAGGCTTAAGCGGTGGGATTTGTAATTTTGTTTATTTTGCAGTTTAGTCCTTATATTATTATATTTATGATTAGATCCTTAGGGTTTACATATAGGTCCTCAGATATTTTTTTTTTTTTTTTTTTTTTTTTTTTTTTTTTTTTTTTTTTTTTTTTTTTTTTTTTTTTTTTTTTTTTTTTTTTTTTTTTTTTTTTTTTTTTTTTTTTTTTTTTTTTTTTTTTTTTTTTTTTTTTTTTTTTTTTTTTTTTTTTTTTTTTTTTTTTTTTTTTTTTTTTTTTTTTTTTTTTTTTTTTTTTTTTTTTTTTTTTTTTTTTTTTTTTTTTTTTTTTTTTTTTTTTTTTTTTTTTTTTTTTTTTTTTTTTTTTTTTTTTTTTTTTTTTTTTTTTTTTTTTTTTTTTTTTTTTTTTTTTTTTTTTTTTTTTTTTTTTTTTTTTTTTTTTTTTTTTTTTTTTTTTTTTTTTTTTTTTTTTTTTTTTTTTTTTTTTTTTTTTTTTTTTTTTTTTTTTTTTTTTTTTTTTTTTTTTTTTTTTTTTTTTTTTTTTTTTTTTTTTTTTTTTTTTTTTTTTTTTTTTTTTTTTTTTTTTTTTTTTTTTTTTTTTTTTTTTTTAACAGATCCCTAATCTTATGAATAAGTTCTCTGATTTATACTTTGGCTCTTTTATCAAATTTAAAATGGATACCTAAATTACAATTAGAAACTTATACGAAAATATAGAAATGAGGGATGTTACACTCTCCCCTCCTAAAAGAAAATTTTAATCCTCTAAATTTATTATATCTCTATCGATGAAAAGATGAGGATAAACTTTTTTCATTTCCTCCTCTATCTCTCAGGTTGTTTCCTCTCTAGAATGATGTCTCCAAATTACTTTAACCAAAGGGATGACTCAATTCCTTAGGATCTTTTCCTTCTTATCAACAATCTGAGTCGGCTCTTTCACATAAGACAAGTCTTTATAGATCTCCATTAGCTCATACTTAATGAAATGAGAAGGATCAAGTATATACTTTCTAATCATCGAAACATGAAATATATTATGGATATGGCACAATCATGGTGGCAAGACAATCCTATAAGCGATAGAACCAACGGACCTCAAAAGGTCTAATAAATCTTGGGCTTAACTTTTCTTTCTTCCCAAATCTTACAATGCCTTTGGAAGGGGACACCTTTAAGAACACAAAATCTCCGACTTTATACTTAATATCTTGTTTTCTATTTTGATTTGCTGACAAGTCAAACATTTTGAAACATATATTGCAATTTCCTTCTTCATGCCTTCTCACCAATAATGACTTTGGAGATCTCTATACATCATAGTGCTCCTAGGATGTATGGGGTACTTTGAAGTATAACTTTCCTTTAGGATTTAGTTCTTGATATCTGGTTCATTTGGTATACATACTCTATATCCAAATCTCAATAGGTCATCCTTTGAAACTTGAAAATTCGGCATCAATTCCTTTTCTAAATCATTCCTCAAGTAGATTAAACGTGGATCCGTAATTGTCCTTCTTTAATTTATTGAATAAGATCAGGTTGCACTTGGATGGAGGCTATCAATATCATTGAGTCTTGCTCTTTCCTCATAGCATTCAAATCATAATTTTCTTCTAATAACTTCTATTGCTTTACGACTAGACTAGCCATAAAACTTATAGATTTTCTACTAAGTGCATCAGTTATAACATTGGCTTTGCCAGGGTGATAACGGATGGCACAATCATAAACTCTTGTAATCAGTAAAGATTTCAAATTACCGACCATATAAATAATGTCTCCAAATCTTTAGAGCAAAAACAATTGCTGCCAATTCCAAATCATGAGTTTGATAATTCAGTTCATAACCTTTTAGTTGTCTAGAATCATAAGCAATCACTCTCCCTTCTTGAATCAAAACACATCCAAGGCTTTTTCTTGAGGCATCAGTATAAACTACAAATCCCTCATTACCACTTAGAATAGTGAGAAAAGGGGCACTAGTCAATCTACTTTTTAACTCTTGAAAACTTTGCTACCCCATACAAATTTCACATTCTTTTTAGTGAGTTTGGTGAGAGGTTGAGCGATTCGAGAAAATCCCTCCATAAATCTCCTGTAATAACCTGCCATGCCCAAAAAGCTTCTAACTTTTGTTACATTTATTGGTACTTCCCATTTAACTACAGCTTTTACCTTCTTTGGATCAACAAATATGCCCTTCCCTAAAATCACATGGCCTAAGAAAGCAACTTCATTCAACCAAAATTCACATTTGCTGAACTTTGCATACAACTTCTTTTCTCTTAGTATGAACAATACATTTCTCAGGTGCTCCTCATGCTCCTGATTACTCCTTGAATACACCAATATGTCATTAATGAATACAATTACACAGTCATCCAAGAGTGGTTGAAATATCCTATTTATTAGTTCCATAAAAGCTACAGAGGCATTAGTCAAACCAAAAGGCATCACCAAGAATTCATAGTGACCTTATCGAGTTCTAAGTAACAGAAGTTAGAAGCTTATTGGGCATGGCAAGTTATTACAGGAGATTTATGGAGAGATTTTCTCGAATCGCTCAACCTCTTACCAAACTCACTAAAAAGAATGTGATATTTGTATGGGATGATGATTGTGAGCAAAGATTTCAAGAGTTAAAAGGAAGATTGACTAGTGCCCCTATTCTCACTATTCCAAGTGGTAATGAGGGATTTATAGTTTATACTGATGCTTCACGAAAGGGCCTTGGATGTGTTTTGATGCAAGAAGGGAAAGTAATTGCTTATGCTTCAAGGCAGCTAAAGAATTATGAATTGAATTATCCAACTAATGATTTGGAATTGACAGTAATTATTTTTGCTCTAAAGATTTGGAGACACTATTTGTATGGTCGGTAGTTTGAAATCTTTACTGATTACAAGAGTTTAAATTATATTTTTACTCAGAAAGAGTTAAACATGAGGCAGCGAAGATGGATAGAACTTCTAAAGGATTATGATTGTGTCATCTGTTATCACCCAAGCAAAGCCAATATTGTAGCTGATGCACTTAGTAGAAAATCTATAAGTTTTATGGCTAGTCTGGTCGTAAAGCAATAGAAGTTATTAGAAGAAAATTATGATTTGAATGCTATGAGGAAAAAGCAAGACTCAATGATATTGATGGCCTCCATCCAAGTGCAATATGATCTTATTCAATAAATTAAAGAAGGACAATTACAGATCCACTTTTAATCTACTTGAGGAATGATATAAAAAAGGAATTGAAGCTGAATGTTCAAGTTTCAAAGGATGGCCTATTGAGATTTGGGGATAGAGTATGTATACCAAATGACCCAAATATCAAGAACCAAATCCTAAAGGAAAGTCATACTTCAAAGTACACCATACATCCTGGGAGCTCTAAGACGTATAGAGATCTCCAAAGTCATTATTGGTGGGAAGGCATGAAGAAGGAAATTGCAATGTATGTTTCAAAATGTTTGACTTGTCAGCAAATCAAAGTAGAACACCAAAGACCAGGAGGGTTGTTGCAACCTATAGATATTCCTGAATGGAAATGGGTATGTGTTACCATGAATTTTGTTTCAGGACTACCTAGAACCTCTAGAAAGCATGATGCTATTTGGGTTATCATTGATAGGTTAACAAAATCTATATATTTCCTACCGATTAATATGACTTATTCGCATGATAGACTTATAGATTTATATGTCAATGAAATAGTAAGACTTCATGGTATTCCAAAGGAGATCATTTCTGATAGAGACTCCAGATTTATCTCTAGATTCTAGTAAAGATTACAGGAATCTATGGGTACTAAAGTCAAGTTTAGCATTGCATATCATCCTCAAATTGATTGTCAGTCAGAAAGAATAATTTAAACATTTGAGGATTTGCTTAGAGCCTATGTTATGGATTGGAAAGGTGAATGGGATAAAGATATTTCACTTATTGAGTTCACTTATAATAATAGTAATCATTCAAGTATTTAGATAGCTCCTTATGAAGCTTTATATGGGCGAAAGTGTAGAACATCTATATGTTGGGAAGAAGTTGGTGATAGAAAGTTGTTAGCACTAGACAAAATGCAAGATACTACCGAGAAAATTCAAGTTATAAGGAAAATGTTAAAAACTGCTTAAAGTCATCAAAAGAGTTATGCTGACAATAGAAGATGAGATATTAAGTTTGAAGATGGAGATTTTGCGTTCTTAAAGGTCTTCCCTTCCAAATGTGTTATACGATTTGGGAAGAAAGGAAAGTTAAGCCCAAGATTTATTGGACCTTTTTAGGTCTGTTGGTTCTGTTGCTTATAGGATTGCCTTGCCACCATCATTGTACCATATCCATAATATATTTCATATTTCGACGATTAGAAAGTATATACCTGATTCTTCTCATATCATTAAATATGAGCTGATGGAGATCTATAAAGACTTGTCTTATATGGAAGAACAGACTCAGATTGTTGATAAGAAGGAAAAGATCCTAAGGAATTGAGTCATCCCTCTTGTTAAAGTAATTTGGAGACATCATTCTGGAGAGGAAACAACTTGGGAGCTAGAGAAGGAAATGAAAAAATTTATATATTGAGGTCTAGTGAAATAAATATAGTGATCGATAAAAATTTTCTTTGATGCATTTTATGAATCTTGGATGACAAGGACATTTGGTCCTCCTACTTCATCTGGTTTTGATTAATTAAGTGGGATGAAAGAGTTGATTGGGGATATCAAATCAGAGTGGCGTAGCAAAAGCATGGTGAACCTAATTCATTGGTGGTAGAAAAATGGATGATACAAATGGAAAAGATATTTGATGTACGATATTGTTCTGATGATCAAAAGATTTCTTTTGCCACCTTATACTAGAAGTAGAGGCTTATTATTAATGGGAACAATGAAAAGGATTTTTGGAGATCAATGGCAAGAATGATAAGGGACAAGTTTACCAATAAAAATCTGATTGGAAATAAATCAAAAAGTGATAACAAAAGGGTTAAGACATTTGGATTTGAAAATGGAAGTCACCACAAAAGACTTAATCCTGTGTAAGATGCGAGTTAAATTATGAAACAAGTTTGTGTTTGTGAGTGATTAGAGCCTATTTTGCTTATGAAATATTGGATCATAAAAATAAAAGACTGCCCTTTGAACAAGAAGAAAGAGTCACTGCCTCCTAAATCATCAGCCCATGTCAGAGTATATGCTATCTTTGAATATGATTCTAAAATTTCTAAATCAGTGGTTGAAGGTATTATTCATGTTTATTAAATAATGCAATAATTTGTTTGACCATGGGTCTCATTTATGATTTGATTCGTAATATTTTGCTTATTACATGAGCATCCAACCTAAACTACTGGATTATATGCCATATGTAAATATGACTATTGGCGATTTTTTGATAATAAGCTTAATCAGGTCCTATTATCTGATTTCTATTGGAGAACATGAACTTTTTACTGATTTGGTTCTCCTAGAGATTTGGAGTTTTGATATTATACTTGGTATGGATTGGCTATCTTCTTATCATACCAGTATAAATTATTACACAAAATGATCATTTTCTGCATATTAAATCAACTCAACTTTTATTTTGAGAGTATTAGATATGGTTTACCTCCAAATAGAGATGGTGAATTTGCTATTGATCTGGTCCCCAATATAACCCCAATATCTAAGCCTCCCTACAGAATGGCACCACTAGAGCTAGAGGAATTGAAGAAACAACTACAAGAACTATTAGATAAGGGTTTCATACGACCCAGTATTTCATCGTGGGGTTCTTCGGTACTATTAGTAAAGAAGAAGGATGGAACATTGAGGCTTTGTATTAATTATAGACAACTAAATCAGGTAACCATCAAAAACAAGTATCCCATACCCAGAATTGATGATTTGTTTGATCAACTGCAAGGTGCACAAGTATTCTCTAAGGTTGACCTGAGGTTAGGTTACTATCAATTGAAGATCAAGAAGAAGGATATCCCAAAAACTTCTCATTTAACTACAGCTTCTACTTTCTTTGGATCAACAGATATACCCTTCTCTGAAATCACATGGCCTAAGAAAGCGACTTCATTCAACCAAAATTCACATTTGCTGAACTTTGCATACAACTTCTTTGTCTTAGTATGGATAATACATTTCTCAAATGTTCCTCATACTCCTGATTACTCCTTGAATATACCAATATGTCATTAATGAATACAATTACACAGTCATCCAAGAGTGATTGAAATATCCTATTTATCAGTTCCATATAAGCTATAGGGGCATTAATCAAACCAAAAGGCATCACCAAGAATTCATAGTGACCATTTCGAGTTCTAAAAGCAGTTTTTGGGATATCCTCCTTCTTGATCTTCAATTGATAGTAACCTAACCTTAGGTCAATCTTAGAGAATACTTGTGCACCCTGCAATTGATTAAACAAATCATCAATTCTGGGTATGGGATACTTGTTTTTGATGGTTACCTGATTCAGTTGTCTATAATCAATACAAAGCCTCAATGTTTCATCCTTCTTATTCACTAATAGTACCGAAGCACCCCACGGTGAAATGCTGGGTCATATGAAACCCTTATCTAATAGTTCTTGTAATTGCTTCTTTAATTCCTCTAGCTCGAGTGGTGCCATTCTGTAGGGAGGCTTAGATATTGGGATTATACTAGGGACCAGATCAATAGTAAATTCACCCTCTCTATTTGGAGGTAAACCATATCTAATACTCTCAAAATAAAAGTTAAGTTGATCTAATATGTAAAAAATGATCATTTTGTGTAACAATTTATACTAGTATGATAAGAAGATAGCCAATCTATACCAAGTATAATATCAAAACTTTAAATCTCTATGAAAACCAAATCAGTAAAAAGTTCATGTTCTCTAATGGAAATCAGACAAGAGGACCTGATCAAGCTTGTTGTCAAAAAATCCCCAATAGTCATATTTACATATAGCATATAATCCAGTAGTTTAGGTTGGATGCCCAAGTAATAAGCAAAATATTACGAATCAAATCATAGATGAGATCCACAGTAAAACAAATATTTATATTATTTCATAAACATGAATAATACCTTCGACCACTCATTCAGAAGTTTTAGAATCATATTCAACGATAGTATACACTCTGACATGGGCTGATGATTTAGGAAGCAATAGCTCTTTCTTCTTGTTCATAGGGTAGTCTTTTATTTTATGATCCAAATTTCCACAAGCAAAATAGGCTCCAGTCACCCACAAACACAAACTTTTTTTTTTAATTTAACTCGAACCTTACATAGGATTAAGTCTTTTGTGGTGACTTCCATTTTCAAATCCAAATGTCTTAACCATCTTGTTATCACTTTCTAATTCATTTTCAATCAGATTTTTATTAGTAAACTTGTCCTTCTCATTCTTGCCATTGATCTCCAAAAATTCTTTTCATTGTTCCCATTAATAATTGTAACATTCCTCATTTACAAACAATATTTATATTATTTCATAAACATGAATAATACCTTCGACCACTCATTCAGAAGTTTTAGAATCATATTCAACGATAGTATACACTCTGACATGGGCTGATGATTTAGGAAGCAATAGCTCTTTCTTCTGTTCATAGGGTAGTCTTTTATTTTATGATCCAAATTTCCACAAGCAAAATAGGCTCCAGTCACCACAAACACAAACTTTTTTTTTTTAATTTAACTCGAACCTTACATAGGATTAAGTCTTTTGTGGTGACTTCCATTTTCAAATCCAAATGTCTTAACCATCTTGTTATCACTTTCTAATTCATTTTCAATCAGATTTTTATTAGTAAACTTGTCCTTCTCATTCTTGCCATTGATCTCCAAAAATTCTTTTCATTGTTCCATTAATAATTGTAACATTCCTCATTAAAAAAATGCTTATATAGTACTTTAATTGTAACATTCATGCTACCCTTTTGTACTCTGGTGTCTTGTGGGATATTGGGAACCTTTGCCAGAAATGATAAAGGGAGTTATGCATAGAGCCCGCAATGCTCTGCCGGCCCCATTGACTTCACTCAGACGTGGGTGGATGGAGCTCCCAAACGTGGGAGACTTTTGCTTTGTGGTCATCCTTAAATGGATGAATCACATTATGTATGTGGTCCCACAACGCCCTCTATGTTTTTGATATGATATCCAAAGCTTTACTAATGAGTTTATATTTATGCTTTGGATAAAAATGGAATGCATGCTACCTCAAAAATGACATACAAGCTTGTATTTACTATTCGGTTCACTTGTTATACTTTGGAGTGTTTCGTATGTCATTGTTATGCTCTCAAACACTCTTACACCTTTGATATACACTGAAATGCTTCAGGTGCCATTTGATACATGCCTAAATGCTTATTTTGCCAATGAAATGCTCCAATTTCCTTTCTCGTATTGTTATGTCTAACGCTTGTTTTCGAATGAGGAAACCCTTTTGATTTTTATACCAAATGAAATGATTTCAAATGAACACTTGTATTTATGCTTTTGTTGTCTTGATACTAAGCCTGCTTGAATTTCTCCTACCGCCATGGATATGTTAGTCGCTTGTTGAGCTCTTTATGCTCACCCCGTTGTTATATAAATTTTTCAGGATAGCTTGTCACGCACTGAAAAGCTAGAATTGGGTTGAAGCACTGAAAGGCTAGAAAATTTTGGACTAATCTTTGTTGGTTGATAGGTTTTTGTTGTATAGTATACTTTACTTCTGATGTAATGTTAAGGATATATTGATACTTATGTGTTGTAAAAGTTTAAAGGACTGCTCATGTTTATGGAATGATAAGCTTATGTTGTATAAGTATATGAACTCATGGTGAATAATATTTTTGTGATGGTATATATTTCTACGAATATGGATTCGTGTTGTGGTTGATGTTTAGTTGAGTTGCCTTTGGATTTTATGAATCTTTGAGTGAAGTGGAGTATGATTTATGAAATGTACAGGTTTATGAATTGTGAATATTGATTTGAATGGTTCTTAGTATCCTTAAATGTTAGATTGGATCCTGGATTGATTTGTGATGATGAATTATAATATTATTGATTTTAGACAGGGTCACACCTCCTGAATGGATTAAATTCGGGGGGGGCATGATAGAGTTGGTATCAGAGCATTGTTTGAGGATTTCTAAGAATTTTGATAAGCTAGATGTATAATAAATTTTGAGGTTTAGTGATTTCTATTTAGAGACTGATCAAAAGTTATCTTTCGCTATTTTTAGGAAGCAAGGATGACGAGGTCATCTGGTACTCCTGTTACATCTACATCTGATCAATTGAGTGGAATTATGAAAACTCTAGAGGCTATGACACAAGTAATGCAACAACAAGTTCGACAAGGAAGAAATGATGAAACGGGGAATTCAAACCAGACTGGGTTGGGAATTGAACAGTTTAAGAAGCTTAGTCCTCCCAGTTTTAGTGGTGAGCCTGATCCAATGGTAGCAGAACAATGGATGATGCGGATAGAGAAAATATTTGATGTTTTAAATTGCCCAGATGATAAGAAGGTTTCTCTTGCTACCTTCATGCTAGAAGGAGAGGCTGAGCACTAGGTGGCGAACCATGAAGAGGATTTCTGAAGCTCGACAGGAGCCAATCACTTGGAAGGTATTTACAGAAAAGTTCAATGATAAATACTTTCCAGATTGTATCAGAGAGCAGAAAGAATTGGAGTTCTTGAATCTCATCCAGGGAAATTTGACAGTAGCCAAATATGAGTCTAAATTCACTGAGCTCTCTAGATTTGCCACGCATATGATCGATGATGAATATAGGAAAGCAAGAAGATTTGAAAGAGGACTAAGGCCGGCAATAAGAAGTCGGATATCAGCTTTAAAACTCTAGGTATACACTGATGTAGTAGAAAGAGCTTTCATACTTGAAAAAGACTTGGAGGAGATCCAAGAAATCAGGGACAAGAACAACAAGGATAAGTTTGTTGGTAAAAGTAAGAGAGGAAATGAAGCAGAAAGAAGTAATAAGAGGGTAAAGGTACCTAGATTTGAGAAAGGAACTCTATCACAAAGAACTCTATCGTGTACAAATGTGGACGTAATCATGAAACAAGTGAGTGTTTTCGGGTGACTGGAGCCTGTTTTGCCTGTGGAAAGTTAGATCATAAAGTCAGGGACTGCCCACTAAACAAGAAGAAAGAGCCACTAACCCCTAAGCCAACGACCCATGCTAGAGTATATGCTATCACAGAACAAGATTCCAGAGCCTCTAAATCAGTGGTCGAAGGTATTCTACATGTTTCTAATAGAAATGCAAAAGTTTTGTTTGATCCTGGTTCCAACTTATCCTTTGTTTCACAATATTTTGCTTATCACTTGGGCATTCAACCTAAACCACTGGATTATTTGCTACACGTAACTACTGCTGTTGGGGATTCTTTGACTACAAATCTGGTTTATCCATCTTGTTTGATTTCTATCGGAGAACATGAACTCCTTGCCGATTTGATACTCCTAGAAATCCAAGGTTTTGATATTATACTGGGAATGGATTGGTTATCTTCCTATCATGCTAGTATTGATTGCTATACAAAAATAATTACTTTCTGCATACCAAATCAGCCTATCTTCTACTTTGAGGGTATTAGGCATGATTTGCCTCTTTGCTTAATATCGGCACTTCAAACTCAATGCCTTATGCAGAAGGGATGTTCTTGTTATGTTATATGTGTAAAGGAACATTCAGAACAAGAAACTCACCTAAATGAAATTTCCGTGGCTAAAGAGTTCCCTGATGTATTCCCAAAGGATTTGCTTGGACTACCTCCAGACAAGAAGGTGAATTTGTTATTGATTTAGTCCTTGGGACAACCCCAATATCTAAGCCTCCCTACAGGATGGCACCACTTGAGCTCGAGGAATTGAAGAAGCAAATACAAGAGTTGTTAGATAAGGGTTGTATTCGACCCAGCGTCTCACCATGGGGTGCTCCAAGTGCTATTAGTTAAGAAGAAGGATGGGACATTGAGACTTTGTATTGATTATAGACAATTGAATCAGGTGACCATCAAAAACAAGTATCCCCTACCCAGGATTGATGACTTGTTTGATCAATTGCAGGGTGCACAAGTATTCTCCAAGATTGATCTAAGATCAGGCTACTATCAATTGAAGGTCAAGAAGGAGGATATTCCAAAAACAGCCTTTAGAACTCGATATGGTCACTACGAATTTTTAGTAATGCCTTTTGGCTTGACTAATGCTCCTACAGCTTTTATGGAACTAATGAATAGAATATTTCAGCCACTCTTAGATAATTGTGTAATTGTATTCATTGATGACATATTAGTATATTCAAGGAGTAATCAAGAGCATGATAAACACTTGAGAGATGTATTATCTATACTAAGAGAAAAGAAGCTGTATGCAAAGTTCAGCAAATGTGAATTTTGGTTGAAGGAAATTGCTTTCTTAGGCCACGTGATTTCAGGAAAGGGCATATCTGTTGATCCAAAGAAGGTGGAAGCAGTAGTTAATTGGGAAGTGCCAACAAATGTAACAGAAATTAGAAGTTTCTTGGGCATGGCAGGTTATTACAGGAGATTTGTGGAGGGATTTTCTCAAATTGCTCATCCCCTCACCAAACTGACTCAAAAGAATGTGAAATTTGAATGGAGTAGTGATTGTGAGCAAAGTTTCCAAGAATTAAAAAGAAGATTGACTAGTGCCCCTATTCTCACTATTCCGAGTGGTAATGAAGGATTTATAGTTTATACTGATGCTTCAAGAAAGGGTCTTGGATGTGTTTTGATGCAAGAAGGGAAAGTAATTGCTTATGCTTCAAGACAGCTAAAGAATTATGAATTGAATTATCCGACTCATGATTTGGAATTGGCAGCAATCATCTTTGCTCTAAAGATTTGGAGACATTACTTGTATGGGCGGACATTTGATATCTTTACTGATCACAAGAGTTTAAAATATATTTTTACGCAGAAGGAGTTAAATATGAGGCAGCGAAGATGGATAGAACTTCTAAAGGATTATGATTGTACCATCCGTTATCACCCAGGTAAAGCCAATGTTGTAGCTGATGCACTTAGTAGAAAATCTACAAGTTTTATGGCTAGTCTGGTTGTGAAACAATGGAAGCTATTAGAAAGAAATTATGATTCAAATGTAATGAGAAAAGGGCAAGACTCAATAATGTTGATGGCCTCTATCCAGGTGCAAACTGATCTCATTCAACAAATTAAAGAAGGACAACTACGAGATCCACATTTAATATACTTGAGGAATGAAGTTGATAAGGGACCGAAGTTGAATTTTCAAATTTCAGATGATGGCCTATTGAGATTTGGGGATAGAATATGTATTCCAAATAACCCAGATATCAAGAACCAAATTTTAAACGAAGGTCACAATTCAAAGTATACCATGCATCCTAGTAGCACGAAAATGTATAGAGATCTCCAAAGTCATTATTGGTGGAAAGGCATGAAGAAGGAGATTGCAATATATGTTTCAAGGTGTTTGACATGTCAGCAAATCAAAGCAGAACACCAGAGACCTGGAGGTTTGTTACAGCCCTTAGATATTCCTGAATGGAAATGGGAATGCATTACTATGGACTTTGTTTCAGGACTACCCAGAACCTCTAGAAAGCATGATGCTATTTGGGTCATTGTTGATAGGTTAACCAAATCTGCACATTTCTTACCAATCAATATGACTTATTCTCTTGATAGGCTTGCAGATTTGTATGTTGATGAAATAGTAAGACTTCATGGTGTCCCGAAGGAGATCATCTCGGACAGAGACTCCAGATTTCATTCTAGATTGTGGAGGAGATTATAAGATTCTATGGGCACCAAAGTAAAGTTTAGCACTGCCTATCACCCTCAGACTGATGGTCAATCTGAAAGAACAATTCAAGTACTTAGGATTTGCTTAGAGCCTATGTTATGGATTGGAGAGGTGAATGGGATAAAGATAGTTTCTCTTATTGAGTTTACTTATAATAATAGTTACCATTCGAGCATCCAGATGGCTCCTTATGAAGCATTGTATGGGCGAAAGTGCAGAACGCCTATATGTTAGGAGGAAGTTGGTGATAGAAAATTGTTAGCACCAGATAAAGTACAAGAGACTACTGAAAAGATTCAGGTTATCATAAAAAGGCTAAAGGCTACTCAAAGTCGGCAAAAGAGCTATGCAGACAACAGAAGATGAGATATCAAGTTCCAAGTAGGGGATTTTGTATTCCTAAAGGTCTCCCCTTCCAAAGGCGTTATAAGATTTGGAAAGAAATGAAAGTTAAACCCAAGGTTCATTGGACCTTTTGAGATCCTCGAAAGAATTGGCTCTGTCGCTTACAAGATTGTCTTGCCACCATCGATGTGTCATATCCATAATATATTTCATGTGTCAATGCTCCGAAAGTATATACCTGATCCCTCTCATGTCATTGAGTATGAGTCGATTGTGATTGAGAAAGACTTGTTTTACAAGGAAGAGCCCATTCAGATTATTGATAAAAAGGAGAAGATCTTAAGAAATAGAATCATCACTCTGGTTAAAGTAATTTGGAAGCATCATCCTGCAAATGAAGTGACTTGGGAGCTAGAGGAAGAAATGAAGAAAGCTTATCCTCATCTTTTCCCGAAAGAGGTATGACAAATTTAGAGGACTAAATTTTCTTTTAAGGAGGGGAGAGTGTAACATCCCTCATTTAAAAAAAAAAAAATTACTTATATAGTACTTTAATAGTTCAGTTTATTATATCTATATTAAATTATATGGAGGACTTGTGGCATTAGCAAGGATGAGCCACTTGCACTTATTCTAAAGTTGACACCTAAACCTCCATGCATGCTTGCCACCTCACTATTTTAGCATGAGCCAAACCTAAGTAATTTAAGGCACAACTAAGGGAAACTTTGCAGCCAACGTAACTTGAGAAGAGAAGGAATTGAAGGAGAAGAAAAGGAGAAAGAATTGAAGAAGAAGTTTTATCTTAGCTTAAGGCTTTGCATCAATTCCCCCACATTTGGAAATCAAAACTTTTTAAGGCAAGTGTTCTAACCCCATCCAATAGAATCCTAATCTCTGTTTTCTTTTCAATTCTACAAAATTTTGAAAGATTTCAGCTGAGAACTAAACATTTCTTTCGTTTTGATACAAAGCCATGAATCTGTAATTTTTCGATAATCTGACCTTCATGCATTGTTTTGGTCCTAACTTTTTGTACTAAACTCTGATTTAGGCAAAACCTATTCCTTTGAAAGTAGACTCGAAGACCTTTATTTTGATACCTAGATTGAATGATTTGGAGTTGAAATGCCTAATATGAATTCTATTGCAATTAACCCTACAGATTCTACAAAATAGGGACTGTAATTTCGGACCTTCTGTTACTAAATTGCTCATAACTCTCTAGTGAAAATTCTGAATTATGCAAAACTTAATTATTTGTGAACTAGATTCGCACATCTTTCTTTTGACACCTATTTTGGAAATTTTGAAGTAAGTTTGCCTTCTGAAACATCTGTTTAATTTGATGCTATCTATTCTGCAAAACAGAGATGGTCAATTCTGACCTTCTGTTACTAAATTGCTTATAACTCTCTAGTGAAAATTCTGAATTATGAAAAAACTTGATTCTTTGGGAACTAGATTCGCATATCTTTCTTTTGACACCTATTTTTACTGAATTGGAGCATGCTTGGTCACTCAAACAAATCAGGAAATGTACCATTCAAATTCTGCCAAAATTTGAAAACTTTGTTGAATTTTGCCTATTCGAGTCTCATTCTGTTGGAAGTTTGATTTCTATTAAATTCTTTTGCAGTCCTTTGAAAATTCTTGTATTATTCATCCTGAAATTGTTGTATGTCTGAAATTTATTATGTAATGTTTTGTTGGCATTTCCTTGTTTGATAAAGGCACACGCATATTTCCGTTGTTTCCGCATGTGCTTCCGATATATGCCAATGTCATTGTTCATGCTACCCTTTTGTACTCTGGTGTCTTATGGGATATTGTGAACCTTTGCCAGAAATGGTAAAGGGAGTTATGCATAGAGCCCGCGATGCTTTGCCGGCCCCATTGACTTCACTCAGACGTGGGTGGATGGAGCTCCCAAACGTGGAGACTTTTGCTTGGTGGTCATCCTGAAATGGACGAATCACATTATATATGTGGTCCCACAGCGCCCTCTATGTTTTTGATATGATATCCAAAGCTTTGCTAATGAGTTTATATTTATGCTTTGGATAAAAATGGAATGCATGCTACCTCAAAAATGACATACAAGCTTGTATTTACTATTCGATTCACTTATTATACTTTGGAGTGTTTCGTATATCATTGTTATGCTCTCAAACACTCTTACGCCTTTGATATACACTGAAATTCTTCAGGTGCCATTTGATACATGCCTAAATGCTTATTTTGCCAATGAAATGCTCCAATTTCCTTTCTCGTATTGTTATGTCTAACACTTGTTTTCGAATGAGGAAACCCTTTGTGATTTTTATACCAAATGAAATGATTTCAAATGAACACTTGTATTTCTGCTTTCGTTGTTTTGATACTAAGCCTGCTTGAATTTCTCCTACCGCCATGGATATGTTAGTCGCTTGTTGAGCTCTTTATGCTCACCCCGTTGTTATATAAATTTTTCAGGATAGCTTGTCACGCACTGAAAAGCTAGAATTGGGTTGAAGCACTGAAAGGCTAAAAAATTTTGGACTAATCTTTGTTGGTTGATAGGTTTTTGTTGTATAGTATACTTTACTTCTGATGTAATGTTAAGGATATATTGATACTTATGTGTTGTAAAAGTTTAAAGGACTGCTCATGTTTATGGAATGATAAGCTTATGTTGTATAAGTATATGAACTCATGGTGAATAATATTTTTGTGATGGTATATATTTCTACGAATATGGATTCGTGTTGTGGTTGATGTTTAGTTGAGTTGCCTTTGGATTTTATGAATCTTTGAGTGAAGTGGAGTATGATTTATGAAATGTACAGGTTTATGAATTATGAATATTGATTTGAATGGTTCTTAGTATCCTTAAATATTAGATTGGATCCTGGATTGATTTGTGATGATGAATTATAATATTATTGATTTTAGACAGGGTCACACCTCCTGAATGGATTAAATTTGGGGGGGGCGTGACAATAATAAGCCTCTACTTCTAATATAAGGTGCCAAAAGAAATCTTTTGATCATCAGAACAATTTCATACATCAAATATATACTCCATTTGCATTATCCATTTTTCTACCAGTAATGAAATTAGGTTTACCACGCTTTCACTATGCCACTTTGATTTGATATCCCTGTTCAACCCTTTCATCCCACTTAATTAATCAAAACCAGATGAAGTAGGAGGACCAAATGTCCTTGTCATCCAAGATTCCTAAAATGTATCAAAGAAAATTTCTACTAATCACTATATTTCACTAGACCTCAATATATTTTGCACGTCAATATATCAAAAATTTCAGTGATCCCTAAACCATGCTCTGATACCACCTTTATCACGCCCCTCAAAAATATCGATAATATTGAAATTTTCATCACAAATAAATCCAAGATTCAAACTAACATTTGAGGATACTAAAAACATTCAAGCATCTAACAATCCATAAAACCTATGCAATTTATAATCATACAACACACCACTCGATGATTCATAAAATCTGAACCCAACTCACCAAAATAATAACCACAACATAAATTCACAAGTGTGGGAGTCTATACCAAGGTTCGCAATACCGTACCGTATCGGTGTTTCGACCTGGGCTTGGTACCGGTACGGTACGGTATACCGAGCGGTACACCCAAGTGTGTCGAGTACTGTAGCACTGCTACAGTGCTACAGTGTCCTGCTACAGTGCACTCGGACCGGTAACAGGCGATCCGCGTACCGACAACCTGTCGGACCGATACATACCGCCCGTACCGGGCGGTACAGTTCGGTACTGCAGACCATGGTCTATACAATCACAAAACCAATGTTTACCATAAGTTTATATCATTACACGAATTAAACTTAATATTCCAGAATCCTAAGCATGAGAGGTCCTTTAAACTTATACAAAATCCACAAGTTTAGATTCACCGTCAGCATTTCATTAGATGCAGAGTGTGCTTATACAACAAAAATATATATATTAATAAGGATTTGCCCAAAATCTTCTTGCTTTCCACTACCTCAGCCCAATTTTAAAATTTAAGTGACAAGCTATCCTGAAAAATTTATACAGCAACAGAGTAAGCATATAAAGCTCAGCAAGTGACTAACACATCCATGGCAAAAGAGGACAGTTTCCAAACAAATAAGGTTTCAAAATGCGAGGTAGAATATAAGAATTCATAGATGTAATCTCATTAGGTGCAGAATCTCCAATGTCATTTCAATCAAAAATATTTGATTCATAACAAAAGGAGCATAGTGTAATTGGAGCATATCAATGGCAAATAGGACATTTCAAAATATATCAATAGCATATGAAATATTTCAAAGCATATCAATGGCATATGAACATTTCGGAGCATATCGAAGAACAATACAAAATAGAAGCTGAAACGTCATATTTGACGTTGCATTCATACCTTTCTTATCCAAAGCACATACAAAAATACATAAACAAAGCTATGGATATCATATCAAACATACAGAAGGTGTAGTAGGACCATAGACAGAATATTATTCATCCATTTCTGAATGACCACCAGATAGAAGTCTCCCATATTTGGGAGCTCCATCCACCAATGTCAAGGTGAAGTCAGAGGGGGCTGGCAGAGCGTCGCAGGCTCTATGCATAACTCCCTTTACCATTTCTAGCAAAGGTTCACATTATCCCACAAACACCATTGTACAAAAACGACAGTATGAACAATAAAATTTGCATATATCAGAAGCACATACGAAACAACAAAACGTACATGTGCCTTTACGAGATTATACGATACAAGCTTAATCTTTCACCAATATATTTAGATTTGAAAGGAAATAAAAGCAAGAGCATACAAGGATTCCAAGCAATCATATATAGCTTAGTTCAAATAAGAAGGTTAGATGAATTCATTGTCCAAAGGAATGAAACTGGAATAGGCACACATCGAAAGCAAATGCGGAACAATGGGATATACATGTACCTATATGAGTCAATACGATATAGCATAAACATTACACAATAGTTTTCAAAAATATAAATAATTTAAGGATAAGAGCAAACAAGAATTCAAAGCAGTAATATAAAGCTCAATTGAATGAAGGAAGCTGAATAAAATCTATTTCCAAACGAATGAAAACAGAATATGCGAAATCGACCAAAGCTCGATTTCTGACATAATTTGAGAGGCCCAATAAACAAATACTTTGAAAGATATTTTGATTTATTTTCAGATGAAATAAGTTTCGTACCAATCAAAGTTTCCAACAAAGAGTTACAATTGATTTAGTAACCAAAGGTCAAAAAAACAAAATCACTATTTTATAGAATTCATAGGGTCTGTTTCAATAGATAACTAGATTAGCATTTGGATTCTAAAATTTTTAACTTATATATTAAAAGAATGATCTACAAGTCTAATTTCAAATGAAATCAGTTTGGCACAAATTAGAATTTCCAATAGGGACTTATAGGTATTTTAGTATTGGAAGGTCAGAAATTATGATCCCTATTTTACAGCATCCATAAGCTCATTTGAAATAGAAGTTTGGGTAAGTATTCGGTGTCCAAACTTTTCAATATCAGTGTCAAAAAAAGGTATATGAGTCTAATTTCATATGAATAAGGTGCTGCCTAAATCCACATTTGGTGCTAAAAGTTATGGCTAAAACAATGTATATGGGTTAGTTTATAGAAAAATTTCAGATCCATGGTTTTGTATCTAACAAGAGAGATATCAGGTTCTAAGCAGAAATCTTTCAGATTATTCTGAATTAATATGAGAACAGAGACTAATATTTCTATATGATGGGGTTAGAATACTTGCTAAAGGAGAGGACGATGCACCGAATGATTGAAAGAAGCACCGGAAGAACCAATGATATGCCAGAAAACATAGGATTCGCTTGTAATCAATTATATTTAGATCGAGTTAGTTTAGAATCTAATTGAGTCGGTTTAGAATATAATTAGACTAACTCAATTAGTGGCCAAATGGGCCTATGTTTAGGTTGTATTGGGCTAAGTGGAAGGCCCAAATAGTGACCCAACAGGTGGAACCGTCATGGTACAGTCTCCGAGATTGTGTCAGGCAATGGTACTGTCGGTTTGGGCAATGGTACCACCTAGACACAATCTCCAAGTGACTATCCAGCGGTGGTATTGCTAGACTTCACTCAATGGTAGGGTGTTAGGTGGTGGTATTGCCCATTATCAATGTTAGTGTCAGTGCTGTAGTCAATGGTACCGCCCAACACAAGCAGTGGTACCACCAGGACCCCGAAAACCAAGGATGAAACATTTTTAGGCTCCAAGTTTGAATCCACTTAAGGCCTATAAATACATCTCTTATCCCTAGTTAACAAACACACAACTGAGAGCAAAAAAAGAGAAGAAAATGCTGTTGTAATCTTGTGTGAAGTCCTCTAAAAACTCTAAGTGTTAGTGTAGTTTAAGAGAGGAGTAAGTGAGAGTGTAAAATTTTTCTCCTAAGCCTGCAAAAGGAGAATAGAGTTGTAAAGAGGTGGTTGGTCTTCGTCTATTGAAAGTGTTAGGAAAGAGTCAGCACTAAGAGTGGGGGGTGAATTAGTGTAGTGGTAAAATATGTCGGTTCTAAAAAATTCTTCGTACGATAAAAATCGATTCGTAAAGATGCTTAGATTGAAAGCGTGTTCGTAAACATAAGAGTATAGTAGATGTAAAGCAAGTAAGTTTGTAGTAAAGGTAAATTGCATAAATAGAAATGCAAACTGAGTTTATAGTGGTTCGGTCGTCGTGACCTATATCCACTCCACCGATTCCCCTTCCATTGAGGCCACCGGCATCCTCTAACGATCTTCTTTCAACGGGCAAAGATCAACTACCCTTTTACACCCCTCTTCTCCTTTTCAGGGGTTTAAGAGACAACCCTTGCAAGCACTCACTCCTCTCTTAAATAGAATTCTAAACTTAGAGTGGAGGAGGAAATTTCTCAAGAGATTGCAACAGCATTTTCTCATTTTTAAATTCTCCGTGCTTGTGTGTGTTAACCAGGGATGAGAGGGAAATTTATAGGCCTCAAGTTTATTCAAACTTAGAGCCTAAAAATATCTCATCCTGGGTTTTCCTAGGTACGGGCGGTACCACCGCTAGTGTCAGTCTAACACTAACACTGCACTAGGCAATACCACTACCTAGTCTAGTGATACCATCACCCAGTCTTGTGGTACAATCACCTAGCACCCTGCTACTAGGTGGTACCACCGCTTGGGAGGCCATGCTAAGTAGTACCACTGCTTGACACAATCTCGAAAATTGTGCCATAATGGTGGCACCTATTGGGTCATTGTTTGGGTCTTTCATTGGGCCCAAAACAGTCTTTACATAGGCCCAACTAGCCCCTAATTAGGTTGGCCCAAATCCAATCTCAATTATGTGCTAACTACGATTTCTAAGACATTTACTTAGATAAGTTCGTAAGTCTAGTTTTCTTCTAGTGAGCTTCGGACGAACTTCCGACGATCTCTCGGCACTATTCCAACAGACTCCCTAGCAAAGCTCCTGGACTTCACGATGATCTTCTTGATGAGTTCCAATGAGCTTCTATGGCAAGCTCCAGCACTTCTTGGTTGGTTCCGGCAGAACTTCCGACGAACGTCCGGACTTCCGACGAACTCTCGAACTCCCAACGAAATCACTTTCTTGACTCCGGGACATCATTTTCCTTTATGCCTTGCAATTATAGTTAATCCTATACATGTAAAACATACTTCAATCTAGACAATTATTACTAAGCATGAATCATGTTGTCCGGCATGTCATTGATCCATTGACGCTTCGTCCGATTCTTCGGTGTATCGTTCTCTCTTGCGGCTTATTGCCTAATCAGCCAGTTGACCTCAGTAACTCTGATTTCCTTAGCACAATATCCACTCTTCTTGGCCTGAAGCCTTTTGTTGATACGTCGACTGATCCTCCAGCTTAACGTCCAATCTTTTGACATGTTTCACCGGCCCAACATGATTCTTCCTACTTTAATTGTTTCATCCTGATCGAAGCTTCTTACATTATTTAAAATGTATATTAAATCAAAAACACTTATCAATTGGATTCATCATCAAAATCCGAGATTCAACAATCTCTCCCTTTTTGATAATGACAACCAATTGATGATGGAGTTAACCTTAACTCTCGAAGTTTAAACAAACTCCCCTTATCAATATGACATATTTGAGAGAACTCTTGGATTCATAAATCCAAGCAACATGTTATCATAAAATTATGCATAACATCATCATACTTCTCCCCCTTTGTCATCAACAAAAAAGAGAAGTCCAACTATCAAGTGTTTGAGATATTATTTCAACTCATTGCATAATAAACATTAATCTACAATTTTATCATCATGCAAACTAGCAAAATTAGAGATATGCAAGTTTAGCATGTTTGCTTTTCTTGAGATAGTAACTAACTTTTTGCTTCCCTTTTGATTAAAAGCTAGCAATTTTTATGATATACAAGTTTTGCAACATACAAGCTAGAAAATTACTTTACAACATGCATAATCACCAAATCAACATTAATTTTAAAAATTTGCAAGATTGCAAATTTTGCAAGTTTACATTATTGCTTCTTAAGATAGGCAAGCTAGCAATTTTGGTGATGTTCAATATAGCAAGTTTTTTCTTCTCTTTTGAGAAGTGTAATTTTTTGCTTTCTTTGCAATGCGCAAGTTAGCAAATTTGTGCTTTCTTCTTGTGTTGTGCAAGCTAGCATCTTTTATCTCCCCCTTTGTCATTGTCAAAAAGAAGGGAAGACCCTTTACATCAATTTTAAAATTATGATAAAGGTAAAGTAACAAAGATGAAAAATCAAGTCGTGAATGTCAAAACAATTTTTCATCATGAATATTTCATCATTGCATGCATCATTATCATAAGTTGAAGTATAGCATGCATAATACCAAATCATCATTCATAATTACATCAATATTTCAATCATTATTTCAATCATAAGAAATGAAAGATATTAATATCAAATCATGAATGCCACAAGACATGATTTATTTCATCAAATCTTTTCTTTTTTATAAATAGCAAAACGGAATCATAGGAGATCAAATGATAAGATCTTGATTCACAGAGAACTCTCATGTATCAAATATCGAGAAATCAAGATGATGATTTATATAAAAAAAATCATAAGTTATAATTGAGAGAAAAATCATCATTTATCTTCAAATCATTTAACTTGTTAAATCAACAAAGTTACTTTTAAGAGATTCATAAAAATGATACAAATAGATACATCAAAATCAATAAGATAGAAAAAAAGAAAAAAATTTAAAAAAAATGTTTTCCTCGTTTTAGTTGTTTCAATTTAAGTGATTGATCTCATATAAGCATGCTGAAGTTTCTCGTATGAAAACCATACATCATGGTTTAAAATTGAAAGAGTAAATCTCATCATGGAATTCATTAAGATCAATAAACCATAAATTACCCAAAAATCATCATACATGATATCAACATATAAAATCATCATTACATGCATGATCATCATACATAATTTCAAATCATCATTTTATTATTACATCATTAAATCATCAACATGATTTCATTAAACATAAAACATCTTGAATTAAAATCAAAAGGCAATATAGAAATCATCAAGATACATATTATTTCTTCTTAAACACATACATAAGATTAATCATTAAATATAATATTTTGTTCCTTTACCATAAAGCATGCAATTTTCATGATCATTTTTTAAAATAAAAGAAAGATAGGCATGATCATATTTTACTTATTTTCATCACATTATTAAACATGCAATTTTTAAGAAAAATAATTTTTCTAAACTAAATTAAAAATAACTTATGATAAGCATCATGTAATTTTGAAATAAAGTAAAGGAGTTTTGTTTGAGTTGTTTATCTCATTGTCGAGAGTCATCAACGTGAAATTCATCATTGTCTTCATCGATTTACTTCTCGTCATCGGATGAGCTTGATTCGTCTTTTGGCAACTTCTTCTTACATTCATAGCAAGTAGTTTCACTCTTTTTAAGTTTATTTTTGTTCTTTAATCATTGTTTCATGAATTTTTTAAATTTCAAAGTGAGGAGTTGAAGTCAAACCATCACTTGAGCTTATGCTCGAGTGATCTTCGATTGTTCTAAGTCCAAAATCCTTCCTTTCCTTTGGAAGGTTGTTCTCAAGTTCATTTTGTGCATTGTGCATCATTTCATAGGTCATCAAAGACTCAAATAGTTCTTCGATTGGAAAATGGTTCAAATCTTTTGATTCTTGTATTGTGGTTACTTTTGAATCCCAATTTTTAGAAAGTGATTATAAAACTTTATTGACAATTTTAAAATTCAAAAAATATTTGCCAAGTGCTTTTAAACCATTAACGACATCCGTCAAACGGGTGTACATGTCAACAATAGTTTCGCTCGGCTTCATTCGAAATAGTTCAAAATCGGGCTTTAAAAGATTGACTTTAGAAGCTTTAACTCTAGTAGTGCCTTCGTTTATGATTTCAAGAGTGTGCCAAATATCAAAAGCCGTTTCACACATAGAAATTCGATTAAACTCAGTTTTATCTAAGGCGCAAAATAGAGCATTCATAACTCTTACATTTAAAGAAAAAGTTTTCTTCTCCAAATTATTCCCTTGATTCATTGGAGTAGAAGACTTTTGAAAACTACTTTCGATAATATTTCATAAATTTAAATCCAAAAAAAGTAAGAAAACTCTTATTCGAGTTTTCCAATAAATGTATTATGTCCCATTGGTCATTGGTTCGACATGTAAAAACACACTTTGATCTAGATAATTATTATTAAGTATGAATCATATTGTCTGACATGTCATTGGTCCATCGACGCTTGTTTGATTCTTCGATGCATCGTTCTCTCTTGCAGCATATTGCCCAATCGGCCAATTGACCTCCGTAACTCCGATTTCCTTAGTTGAATATTCCCTCTTCTTGGCTTGATGCCCAAACTCATGGCCCAATGCCTTCTATTGATACGTCGACCGATCCTCCGGCTCGATGTCTAATCTTTTGACATGTTCCATCGGCCCAACATGATTCTTTCTACTTTAATTGTCTCATCCTGATCAAAGCTTCCTACGCCACTCAAAATGCATATCAAATCCTAAACACTTATCAATTGGTTTCATCATCAAAATCTAATATTCAATAGAAAGAAGACCATTAGTGGATGTCGGTGGCCTCGACAGAAGAGGAATCAGTGGAGTAGATGTAAGTCACGATGACTAGACCACTATAAAAATCTGGTTTGTATTTCTTTTGATCAATTTACTTTAACTACAAACTACCTTACTTGCTATACTCTTCCATACACTTTCAATCTAAGTATCTTTACAAAACAGGTTTAATCGAAATGAAATATTTTTTGAAATTGATGTTTTTTACTGCTACACTAATTCACTCCCCCTCTCTTAGTGCCGACTCGTTCCTAACATCATGAAATTTAAAACTTGATTGTACCCTAATATTTGACCTTGAAATGATTGAATCTTAATATGGACGAGATCAATTTTCAATCAACTTGGATTTAAGATAAACTTTTAAAATGTTATATATATATTTTTATTATTGAGTTTAAGTTTGTCATTACTTTTATCATGTTGGTATATAGACTAAGGGGTCTAATTAAAAGTTTGTTATCAATTTATTATCATCATCAAAAAAAGGAAAGATTATTAGAACCCAAATTTTAATGATAAAATCATTTGATGAATTTAATGAACTAATATGCTTCAGAGATAAGTGACATAAGTAATTCAATTATAGATTTTGATCACTGAAGGGCCAAATATCAAGTAGAAGAGTTAGATGTTGTATCAGAAGATTATCATATCAAAAATTAGATGTTCAGCTAGAAGATTGTTCAACATGTCAAAGAATGGACTTCGTCTAGAGGTTTAGACATCATGCCAGAAGGATTAGATATTATATTGAAAGATCAAATATTATGGTGAAGTCAATATGTCAGAGAATTAGGTTATATGTCAAAAGATAAGATGATGTATCAAAGGTTTGAACGAAGTGCTAAAAAATCGAATAACATGTCAGAAGAAAAGATAATGAACTAAAAACTTCAAAGATGTGCTAGATGAGTTGGCATACTTTCTAGCCAATTTGAGTTGGTATTTGGTTGAAATAGAGCTTACTTATCATGAAAGTCATTGGGTTTAAAATTAGGATAAATTTGACGTATTAAAAGGCCAAGTAAATAGCCTAAAATAGTTTATGATGGTGATACTACTTGAGTCACTTATGGTGGTACCACTTATGGTGATGATAGTGCCACCTAAAAGTAAATTTTTATAATGGTAGGAATATCAAAATATCAAAATTTTAAAATTTGATCTGTAAATCGAAATATCAAAATTTTAAATTTTAGCTCTATTTTTAAAAGTCTTTTAGGGGCTACAAATACCCCACTACTTGATTGATAAAGTAGACAATCCTGAGTTTGCCAAGTGTTTTAACTTTATCTTTGATCATTGTTTGTGTCTCTTCCTCTATTCTAATTTATATCGTAATGCTAAGTATGAGAGGTGATGGTGTCATGATGACCGTCGACTGATGAGTTGGCTCGACTGATCCATTTTCAAAGGTGTAGGCTCATATAGGTGCCTCTTCCTAGCTGACGTGGGAGACTTAGTGAGGTGAGACCACATAGAATGCTTGATCAAAAGTCGTTTTGCTAGTGAGGATTTGCTTCGAGATGGTCAGGTAGGTGGACTGGGATCTTCTTGGTTGTAAGGTTCCTCCTTAGGGTTGGGTCATCTGGGTGTCTTCGGGTGACCGATAATCTTGCAAGATAGGCCGATGCCAATAGTTGCCCAATGCGGCCCCTCCGATACTTAAGTTAACAAAAGGGAGAAGACAATAGTGTAAGCTATATGACTGAGTTAGCATGTAGAGAGCTCCTCTTAGCATGAGTTGATGGGTTCCTTTTTATACCTGATTCCTAGACCTTCTTATTAGCTGGCCTAGGATAAGATCAAGTTAACTGCTTGATCATTTTGGTCTTTGATCTTATTAAGATAGGACGGTTATTATCAGTTATTGATGTGGGGGCACATTGGGATGCACTACGATGCCAATTTGTGGCTGGTGACTTGGAGCCCTACTTAGGTGTCGGCCTTTGTGGAAGATGAGCTAGCACGGGGTAAAATTATCCCTATCATTTGCCCCCCTTTACAAGGGTGTCCTTCAGGGCTTTTCTTCGGAGGGCACACTTGTGTGCCCTTATGTTGGGTATATGTTGCAGAAAAACTTGGACAAAACATCATATGTGTGGTAGAATAATAGAAAATAAAAATCCTAGATTTCCCAAAAGAAAAAGGTTCTTGTCATTATGCGAAGATTGGTGTGCAAAAAATACAAAACCGAAAAACCATGCATATGTGTAAGATGTGTTACCTAGGGAGATCATATATCTCTGAAACCTTCCAGATCTGTAGGAGAGGATGAAAGAGGTCAGATATCCTCCTTTCTAATAGTGATTCACATAATAAGTAGATCGATGATGCTCCTCCAATTACCGCACGATCTTCCTCTCCACGTGCACCACGTGATCAAGAAGGGGCTGGCCCTTTTTGCTATCCACACACATCAAACTAGGGCTATCAGCTAAGGAGAAGAGAGAGGTAGTAGAATAGGAAGTGATAACTAAAAAGGGACTAGCCTATGCCCCTTTGGTTCTCTCCTATTTATAGAGGTCCTTGTTAACTTAACCATAATGGATCCTATCCTATTGGGTATTGGATCTCTATCTAACTATCCAAACCTTTTGGATTAGTGGATCTCTACCCAATAATCTCTCATTGGCTTTTATTGGATCTTATCCATAAGATCTAATAATTCAGGGCTTATTAGATATTTAATAAGATAGGGGCTTTAGCAAATATCTCATATCCGAACCTCTACTCGTTGCAATACCAACCATATATGTGTGACCTTCTAGGCACAATATCGAGCTGGCCATGAATCATACTTATCAGAACTCATTTTGACTTAGTGAATTATCATCTCTTATAATAATTCACTTGACTCATCGACTATGAACGTACTAGGTGCTAGTCATAGGTGTCCAACAAGCCAATCATATGAGTGATGGCACGTGTGACTTAACATAGAATCTTCTTGTTTATTATATTTTGGCATTTATCACTTTACATTGACTATTGTATATATGCATATATATATTGTGATGTCCTTGGATCTGTCCAATGGGAATCGGATTGTGATGTGATCACAATAATAAAACCGATTCACCTTTAAACACAAATCCTAAATAATCTTGGTCATAGGTTACTTGAGAAGGACATCGAGATAACCAGACAGATTGGTGTGCTGTATACCCATCCATATGTTGGATGCAGCTGGTTTCATAGCTACTCGTGTGGGGACACTAGGGATATAGTACAGGTGCTCATTGGAGAATAAGTTCACTGATTGATCCGCTTATAAAAAACTAGATGGTTGATGATGCCTTATTGTAAGACAGCGATTCCGTAGTCCTAGTAGTATATTTGGTCCTTAGACTTGAGACACCAAAGATGTCCTGTATGAGTGCTGCACTCTTTGATACCAAACTTATAGGTTTAGATGTCCCAGATCTAGTACAATTGGTCATTAAGAGTAGTAGTCGACCTTATGAGGGCTATTGAGTGTCGATAAAGGATCATCCACTCTTGGTATTCATGAGAGGAATATTCCATATGTTCTTGCTCAGTCAAATCCCTAGCTAGGGTCATTCGGATTAAGAGAGAAAGAGTTCTCCGAGAAAATTCAATTAGAGTGAGACTCGGGTAGAAACCGTATGGGTCTGACAGCACCATACTCGGTATACAATCTCTGAGATATTAGATGGATGAGGGACTAAGTACACGTAATTGAGGATAGATAAGTCCAATAGATTGAATTCCCCTATATCCTCTAGAGACTACGACGTAGTGGCCTAGTACGTCTGTAGTCGATGAGTCGAATGAATTATTATTGAGATAATAATTCACTGAACCAGAAGGAGTTCTAATAGGTATGACTCATGGCTAGCTCGATATTGGGCCTAGAGGGCCACACATATGTGGTAGGCTTTGCGACGAGTAGAAGTTCGGATATGAGATATCCGTCGGAGCCCCTATCTTATTGGATATCTAATAAGCCCCTGAATTATTGGATCCCATGGACGAGATCCAATAAGAGCTCATGAGAGATTATTAGATAGAGATCCAGTAATCTAAAAGGTTTGGGTAATTGGATGCAGATGTTAGGATCAAGAGCACTAAGAGGGGGGGGGGTGAATTAGTGCAGCGGAAAACTTTTGACGATTAAAATGACGTTCGTACGATAAGAACGATTTCGGTATGAAAGTCGATTCGGAAATTGCTTTAACTTAAGATCAAGCAAAGTGCAGTTAAAGTAAAGCTATGGAAGTAATTGCAGTTAAGATAGAGAACAAAATGTAAATGCAAACCGAGATTTAGAGTGGTTCGATCAATCTTGACCTACATCCACTTTTGGCTTCCTCCTCCGATGAGGTCACCGACGTCCACTAGAGGCCTTCCTTCAATAGGCGAAGGCCAACCACCCTTTTACAGTTTCACTCCTTTTGACGGGCTTAGGAGACAACCCTTACAGATTTTTCACTCCTCTCTTGAATGATCAAAACTTTGAAGAAAAGAGGGAGAAGAACTTCTAGCCTTTTACAACACTTTTAAGCTCTCAAAATCTCAGAATAAATGCTAAGTTTCGGTGCCCTTTCATGCATGAAAGGGTGGGGTTTATATAGGCCCCAAACTGATTTGAATTTGGAGCTCAAAAATGTCATATCCCATGTTTTCGGGGTCTTGGCGGTACTACCGCCATAAATGGGCGGTACTACCGCCTAACAGAGCTCGGAGACCGAGCTCAGGTGGTACCATCGCCTGTCAGGGGTGGTGCTACCGCCTAGTCTCACTCGGAGACTAAGCCAAGGCGGTGCCACCGCTTGACAGGGGCGGTGCTACCCGCCCACCCAGTCTCACTCGGAGACTGAGCCCAGGCGGTGCCGCCGCCTGACAGGGGCGATGCTACCGCCCAGTCTCACTCCGAGACTGAGCCTAGGCGGTGCCACCACCTGACAGGGGCGGTGCCACCGCCCAGCCTCACTCCGAGGCTCGGCAGCTGGGCGGTGCCACCGCCGGCCAGGGAATTTGGGTCCGAATGGGCCGATCCATTCGGCCCAATTTGGGTCTGTCAAGGGCCCAATTGCCCCAAGATTAAGTTAATGGGATCACCTCCCATTTCTAACTTAATCATCATGCTAACTACGATATTTTTCAAGACATTTACTGCAACTTGCTCCGGTGCGTCAATCGCTTCTTCCGTCGAGCTTCCGGCGAACTTTCGGCGATCATCCGACGAACCCTCGGCGATGCTCCAACGGACATCCGGCAAACTCCTGGACTTGCGACGATCCACTTGGCGAGTTCCGATGAGCTTCTTTGGCAAGCTCCTGGACTTCTCGGATTTGTTCCTGTAGAACCTCCGATGACCGTCCGGACTTCCGTCGAACTCTCGAACCCACAACGTGATCATAGTCTTGACTTCGGCGCAACTCCTGCTGCATGTCTTACTTTCATCGTAGTTAATCCTACACACTTATCTCAACATATGGATTAGATAACAAATGACAATTGACTTCATCATCAAAATCCGAGATTCAACAATCTCCCCCTTTTTGATGATGACAATCAATTGATAACGGAGTTAACTTTAACTCCCCCTATCTATATGCCATACTCAAGATAAGTCATTCTTGAATTCAAAGCCTTTAAATTCAAGAGACATATTGATAAGTTAAGATTGTTTAACCTTATCAATACTTTCATCATGATTCCTATCATGATGTATCTCTCTAAAAATGATATCAAGGCTTGACATCCATTTTCAAGTTTTACATTTCAAATGTGAATGATAGTAATGGTAGCAATTCATCATATGGTAAGATATCAACATGTGAAATTACGATGCAAGTTCTTGATATCTTAACATAATGCAAATATTTCAAGTGTTTAGCAATCATAGCATTTCTATCATCAATTTACCATATATTTCAATGCAAGTTTTTTTTTAACATAATTCAAATTCAAATATGGCACTCATAGCATCAATTCATATATTTCTCCCCCTTTGTCATCAACAAAAAGGAGAACGATATAAACAAATTTTAAACACAAGTGAGTGATAGGTAATTTTTCAACAATGAGTGATAGGATACCAATTATACAAACATCTCAAGGAAAGATTAAATCACGCTTCATTTTTACAAGGATCAAGATATGTATGTGAATCAATATCCTTGCAAGTAAAAAATCTTCCTTTTTCAAGAAGGAAATTATAAGAAGGAATCATTTTATCAAATCCATTTCTCGAAAATATTTTTCACATTATAAGCCTATGAAAGATGTATTTGCTAATTGATTCCATATGTCAAAAATCAATGATATGAATCAAACTCGATATGACATATGCTTATGAGAGCTACATTAAGTTCGGAAGAGAATAAGGTATCAAGAAAATCCGAAAGTAAAATTTAACACTTTCATGCATTCGGACAAGGTTTTGCTATAGATTTTCCAATATAATCATGAAGATAAATCATGCTCATATCATGGAAATTTTTATATCCAAAACACATAATTTCCAACATATTATTAAGGTATGTAGAATCATCATAGCAATTAAGTGATTTGATTATTGAATCAAGAAAGTCCGAAAAATAAATTTAATGAATTCAAGCATTCAGACACATTAACATTCCTAATTCTCTTCTAATGAAATCAAATTGTTCTTCACTTAAAGGCTTTGTAAAAATATCAGCTAGTTGATGTTTAGTATCAATGAACTCTATTACTACATCATGATTAGTGACATGATCTCGTATAAAGTGATGTCTAATATCAATATGTTTTGTTCTTGAGTGTTGAATCGGATTCTTTGTTAAACATATAGCACTTGTGTTATCACATTTAATGGGAATATTTTTAAGATGAACTTTATAATCTTCTAAGGTGTTTTTCATCCACACAACTTGTGCACAGCATGCACTAGCTGTAATATACTCAGCTTCGGTTGTTGATAGGGCAACCGAGTTTTGTTTCTTAGATGACCAAGAAACAAGATAATGTCCCAAAAATTGACATGTTCCTGATGTGCTTTTTCTATCTAATCTACACCCACCAAAATCTGCATCAGCATAAGCAATTAACTCAAACTTCTTGGTTTTTGGATACCATAATCCTAGATTTGTGGTACCTTTAAGATATCTAAGTATTCTTTTAACCGCTTTGAGATGAGATATCTTAGGGTTTGATTGAAACCTAGCACAAAGTCCTACACTGAACATGATATCTGGTCTAGTTGCAGTGAGGTAAAGTAAACTTCCTATCATACCCCTATAAGTTTTTTGATCGAAGCTTTCTCCACTTTCATCAACTTCTAACTTAGTGGGTGTGCTCATAGGAGTGTTAATAGCTTTTGAGCTTTTCATATTAAATCTCTTTAGCAAATCTAAAGCATATTTAGTTTGACTAATAAAGATGCCATTTCTTAGTTGCTTAATTTGTAAGCCTAAGAAAAAGGTTAATTCTCCCATCAAACTCATTTCAAATTCTAGACTCATGGTTTTAGCAAAGGATTCACAAAGAGATTCGTTTGTAGAACCAAAGATAATATCATCAACATAAATCTGAACAATGAGAAAATTATTTTCAAAATTCTTGATAAACAATGTAGTATCAACCTTGCCTTTTGTAAAATTATTTTTAATAAGAAAAGAACTAAGTCTCTCATACCAAGCCCTTGGGGCTTGTTTTAAACCATAGAGAGCTTTAGTTAATTTAAACACATGATTAGTGAGGCTATTATTTTCAAATCCGGGAGGTTGTTCAACATAAACTTCTTCAGAAATAAAGCCATTAAGAAAAGCACTTTTAACATCCATTTGAAATAACTTAAAATTATTATTACTAGCATAGGCAAGGAGCATCCTTATGGCTTCTAATCTAGCCATAGGAGCGAAGGTTTCTTCGTAATCGATACCTTCTTCTTGGTTGAAACCTTTGGCTACTAATCTAGCCTTGTTTCTAACCACGATACCATTTTCATCTTGCTTGTTTCTAAAGACCCATTTAGTACTAATAACTAAATGGTCATTTGGCCTAGGAACAAGCTTCCACACCTCATTTCTCTCAAATTGATTTAACTCATCTTGCATTGCGATAATCCATGAATCATCTTTCATGGCTTCGTCAATACATTTAGGTTCAATTTGGGAGAGAAAAGCGGCGTTGGCACAAAATTCTTTAAGAGAAGAACGTGTTTGAACCCCCTTAGATGTGTCTCCTAGAATTAGCTCCTTAGGATGAGCATCTACATATTTTCAATCCTTGGGTAAGGATGTTTCGGAAGTGGATGCATCCAAGTTGCTAGTTGGAGAAGGGGTTTCATTTAAATTCAAAGAATCAAAATTAACATCATCATCAAAATCATTTTTCTTGATTTCGGAAATCTCATTGAAAACAACATGAATGGATTCTTCTATAATTAAAGTTCTTTTATTGAAGATACGAAAAGCTTTAGAAACCGAAGAATAACCAAGGAAAATTCCTTCATCGGATTTAGCATCAAATTTTCCTAAGGCATCCTTTTCATTCAAGATAAAACACTTACACCCAAAAACTTTAAAATATGAAACATTGGGTTTTTTGTTGTTCCACAACTCATAGGGAGTTTTGGTGAGTAAGGGTCTTACTAGAACTCTATTCAAAATATAGCATGCAGTGTTTACGGCTTCGACCCAAAAATATTTGGGTAGGCTATGTTCATTCAACATGGTTCTTGCCATTTCTTGTAAATTTCTATTTTTTCTTTCTACTACTCCATTTTGTTGAGGATTTCTTGGAGTAGAGAAGTTATGATTGTATCCATTAAATTCATAAAATTCTTGAAAATCATGGTTTTGAAATTCACTACCATGATCACTTCTAATTGACGAAATCATAGAACCCTTTTCATTTTGGACAAGTTTGCAAAACTTGGTAAAATATCTAAAGCATTCATTTTTATGTTTTAAGAAATAAGTCCATGTGTATCTACTATAGTCATCTACAATGACGAAAGCGTATTTGCTACCACCTAGACTTGATGTAGAGATAGGTCCAAACAAGTCCATATGGATCAATTGTAAGGGCCTAGAGGTACTTATTTGATTCTTAGATTTGAAACTACCCTTAATTTGTTTTCCTAATTGACAAGCATCACACACATTATCTTTGATGAACTTGATATGAGGAATTCCTCTTACAAGTTCTTTGGATGATATTTGAGTGATTAGTTTCATGCTAGCATGACCTAATCTCCTATGCCAAAGCCAAGCATCCTCATTCAAAACCGTGAAACACATTTTATTACAAAGATCATTGATATCAATAGTATATACGTTATTTTGTTTTAATGCAATCATAGATGTGTTTTTGTATGGTTTTTCAATGATGCAAGCATTAGATTCAAATTTGACAATATATCCTTTATCACATAATTGACTAATGCTCAAGAGGTAATGTTTTAAACCATCAACTAACAAAACATCTTCAATAAAAAAGTTAGATTTGTTACCTATGGTTCCTTTGCCAATGATTTTACCCTTGTTGTTGTCTCCGAAGGTGACATAGCCTTCGTCTATGCTAGTGAGCTTAGAGAATTGAGATGGATCTCCGGTCATATGCCTTGAGCATCTACTATCAAGGTACCATCTCTTGCTCCTAGCTTGTGATGGTGTATGTTTCTACAAGAAAGGATTATTTTTAGGAACCCATTTACTTTTGGGTGCCTCAAAAACTGATCTAACTTGTTTATCATGTTGCATAGAATTGATTATGGTTCCTTTAGGAACCCAAATCAGTTTGTTCGGACTAGTTTTCTTGAATGGACATTGATAAGTTTTATGTCCATATTTGCAACAAAAGTTGCATTTGCTTTGGTGCCGAACATGTAAGATAGGGCCTTTTATGAAGGTGGTTGGATTTTGTTGAGGACTTCTCACAAATCCGATTCCACTTCTTTTAGGAACGTGACCCTTATTTGTAAGGATCATGTTCAAAGACTTGCCACCAACCTCGAATTTCTTCAAGGTGTCCTTAATTAGCAAATTCTCCTTTTGGAGAGGTTCTAGATCATGACATTTTATACATGGAGCTAAACTATCATGATATTCAGATTTTAATTTATCGAAATTACAAGTAAGACTATTATGCTCCTTTTTTAGCAATTTATATTTTCTACTAATAGTTTTGCATTCATCAAATAAGTCATGGAAGGCATTTAATAATTCATCAAATGATAAATCTGCATCAATTAAATTGGTTACCTCCTCTCCGATGGCCATTAGGGCATAGTGAGCAACTTGCTCGGTGTTGGACTCCTCTTCTTCGGACGCGCTTGAGTCATCCCACGTTGCTTTGAGCGCCTTCTTCTTTGGTGTTCTTTTCTTGACTTGGGGACATTCACTTTTGTAGTGTCCCGGTTTCTTGCATTCATAGCAAATAACTTGGTCCTTCTTGGGTTCAAATTTATTTTTTATGTCATTTTTAAACTTGTTTCTTTTAATGAATTTTTTAAATCTTCTTGTTAGAAGTGCCAAGTCATCGTCAAAATCCTCATCACTTGAGTTCTCTCTCAAGTGGTCTTCTTGAGTTCTAAGTGTCATATCCTTCCTGTTCTTTGGAAGGATGTCTTCTTGCTCTTCATGAGCTTTGCAAGTCATTTCGTAGGTCATTAATGACCCGATTAATTCTTCAAGAGGGAAATTGTTTAGATCTTTAGCCTCTTAAATAGCAGTGACTTTAGGGTCCCAACTCTTAGGAAGGGATCTTAGAATCTTATTTACGAGCTCAAAATCCGAAAAACTTTTGTCGAGTCCTTTTAGACCATTGACGACATCCGTGAAACGGGTGTACATATCGCCAATAGTCTCGCTCGGTTTCATTCGGAAAAGTTCAAAAGAATGTATCAAAAGATTGATTTTTGACTCTTTCACTCTACTTGTGCCTTCGTGAGTCACTTCGAGTGTATGCCAAATATCAAATGCGGTTTCACAAACCGAAACACGATTGAACTCATTTTTATCAAGCGCACAAAATAAGGCATTCATAGCCTTTGCATTAAGAGCGAAAGTCTTCTTCTCCAATTCATTCCAATCGATCATTGGAAGAGAAGACTTCGAAAATCCATTTTCGACAAGATTCCAAAGTTCAAAATCCATTGAAATAAGGAAGATCCTCATTCGGGTCTTCCAATAGGTGTAGTCCGTCCCATTGAACATGGGTGGACGTGTAATAGAGTGGCCCTCTTGATTTCCGACGTAAGCCATCTCTCTTGGGTTTTAATCCGATTGAGAGTTAACCCCGCTCTGATACCAATTGTTAGGATCAAGAGCACTAAGAGGGGGGGGGTGAATTAGTGCAGCGGAAAACTTTTGACGATTAAAACGACGTTCGTACGATAAGAACAATTTCGGTATGAAAGTCGATTCGGAAATTTCTTTAACTTAAGATCAAGCAAAGTGCAGTTAAAGTAAAGCTATGGAAGTAATTACAGTTAAGATAGAGAACAAAATGTAAATACAAACCCAGATTTAGAGTGGTTCGGTCAATCTTGACCTACATCCACTTTTGGCTTCCTCCTCCGATGAGGTCACTAACGTCCACTAGAGGCCTTCCTTCAATAGGCGAAGGCCAACCACCCTTTTACAGTTTCACTCCTTTTGACGAGCTTAGGAGACAACCCTTACAGATTTTTCACTCCTCTCTTGAATGATCAGAACTTTGAAGAAAAGAGGGAGAAGAACTTCTAGCCTTTTACAACACTTTTAAGCTCTCAAAATCTCAGA
Organism: Musa balbisiana; assembly: GCA_004837865.1. Lineage (NCBI taxonomy): Eukaryota > Viridiplantae > Streptophyta > Magnoliopsida > Zingiberales > Musaceae > Musa > Musa balbisiana. The sequence goes on from CM017188.1 coordinate 31,333,023, forward strand.
ATAAATGCTAAGTTTCGGTGCCCTTTCATGCATGAAAGGGTGGGGTTTATATAGGCCCCAAACTGATTTGAATTTGGAGCTCAAAAATGTCATATCCCATGTTTTCGGGGTCCTGGCGGTACTACCGCCTGACAGAGCTCGGAGACCGAGCTCGGGCGGTACCACCGCCTGTCAGGGGCGGTGCTACCGCCCAGTCTCACTCGGAGACTAAGCCCAGGCGGTGCCACCGCTTGACAGGGGCGGTGCTACCGCCCACCCAGTCTCACTCGGAGACTGAGCCCAAGCGATGCCACCGCCTGACAGGGGCGGTGCTACCGCCCAGTCTCACTCCGAGACTAAGCCTAGGCGGTGCCACCGCCTGACAGGGGCGGTGCCACCGCCCAGCCTCACTTTGAGGCTCGGCAGCTGGGCGGTGCCACCACCGGCCAGGGAATTTGGGTCCGAATGGGCCGATCCATTCGGCCCAATTTGGGTCTGTCAAGGGCCCAATTGCCCCATGATTAAGTTAATGGGATCACCTCCCATTTCTAACTTAATTATCATGCTAACTACGATATTTTTCAAGACATTTACTGCAACTTGCTCCGGTGCGTCAATCGCTTCTTCCGTCGAGCTTCCGGCGAACTTCCGATGATCATTCGACGAACCCTCGGCGATGCTCCGGCGGACATCCGGCAAACTCCTGGACTTGCGACGATCCACTTGGCGAGTTCCAATGAGCTTCTTTGGCAAGCTCTTGGACTTCTCAGATTTGTTCCCGCAGAACCTCCGATGACCGTCCGGACTTCCGTCGAACTCTCGAACCCACAACGTGATCATAGTCTTGACTTCGGCGCAACTCCTGCTGCATGTCTTACTTTCATCATAGTTAATCCTGCACACTTATCTCAACATATGGATTAAATAACAAATGACAATTGACTTCATCATTAAAATCCGAGATTCAACAGCAGATCCAATACCCAATAGGGGAGGATCCATTAGAATACCTTTGCTTGCCTCTCCTATTCTCCCCCCGCTCTCCACCTTAGAGCAAGCTTGGAGATTTGAGGAGCATCGTTGCAACCCTATTTTGTCGATCACCACTAGAGAGGAGGACGCTTAACCTCCTTCACCCTCTCCTAAAAATCCACAAGGAAACAAGGAGATATGATCTCCCTAGGTAACACAATTTATCTTATACGTAGTTTTAAGTTTCACAATTTTGCGCACCAATCTTCACACGATAACAAACATCTCTTTGGGAATAAGGGATTTTGTTTTCTTGTTCTTTCGCTGCGTATGTGATGTCGCCCCCAAGATTTCATAACAGTAGGCCACTATGCCGTAATCCTCAAATGACATAAAAGAATCCAATCCATTAGACCTGTCTATCCTCAGTAACTATGTATATATAATCCCTCATCTATCTAATATCCTAGAGATTGTATACTAGACATAGTGTTGTCAAGCCATACGGAATCTACTCGAGTCTCACTCTAATTGGATTCTCTCAAAAAACTATTTCTCTCTCAATTCAAATGACTCTAGCTAGGAATTTGCCTAAGCAAGGACACGGGATATTTTTCTTATGACACAAAGAGTGGATGATCCTCTATTGATACTCAATTACCCTCGTAAGGTTGTTAACCACTCCCGATGGTCGGTTGTACTAGATCTGGAACCTCCATATCTATAAGTCTAGTTTCAAAGAGTAGAGTACTCATACCGAACATCCTTAGTATCTTAAATCTAAGGACCAAACATACAATTGGGACCATGAAATTGTTGCCTAATAATGAGGTATCATTAGTCATCCAACATTCCGTGAGCGAATCAATTAGTGAACTCATTCTTCAATATTTACCTACACTATATCCCTAGTTCCCTATACAAGCAGCTATGAGACTAGATGCCTCCATCATATGAATTAGTATATAGCAAACTAGTCTGTCTGGTTATCTCGATTTCTCTCTCGAGTAACCTATGATCAGGATTATTTAGGATCTGTATTTAAATACAAATCAGTCTCCTTATCGCAATCTTATCATGATTTGATTCCTATTGCATATATCCATGGACATCATAATATATACAACATGAAACATAAAGTGAGGAAATACCAATAATAATAATAAGTAAAAAGATTACATAGCATGTCACACGTGCCATCACTCATGTGATTAACTTAGAGAGCACCTATGACTAGCATGTACTCTAATGGAAGTTTGTTGGCTAGGGTGTTGGGAGCTCATTGGTCCGATCGAGGTATGATCCTAGGGTCTCCATACCGAGTGTACAACTAGGGAGTATGTAAGCTCGGTGATAGAACCCTTACAGATTCTAAGCTTGGGGTTGATCTCTTTAGGGGATCGGCCTCCTTGGAACTCTATAGGGGTTCCTTCCTCTAAGTTGTTGCTTAAAGGTTGTAGAAAAAATTCATCTATTGCTTATGAAAAGAGGATGAATACATGGTTATTTATAGGGTTTCTAAATCCTAACTCCTAATAGGACTCTTACTTAAGACTCCTATTTCTAACCAATTCCTAATAGGACTCCTACTCAAGACTCCTATTCCTTTACAACTCCTAATTCTTCTATAAGAAAAAACCTCCAAACCCTAGCCGGCCTCTTTATCTCTTTAATAGGGGTCAACTTAAGTAGGTTTTACATGAATATCCCTCTCAATTAGGATTCTCCTAGTTAGAGTCCTAATAGACCCGCCCGCCCTCTTTATATCAGCCTTGTCCTCAAGGCTAAGATTCCATGAACTCAAGATAATGGGTCTTCAGCTCATCATATGGTTCCCATGTGGCATCTTCAAATGGTAAATTATTCCAATGCACTAGTACTTCAGTAGAGGGACGTCAGCGATGCATCACGATCCTACGAACGAGGATGGCTTGTGGTTAGGCTTAAATAACACCATCCTCAGTGGTGTTGGGCAACTGGATCTAGGGTGACTCATGTTCTCCCAAATTGGGCTTCAGGCATGACACGTGGAAGACAGGATGAATTTTGGCATCCTCAAGCAATTTAAGTCTGTACGCCACGACTCCAATACTCTCTATGATCTGATAGGGCCCATAAAAATGTAGAGATAGCTTCATGGAGGCTCGAGTGTTGATAGAGAGTTGCTTGTATGTTGTAGCCAAAGATAAACACAATCTCCTACTTAAAATTTTCTTTCATTTCATCGTGTGTCGGCTTGCTGCTTCATTCTAGCTTGAGCAGTAGAGAGATTATCCTTTAACAGTTGTAGGAGTTTGTCCCTGTCAATCAATTCTTGGTCGACCTGATCTACCTTGGTTGAGCCAATTACATACTTTGAAATCACAAGGGCTGACCGACCATACAATGCTTCATAAGGGGCACATTTTGTAGATGAATAACATGTAGTATTATACCACCATTCAGCCTAGGGAAGCCATTTCGCCCACTTGTTTGGTCGGTCACTAGCGAAACATTGAAGTTATGTCTCTAAACACCTATTTACCACTTCTATTTGGCCATCAGTTTGTGGATGATACGTTGTGTTCATCTTGAGTTTGGTGCCTTGTAAATGAAATAACTTAGTCTAAAATTACTGGTGAAGATCCTGTCATAATCACTTACAATGGACCTTGGCATCCCATGCAGTTTAACAATATTTTCTATGAAAATCTGGGCAATACTAGCAGTAGTATATGGATTTCTTATAGCACAAAAATGAGCATATTTCGTAAGTCGATCAACCATCACGAGAATTGTGCTTTTACCTTTGGAAGGTGACAGCCCTTCGATGAAGTCCATAGAGATGTTAGTCCACACCAAGTTCGGTGTGGGTAGTGGTTGTAGCTTCCCCTTTTTGTAAATAATTTTATAATCAAATCCAGGAAGTTTGGTTATCTATTTTTGCTCCTTAAGGGATGATATCATTTGCTCCAAAAAGTACTTGAGGCTTTTATGGTCGGTTTTAATTTGAAATCATTGGCTGATCAGGTAGGGTCTCCACCTTGTTACTGCATGAATAATAGTGAGCATCTCCTTATCATAAACTGACATGTTTTGATGGGAGGGAGGCAATGCCTTGCTAGTGTATGCGAGTGGTTGACCATCTTGCATGAAAACGATTCCAATTCTGACTCCAGATGAGTCGGCCTCAATGATGAAGGGTTGATTGAAATATGGTAGCGCTAGCACCGACATCATTGTCATGGCTGCCTTAAGTTTGTCGAAGGTAGCGGAGGCTTTGTCCGACCATTGGAAGATATCTTTTTTTAGTAGAGAAGTGAGGGATGCACTGATTTTCCCATAGTCCTTAACAAATTTTCGGTAGTAGCTTGTTAGTCCAAGGAACCCGCGTAGTAATTTCACATTTGTAGGTTTCGACCAGCCTTACATTGTCTCAATTTTTGTTAGGTCTACCGTCACCCCTTCTTCTGACATTATATACCCAAGGTACTCTACTTTTTGTTGTAGAAAGCTACACTTTGGTTGCTTAACAAAAATAGTATTCTCCCGAAGGATCGTCAAAACAATCTATAAATGCTGAAAGTGACTCTCAAGAGAAGGGCTGTAAATGAGAATATCATCAAAAAATACTAGCACAAATTTACGCTGGTATGTTCAAGATAGCAATTTCTTCTCTTTTGAGAAGTGCGATTGTTTTTGCTTCCTTTGCAAAAACGAAAGCTAACAAAACTTTACATCATTTTACAACATAGAAGTTGACAATTTGAGATGTTCAAGAAAGCAACTCTTGCTTCTTGAAATATGCAAGTTTTGTAAATTTTGCTAAATGTGCAAGTTAACATGTTTTGCTTCTTGAGATAGGCAAGATATCGCTTCTTTCTCCATGCAATTTGCAAGCTAGCAAATTTTATCTCCCCCTTTGTCATTGTCAAAAAGAAGGGAAGAACATAATTTTGTATATCTTTTTCCCTTGACAATAATTTTCAAGACATGACAAAGATAAATAACAAGGATGAAAAATTAAGTCATGAATGTCAAAATAATTTTTTCAACATGAATATTTCATCATTGCATGCATCATTATCATAAGTTGAAGTATTGCATGCATAATACCAAATCATCATATATATTTTCAAAATATAAAATCATCATTATATGCATGATTCCAAATCATCATTCATAATATTCCAATCATTATGTCAATCACTACAACTCATCATGCACAAAATGTAAAATCATCAAACATGATACAAACATTTATTTTCAAAATATTCATCATTATTTTCTCCCCTTTGTCATAGGCAAAGAGAGGGGAATAAAAATATAATGGTGTAATTCATTTCCCTTTTCATCAATTTTTAAATCATCACATACAGAATAACAAGAAAATTAATTGGGTGATGAGATAAACACTTCATGAATACAAGGAATTATACATATGAATCATATCATGAAGGATAAGATCATGTGAATACCAAAAGACATTATTCATATAGTAAATCTCCTCTTAAATAAAATACGAAGTAGAATCATAGAAGTATAAAGAAGAGAACTTGATTCAAAAATGATTTCAAGTTATAAATCACGAGAAATCAAGATCATGATTTTGATAAAACTCATTAAATTCAAATTATTTTCATAATCCATGAGATTCACAAAAGCATAGTATACATGGATTCATTAATCTTTTATCGGAACATCAAAAGAGATGGAAAATGTATTCTCCCCTTTTTATTTTATGTGTTTTATTTTAAGTGATTTGTTTCATTTAAGCATGTCTTTATCTTTTTTTGCCAAAGAAACACATACATCAACGTTTAGAATTAAAAAATAAATTTTGTCATAAAAACCATCCATCTTGTTTATAACTGAAAAAGCAACTTTCATTACAACAAAGATCAATAAACCAAAAATCATCATGCATAATTTTGAAATGTACACTCATTAAGCATGATCATTATGTATTAAATTATCAAGCATGATTTCATTAAAAATGAAGCATTTTTAATCACAAGGAATACGAAAATCATCAAGATACACATTGATACATCATTAAAATATCTAGCATGATTTTAGAAAGTATTTTCAATCAAAATGGGAAAGCATGATTTGATACACATTAATGCTTCTTAAAAACATACATAGGATTTATCTTAAACATTAGATTTAAGTCTAATATTTTATTACATTAAAAGATTAACCTTCAAAACTTTTAATTTACTTGTGCCTTCGTGAGTGGTTTCAAATATGTGCCAAATGTCGAAAGCCGTTTCCCAAGTGGAAACCCGATTAAACTCATTTTTGTCTAAGGCGCAAAATAGAGTGTTCATAGCTCTAGCATTTAAAGAAAAGGTTTTCTTCTCCAAATCATTCCATTGGTTCATTGGAAGAGAAGATCTTCGAAAACCATTTTCAACAATGTTCCATAAGTTCAAATCCAAAGAAAGCAAGAAAACTCTCATTCGAATTTTCTAATTTGTGTAGTCCATCCCATTGAAAAAGGAGGGGACGAATGAGAGAGTGACCCTCTTGAAAGCTGAAAAGTGCTATTTCTTTTGAGTGTTAAACCAAATGAGAAATCACAAGGCTCTGATACCAATTGTTAGGAAAGCAATTGGTACTAAGAGGGGGGGGTGAATTAGTGCAGCAGTAAAACTACGTCGATTTAAAATCTTTCGTTTCGATTAAATCTGTTTCTGACGAAAAACTGTTTCTTAAAGGTAATAACTTGAACTCAAAAAACTTTCATGCAAAATGTAAAGAGAAGCTTGACAATGTTTGCAGTAATATAAATTGCATAATTGAAAAATAAACTAGATTTATAGTGGTTCGGTCGTCGTCGACCTACATCCACTCCTCCGATTCCTCTTCTATCGAGGCCACTGGCTTCCACTATCAGTCTTTCTTCAATGGGCGAAGACCAACTACCCTTTTACACCCCTCTTCTCTTTTTCATGGGTTTAGGAGACCACCCTTACAAGCACTCACTCCTCACTTAAACAGAATTCTAATCTTTAGAGTAGAGGAGGGGATCTCTTAAGTGATTGCAACAGCTTTTCCCACTTTTAATCTCTCTGTGCTTGTGTGTGTTAACCAAGGTTAAGAGGGGTATTTATAGGCCTCAAGTTGATTCAAACTTGAAGCCTAAAAATTTCCCATCCTGAGTTTCCTGGGTACGGGCAGTACCACCGCTAGTGTTAGTCTAACACTAACACTACACTAGGTCGTACCACCACCAAGACTAGCGGTACCATCGCATGGGAGGTTGTGCTAAGCTGTACCATCACCCAGACTGACAGTACCACTGCCTGCAGCCTCTCGAAGGCTGTGTTTGGGCGGTACCACCGCCTGACATAATCTTGGAGATTGTGCCATGACGGTGCCACCTCTTGGGTCACTGTTTGGGCCTTTTATTGGGCCCAACATAGTCCTTACATGGGCCTAACTGGCCCCTAATTGGGTTAGCTTAAATCTAATCCCAATTATGTGCTAACTACAAAATTTAAGACATTTACTAAGCTAAACAAGTCCTATAAGTCAAGTTATCTTCCGGCGAACTTCTGACGATCTCTCGGTAGTGTTCCAACGGACTCCCGGCAAGCTCCTGGACTTCACGACGATCTTCTTGGTGAGTTTCGACGAGCTTCTTTGGCAAGCTCTAGAACTTCTTGGTTAGTTCTGACAAAACTTCCGATGAACTCTCGAACTCCCAACAAAATCATGTTCTTAACTCAAGGACTTCATTTTGCTTTATGCCTTGCTATCATAGTTAATCTTACACATATAAAACACACTTCGATCTAGACAATTATTACTAAGCATGAATCATGTTGTCCAGCATATCATAGGTCCATCGACGCTTCATCTGATTCTTCGGCGCATCGTCCTCTCTTGTGGCCTATTACCCAATCGGCCAGTTGACTCCGTAACTTCGATATCCTTGGTGCAATATCTACTCTTCTTGGTCCAATACCTGAATCCATAGCCTGAAGCCTTTTGTCGATACGTCGATCGTTCCTCCGGCTCGACGTCCAATCTTCTGACATGTTTTCCTCCAACCCAACATGATTCTTCCTGCTTTAATTATTTCATCCTAATTGAAGCATCCTGCATCACTCAAAATGTAAATCAAATCATAAATATTATAATTGGTTTCATCATCAAAATTCGAGATTCAACAATATGAATTATGATTAAAATTACTTTGACTTAAAGTCAATTTGAATTCAAGGTTCATCTCAATATGACATATTGATAGGGGGAGTTTAGTTTAAACTCCGTCATCAACTGGTTATCATCATCAAAAAGGGGGAGATTGTTGAATCTCGTATTTTGATGATGAAATCAATTAATAAAGTTATGATCTAATTAGCATATTGAGTGATGCAAGACTAACCTCGATCAGGGAAAGACAAATCGATTGATGCAGGAAGAATAAGATATTGGGCTAGAATAAAAAATGGAGAAGATTGGACGTCGGGTCGGTAGAATGGTCGACATGCCGGAATGACTTTGTGCCATGAGTTTGGGCATCGAGCCAAAGTATCGAATATTGTGCCAAGGAGATCAGAAGTTATGGGAGTCAACATACCGATTGGGCAATACGTCGAAGGAGAGGACGATACATCGAAGGATCGAGTGAAACACCGGATGAACTAATGATATGCCAGACAACATAGCGTTCATGTTTGTAATCAATTATGTCTAGATTAAGTTAATTTAGGTCTAATTGAGTCAGTATTAGGGTGAAATAATGTCAACTCAATTAAGGGTCCATTAGGCCTGAGTTGAGGCTATTTTGGGCCAAGTGAGGCCCATGCAGCAACTCTTAGCAGGCCCAAGCGATGGCACCACTAGGGACTCGGCCTCTCAGGTTGTTTGGGCAGTAGTATCGCATAGACCGATGATGGTACCACCTAGACTCAGTCTTCAAGACTGTGTTAGGTAGTGGTATTGCCCAGTGTTAGTGTCAGACGGAGTGGTGGTACCGCCCAATGTCAGACTGTCAAGCGATGACACCGCTAGTTGTTAGTCTGTTAGGAGGCGTGTTAGGACTCTAGCTAGGAGAGTCATAAATTGAGTTTCATTGAAAGGGGCATTCATGTAAAACCTACCTAGCCGACCCCTATTAAAAAGGTGAAGAGCCGACTAGAGTTAGGAGAGTATTTCTTAGAGAAACATTAGGAGTTGTAAAGAAATAGGAGTCTTGAGTATAAGTCCTATTAGGAGTCTTGAGTAGGAGTCTTAATTGAGTAGTAGTCCTATTAGGAGTTGGGGTTTAGAAGCCCTATGAATAACCATGTATTCATCCACTTTTTATAAGTAATAGATGAATATTTTCTGCAGCCTTTGAGCTACAATTTGGATGAAGGTTCCCCTTATAGAGTTCCAAGGAGGCCGATCCCCTAAAGAGATCAACCCCAAGCTTAGAATCTATAAGAGTTCTAACACTTGGTATCAAAGCAGCATTCTTGGCATCTCGTTGCCCTTCCATAGCCATCCATCAGCCCTTCACAGTTGCCCAAAGCAATTCCCACAATTGCTTAAAAGATCGTCGCCGAACTCTACTATCATCTCCACCACATGGATCATCATTTGATCTCCCCGTGAATTACAACAGGTTTTGGTTCCCTACCTTACTACTACTACGATTTAGTTATCCTTGTTCAACAATTCAGCCATCTGCTGCATAAACTGTTCAAAAATCTAAAAATCTAAAAATCTAATTATCCTACGATTTAATTATCTTTATTCAAAAATCTAAAAAAACATTATTCCTATATTGCTGCATAAACTTTTCGTCGCAATGTTTTCATCTCTACGACGAAAGATACATTGTAGAATTCCAACTGTATAGCACAAACTTTTTTATCTTACTACTACATTTTTTCTGTCCAAATCTCTACAAAATTTTTATAACAGCTTTGACACTTCCTAATAGTAGATTTTCCTTTATTTTTATCAAAAAATTTTTAATATAAACTATTGATCTTTTACATCTAAGCTACTATACTTAAAAATCTGCACTGTAAAATTCCAACCGCATAATACAGTTTGTTTGATCTTGTTACCATATTTTTTCTGTCAAAATCTCTACAAAATTTTTATGACAACTTTGACACTTCCTAACAGTAGATTTCTCTTTAGTTTTGTTAAAAAATTCTCAATATAAACTATCGATCTTTTACGTCCAAACTACTATACTTGAAAATCTACACTATAAAATTCCAACCGCATAACAGAAATTGTTTGATCTTGTTACTGCATTTTTTCTACCCAAATCTCTACAAAATTTTTGTGACAGCTTTGACACTTCCTAATAGCAGATTTTCCTTTGGTTTTGTCAAAAAATTCTCAATATAAACTATTAATCTTTTACGTCCAAACTGCTATCCTTGAAAATCTACATTGTAGAATTCTAACTGCATAGCATAGTTTGTTTGATCTTGTTATTGCATTTTTTCTATCCAAATCTCTACATAATTTTACAACAGCATTGATACTTCCTAATAGTAGATTTCTCTTTAATTTTGTTAAAAAATTCTCAATAACTGATCTTTTACGTTCAAACTGTTACACTTTAGACATAAAAATCTGCTACAATATGATAGAACCCTTGCAGATTCTAAGCTTGGGGTTGATCTTATTAGGGGATCGGCCTCCTTGGAACTCTATAGGGGTTCCTTCCTCCAAGTTGTTGCACAAATACTGTAGAAATTATTCATCTATTACTTGTGAAAAGAGGAGGAATACATGGCTATTTATAGGGTTTCTAAACCCTAACTCCTAATAGGACTCCTACTTCTAACTAACTCCTAATAGGACTCCTACTCAACTCCTACTCAAGACTCCTACTTCTAACCAACTCCTAGTTCTTCTCTAAGAATTAACCACCATACCTTAGCTGGCCTGTTTACCTCTTTATTAGGGGTCGGCTTAGGTAGGTTTTACATGAAAGTCCCTCTCAATTAGGACTCTCCTAGCTAGAGTCCTAACAGACCCGCCCTCTTCAAATCAGTCTTACCCTCAAGGCTGAGATTCCATGAACTCAGGAAACCGGGTCTTCAGCTCATCATATGGTTCCCATGTGGCATCTTCAAGCGGTAAATTATTCCAATGCACTAGTACTTCAGTAGAGGGACGTCGGCGACGCATCACGATCCTGCGATCAAGGATGACTTGTGGTTGGGCTTGAATAACTCCATCCTCAGTGGTGTTGGGCAGTTGGATTTGGGGTGACTCGTGTTCTCCCAACTTGGGCTTTAGGCATGACACGTGGAAGACAGGATGAATTTTGGCATCCTCAGGCAATTTAAGTCTGTACGCCACGGCTCCAATATGCTCTGTGATCTGATAGGGCCCATAAAAACGTGGGGATAGCTTCATGGAGGCTCGAGTTTTGATGGAGAGTTGCTTGTATGGCTGTAGGCGAAGATAAACCCAATCTCCTATTGAAAATTCTCTTTCGCTTCGTCGTGTGTCGGCTTGCTGCTTCATTCTGGCTTGAGCGGTAGAGAGATTATCCTTTAATAGCTGTAGGAGTTTGTCTCTATTAATCAATTCTTGGTCAACCTGATCTACCTTGGCCGAGCCAATTACATATTTTGGAATCACAGGGGCTGGCCGACCATATAATGCTTTATAAGGGGTACATTTTGTAGATGAATGATATGTAGTATTATACCACCATTCGGCCCAGGGAAGCCATTTCGCCCACTCTTTTGGTCGATCACTAGTGTAACACCGAAGGTACGTCTCTAAACACCTATTTACCACCTCTGTTTGGCCATCAGTTTGTGGATGATATGTTGTGCTCATCTTGAGTTTGGTGCCTTGTAACTAAAATAACTCGGTCCAAATTTACTGGTGAAGATCTTGTCATGATCACTTACAATGGACCTTGGCATCCCATGCAGTTTAACAATATTTTCTATGAAAATCTAGGCAACACTAGCAGCAGTGTAGGGATTTCTCACAGCACAAAAATGAGCATATTTCGTAAGTCGATCAACCACCATGAGAATTGTGCTTTTACCTTTGGAAGGTGGCAACCCTTCGATGAAGTCCATGGATATGTCAGTCCACACTGAGTCCGGTATAGGTAGTGGTTGTAGCTTCCCTGGATTTGCCACTGTTTCACCCTTGTGCTATTGACATACATCACATTATGCCACATATTCAGCAATAATGTTTTTCATCCCTCTCCAATAAAAATTTTGCTTCTCTTTTGTAGGTTCTCAGAAATTCGGAGTGCCCTGCTAAAGGTGTGGAGTGCATTTCATGCAGGATAATTGTGATGCAAGGGGAGTCAGGTATAAGCACAATGCGACCTTTGTAGCGTAGATCCCTTGAATCCCAAGTGTAGTGGGCTATTGCATTTGGGTCCTCCTCCAATTTTTTTATGGTATTGCTAATCTCTGGATCCTTCTTCCATTCTTCTCTAATGTCTTCAAGAAGGCTAGTGGTAGGAAGGAAGATGGCTGAAACCTTAGCTTGCTCAGGTAGTCGTGAGAGTGCATCTGCAACAACGTTTTCTTTCCCCTTTTTATAAATAATTTCATAATCGAATCCAAGAAGTTTGGTTACCCATTTTTGCTGCTCAGGGGATGATATCTTTTGCTCCAAAAAGTATTTGAGACTTCTATGGTCGATTTTAATTTGAAATCGTCGGCCAATCAGGTAGGGTCTCCACCTCGTTACTGCGTGCACAATGGCTAGCATCTCCTTGTCATATACTGACATATTTTGATGGGAGGGAGACAATGCCTTGCTAGTGTATGCGAGTGGTCGACCATCTTACATGAGAATGGCTCCAATTCCGACTCCAGATGCGTCGGCCTCAATGATGAAGGGTCGGCTGAAATCTGGTAGTGCTAGCACCGGCGTCATTGTCATGGCTGCCTTAAGTTTGTCGAAGGCAGCAAAGGCTTTGTCTGACCATTGGAAGGCATCTTTTTTCAGTAGAGATGTGAGGGGTGCGCTGATCTTCCCATAGTCCTTAACAAATTTTCGGTAGTAGCCCGTTAGTCCAAGGAACCCACGCAGTAATTTCACGTTTGTAGGTTTCGGCCAGCCTTGCATTGCCTCAATTTTTGTTGGGTCTACCGCCACCCCTTCTTCTGATATTATGTGCCCAAGGTACTCTACTTTTTGTTGGAGAAAGCTACACTTTGGTTGTTTAACAAAAAGAGTATTCTCCTGAAGGATCGTCAAAACAATCCGTAAATGCTGAAAGTGACTCTCAAGAGAAGGGCTATAAATGAGAATATCATCGAAAAATACCAACACAAATTTGCGAAGAAAGCTCCGAAAAATATCGTTCATGAGACTTTGAAAGGTTGAAGGAGCATTAGTGAGTCCAAAAGGCATTACGAAGAATTCATAATGGCCATCATGTGTGCGAAATGCAGTTTTTGGAATGTCGTCTTCACATACTCGAATTTGGTGGTAATCGGATCGGAGATCTAACTTCGTGAAGACTCGGGCTCCTTTTAATTCATCAAGAAGTTCATCCACCACTGGTATTGGGTACTTGTCCTTGACAGTGATGCCATTTAAAGCTCGATAGTCGATGCACATCTGCCAAGTTCCGTCCTTCTTGCGTACAAGTAGCACCGGTGAGGAATAGGGGCTACAACTTGGCCGAATCACTCCTGTTTCAAGCATCTCCTTTACGATCTTTTCAATTTCATCCTTCTGGAGGTGAGGATATCGGTACGGTCGAGTGTTCGCTGGTGGCTTGCCCGGAAGGATTGGAATCCAATGGTCATGTTGCCGAGAAGGAGGAAGACCGCGTGGTTCAGCAAAAATGTCAGCAAATTCAGCAAGCAATTGGGCAAGATTTTGATCTTTAATCTCTATTTTCTTCCCCTCTGGTTGCTGCTGGAGATGCATCAAAAAGCCACCATTTACCTTGTGCAAAACTTTCTCCATTCGTTGGGTTGAAACGGTGGTTACGTTGCTTCCACGCTTCCCGTGTAGGATGATCTGTTTGCCTTTGCAGTAGAATTTCATAATTAATTTGAAAAAGTTCCAAGAGACATCACCTAGTGTAGTCAGCCATTCTATGCCAAGCATAGCCTCATAGTCATCAATTGGTAGGAGGAAGAAGTCGGTCATAATTTCTTGGTCTTGCAGCAATAGTTTCACCTGCGGGCATCTTTGGTCGCACTTTAGGATTCTGCCATCAGCAACCTTTACATCGAACTTACTGCAACCTTCTATATGTAGTGCCATCCGAGCAGCAACCTTACTATTTAGGAAGTTATTAGTGCTGCCCGTGTCGATGAGAACAGTGATCGGTTGTTGTTTGAGAAGGCCTCCAACTTTCATCGTTTGCGGGTTGGAGTAGCCAACTAATGCGTGTACCGTAACGTCGGTTGATTGTGGCTCTTCTTTCACATCTTCTTCATTATGTTCAAAGCTATCTTCTAGATGTTCAATGACCTCTTCTTCTACTGGTACAATCATAAGAAGCCTCCCTTTTCTACAGCGATGCTCGCGGCTCCACGGCTCATCGCAATGCCAACATAACCCCTTCGCAAATCGCTCCCGAAGCTCTTCTCTTGTCAACCTTTTTGGTGCAGGTGCTCGGTTAATAGTAGGGGGAGCTGAGGGCTTTAGTATTGCAGGTCGAGGAGCAATCCTAGTCCTCTGAGCTTCATGGTTTAATCGCTCCTCTTGATGTCGTGCGAAAGAGATGGCTGCCATAAGCGTGTACGGTTGTTGTGCTTTAACTTCTCCCCGGATCTCCGGCTTCAAGCCCTCAATCAAGGTCCCCAATAGTTGTTTTTGAGACTAATCACAAGTTTGATTAGATAACCTTTCAAACCTAGTTTGGTACTCCTGAATGGTAGAGGTTTGTCGGATCTTTGCTAGTTGTTCGTCAATGTTCTCGTAATCGGTTGGTCCGAAGTGGATTAATAGTCCTTCTTTGAATTGTTGCCATGAGAGGACTCCATGAGTATATTTAAACCAGTCAAACCACTGTATGGCATCCCCTTCAAGATGTATAGCTGCAATTTCCACCATAGATGCATCCGCAGTTTTGTGGTATCGAAAATATCGCTCCGCGCATGAGATCCAACCAATCGGGTCTCCTTCTTCCCATCTAGGGAAGTCCACCCTCATGCGTGGATAGTTTGGATCAATCATAGAGCCTCCCCTCCCTTGGAAGTCATCTCTTCGGGCTTGGTACGATTGGGCAGAGCTCTCTCCTTGATGTGATTTCTTCGGGCTTAGTGGTCGGCCCAATCTGAGTTCGGTAAAGAGCGTCCGAATCTTATCCTCTATTTGTGCCTCGAAGGCTTCAAATTTAGCATTGATTGCCGCCTCAGATGCCATAGTACATGCCTCCAAATCTGTGATATTAAGATCTCTCTTTTGTTGTTGGGTTAAAGAAATGTATAGGTTGAGAGAAGTGGTGGTCGAAAGGGTTGGTGGATTGATGGATGTAGGCTACAGTTTAGGCTTGTTTTGTGGCTGTTTTGGGTGTAGTTTGAGAGTGTGGTTTAGTGGAGTTTTAGGGCTATGGATGAAAGTTTTAGATCTGTGGTAGATGGTAGCAAAGGTTTGATAGAAATCAGTGGAAGTTTGCTTCAGAATTGTGTTGTCTTGTAAGAGTAGAATTGTCGTCGAAGAAACAGCGGTTTCTTAACAAAATTTTCACAAAAAACTTGAGAGATTTGAGGAGGGAATTGACAGCAAAATCTCAGTGTATATGACAGTAAGTATGTCCAATTTAATAAAGAAAATTTTGGCAGTATAACAGCAAAGAAATTGGTGCAAGTTGCGATAGCAGAATTCTCGTCGAAAAATTTCAGCGGCTTGCGACGAAAATTTACAGCAACACAAAATCGTTTTTAGAAGTGAATTCCTTAATAGATTAATCTTAGATGGAAGCCAAGATGATCTATGAAATATATAAGAAATTTTGTTCAAAAAGATTGCAAATAGATCGGTTAAGGCAACAATATGCTGTTGAAATTTTCTGCAGCACAGATTTTCAAGTGTCATAGATTGGACGTAAAATATCAGTAGTTTATATTAAGAATTTTTTGACGAAACCAAAGGGAAATCTACTGTTAAGAAGTGTCAAAGCTATCATAAAAATTTCATAGAGATTTGGATAGAAAAATATAGTAGCAAGATTAAACAATTTGTACTATGCGGCTGGAATTTCACAGTGCAGATTTTCAAGTATAGCAGTTTAGACGTAAAAGATTAATGATTTATATTAAGAATTTTTTGACAAAACCAAAGGGAAATCTGCTATTAGGATGTGTCAAAGCTGTCATAAAAATTTTGTAGAGATTTGGATAGAAAAAATGCAGTAGCAATTTCAAACAAACTGTGTTCTGCGGTTGAAATTTTACAGTGCAGATTTTCAAGTACAGCAGATTAGGTGTAAAAGATCAATAGTTTATATTAAGAATTTTTTGATAAAACCAAAGGGAAATCTGCTGTTAGGAAGTGTCAAATCTGTCATAAAAAATTTGTAGAGATTTGGATAGAAAAAACACAGTAGCAAGATCAAACAGACTGTGTTATGCGGTTAGAATTCTGCAATGTATCTTTCGTCGTAGAGATGAAAACTTTGCAACAAAAAGTTTATGCAGCAATATAGGAAAAAAAAAAAAATTTTTGGATTTTTGAATAAGGGTAACTAAATTGCAGCAGCAGTAAGGTAAGAAACCAAAACCTGTTGCAATTCACGGGGAGATCAAAGAATGATCCGCGGTGATGGAGATGACAGTGGAATTTGGCGACGATCTTTTAAGCAATTGTGGGAATTGCTTTGGGTGGCTGTGGAGAGATGATTGATGGTAGTGGAAGGGCAGCGAGATGCCAAGAACGCTGCTTTGATACCAAGTGATAGAACCCTTGCAGATTCTAAGCTTGGGGTTGATCTTTTTAGGGGATCAGCCTCCTTGGAACTCTATAGGGGTTCCTTCCTCCAAGTTGTTGCACAAATATTGCAGAAATTATTCATCTATTGCTTATGAAAAGAGGAGGAATACATGGCTATTTATAGGGTTTCTAAACCCTAACTCCTAATAGGACTCCTACTCAAGACTCCTACTTCTAACTAACTCCTAATAGGACTCCTACTCAAGACTCTTACTTCTAACCAACTCCTAGTTCTTCTCTAAGAATTAACCACCATACCTTAGCTGGCCTATTTACCTCTTTATTAGGGGTCGGCTTAGGTAGGTTTTACATGAAAGTCCCTCTCAATTAGGACTCTCCTAACTAGAGTCCTAACACAATACCTTTTCGTGATCCTCAATTCTTTTGAACCTTCTACCATCCATGTCATTAACCCATCAACAGAAAAAAGACAGGGACATATCTAATCTATAGGCATATGCTATGGCTTGTCAAGATCCAATTGATGCCAAATTTGAAGCATTGGAATCTCAGATTGAATTGCGGCTTGAATCGCACTTGGAGGACAAATTACGTGCTATGTTTGCAGAATTCAGAATTTGACAACCGCCGAGTCTAACCGAACGACAATAAGGATAGGGTTCAAAGAGACCTCTAGAGAAGGAGGGATAGCCCTCCGACATGCTTCAGCCACACATGAGGGTGGACTTCTCGCGATGGGAAGAAGGAGACCTAGCGGGGTGGATTTCGCGTGTCGAACGTTACTTTCACTACTACCGAATGTTGGATGATGCTATGGTGGAAATTGCTATCATCCACCTTGAAAGAGATGCTATTCAATGGTATAATTGGTTGGAACACAATCATAGGGCTCCGACATGGAATCAATTTAAGAACGCACTACTGAATCGTTTTGGACCTATGAAGTATGAAAATATTGATGGCCAACTCACAAAGATTCGACAAACCTCTATAATTCAAGAGTACCAAACTAAATTTGAGAAGTTATCCTACCTTGCTTGTGATTGGATTGACCATCAATTGTCAGGAACATTCATCGAAGGACTCAAGCCAGAGATAAAAGGGGAGGTTAAGGCACGACAGCCCCGTACTGTGGCAGTTGCAATTTCTTTCACCCGAATACAAGAAGAATGGCTCAACCAAGATGCTTAGAGGATGAGAACTTCTCCTAGGCCCATGGCATATAAACCTCCTTCTACTCCTAGACATCCTTCGTTGCCAAAAAAATTGACAAGAGAAGAAATATGTAACCAATCAACAAAGGGTCTTTGTTGGCATTGTGATGAGTCGTGGAATCACGATCATCGCTGTAAAAGGGGCCATCTCCTACTGATTAAACCTTTTGAAGACATGGATGAGGAGGTCCAAGAGTATAAGGAAGCAGTCATAGATGAAGAATAGCAATCGGTTGATATTACAATGCATGCCCTTGCCGGTTACGCGAATCTACAAACGGTGAAAGTGGGAGGACTTTTGAAGCAACAATGTATCACTGTTCTTATTAACACTGGGAACACTAATAATTTTATGAATAGTAAGGTTGCTGACCGGATGGCCTTACCTATTGAGAATTGCAGCAGGTTTGACGTTAAGATCACCGACGGACGGATTTTAAAATGTGATCATAGGTGCCCGCAGGTGAAACTGTTACTGCAGGACCAAGGGATAATTGCATATTTCTTTGTCCTCCCTCTTGATGATTATGAGTCCATGCTTGATATCAAATGGCGGACAACATTAGGTGATATTTCCTGGAACCTTGTGAAACTAATTATGAGATTTTACAGTAAAGGGAAACAGGTGATACTACACGGGAAACGTGGGTGCGATGTAATGATAATTTGCACACAATGAATGGAGAAGGTTTTGAACAAAGCATGCAGCAGCTTTTTGGTACAACTTGAATAACAAACTAAGGGAGAGCTAACATAATTTGAAGATCCAAACCTATTTCCTTTGCTTGCTGAATTTTTAGATATATTTGATGAATCGTGCAACCTACGTCCTACCAATCGACATGATCATTTTATATCGATTCTTTCAGGCAAACTGTCATGCCCCTCAAAATATCGATAATATTAAAAATTTTCCATCACAAAACAATCCAAGATCCAAACTAACATTTGAGGACAATGAAAAACATTCAATCAAATTCACATCTATAAAACTTGTGTAATTTATAATCATATATCACATCACTCGATAATTCACATTTATGAAACCTAAACCAACGTAGCAAAATATTAACAACACTTATAAATCCACAAGATAAATAATTTATACAATCAGAGTTTCAACCATTTACCACCAATTCATATCACTGTAAACTAAACTCAACATTACAAAATTCTAAATAAGAGATCTTTTAACACTTTTGCACAATGTATCAATTCAGATTCATCGACAACATTTCATTACATACAAAATGCACTTATACAATAATGACCACAATACATCCACCAATATGATTTGCCCACAATTCTGAATAGCACTCCACTACCTCAGCCCAATTTAAACATCTCAAAGAGTGACAAGCTGACCTGAAAGATTTATATAACAACGAAGTGAGCTAAAAATAGCTCAACAAGTGACGAAATATATCTAGAGTAAAAAGGGACAGTTTCAAACAAATAAGGTATCACAAGGCAAGGCAAAATACAAGAACTCTCAGGGAACCATATTATTAAAGATAAAATCACAATTATCATGTCATTCAAAACTCATTTGGTTCATAACAATTGGAGTATAGAGTAATTGGAGCATATCAATAGCGTATGAAATGTTCCGGAGCATATCAATGGCATATGGAACATTTCGAAGCATAATAATAATAGATGAAACATTTCAAAGTATATCGATGGCATATGAAATGTTTCGGAGCATATCAATAACAAATGAAATATTTTGGAACATATCAATGGTGTATGAAATATTTCAAAGCATAACAACGACATATGAACCATTTCGAAACGTATAAAAGAACAAATATGAAACAGAAGCTCAAACATCGAATTTGACATTGCATTCATATCATTCTTATCCAAAGCACATACAGAAAAATATAACCAAAGCTCTAGATATCATATCAAATATACAGAAGGTGTAGTGGGACTATAACATAATATGATACATCCATTTCTGAATGACCACCAAACATAAGTCTCCCACGTCTGGGAGCTCTCCCATGTTTGGGAGCTCCATCCACCCACGTCTGAGTGAAGTCATAGGGGCCGGCAGAGCATCACAAGCTCTATGCATAACTTCCTTTACCATTTCTGGCAAAGGTCCACAATATCCCACAAACACCAGAGTACAAAAGGACAGTATGAACAATGAATAGCACATATTGATTGGAAGCACACGTGGAACAACAAAATGTACATGTGCCTTTACGAGTCAATACGATGCAAGCATAATCTTTCACAAATGTATTTAGATTTGAAAGGAAATGAAAGCAAGAGCATACAAGGATTCCAAGCAATCACATATAGCTCAATTGAAATAATAAGGTTAGATGAATTTAATGTCCAAAGAAATGAAATTGGAATAGGCACATATTGAAAGCAATTGCGAAACAATGGGATATACATGTGCCTATACAAGTCAATACAATACAGCATAAACTTTACACAATAGGTTTCAAGAATGCAAATAATTTAAGGATAAGAGAATACAAGAATTCAAAGTAGAAATATAAAGCTCAATTGTACAAAGAAAGCTAAATGAAATTAATTTCCAAAGGAATGAAACCAAAATATGCGAAATCGACCAAGGCTCGATTTCTGGCAAAATTTGAGTGGCACATTGAACAAATAATTCAAGCTATCAATTGTGCTCCAATTTACTTGGAAAATATATCATTGGAAAGATATTTCAATCTAGTTTCAGAAACAATAAGATTCGTATGAATCAAAGTTTCCAACAAAGAGTTACAATTAATTTAGTAACCCAAGGTCAGAAATAAAATCACTATTTTGCAGAATTCATAGGGTCAGATTCAATAGATAACTGGGTAGACAAACTTACTCTGAATTTATAAAATAAGCTATCAAAAGAAAGCTTTATGAGTCTATATTCAGATCAAATAGGTTTTGTCTAAATCAGAGGTTAGTGCATAAAGTTATAACCATAACAAGGTAGAAAGGTTAGAATCTCGGAAGTTTCACAAATTGAAATCGTTACGTCTAAATAGGAGACATATCAAATGCAAGGCTAGAACAATTCAAAGTTTTCATATTCAAGGCAAATGCAGAGATAAAATTACAGTAAGGAAAGATCAGGACACTTGCAATAGGAATGATTGGAACACTTGCAATAGAAACGATCGAAACAATGGAAAAGATTGAAACACTTGCCTTTCGAAGATTTTGATCCGAAGATCCGAAGGTGTGTGCCCGAATCCTTTTTCTCTACTTTTCATTTATGTCCTCTCCTTGTTTTGTTTTTTGCACCTATCTTCTTTTTCCCAACTTCAGTTGCCATGCCATAGTCGCAACCGCAGCTATAGCCACGGTCGCAGTCGCATCCCCAACCACCGTCGTAGCCTCTTTCATTGCGCTACTTCCTATCTTTCTTCTCTCATTCCTTCTTTTTCTTTCCCAAACACAGCTGCCGCAGCCACCGCCGCTGCCGTAGCCATGTTGCGGCCTCTTCCGCTGCCACTACACTACTTCCTTTTCTCCTTTCTCTCATTCCCCTTTTTTTTCTTCCCCAAACACAACCGCCGCAACCACCGCCACTGCCGCAGCTCCCACAGTTGCAACCGCAGCCGCAGCCACCTTCCCCTCTTCCTCTTCTTCCCTCTTTTCTCCCTTTTCTTCTTTCTTTCCTTATCTTCTTTCCCAGCTGCAACCGCTGCAGGCGCAGCCGCAGCCACGGCCGCAGCCACCACAACCGCAGCCACTTCTTCCTCTCATTCTTCTCTTCTAGCTGCAGCTGCCATCGCCGCAGCACCCTTCTCTTCTTCCTCTCCTCCCCTTCTTCCTGCCTCTTCTTCTTTCCCTGCCATAGCTGCAGCTGCCACCGCTGCAGCCACAGCCCCCTTTCCTCTCTTTTTCCTCACATTCTTTTCTTCCTCTCCTTCTTCTCTTCCAGCTACAATTGCCACCGCCGCAATGACAGCTGCAGCCCCTCCTTCTTTCCCTTCTCTTCTTCTCCTCTTCTCCTCTTCTTCTCTTCTTCTTCCCTTCTCCTCCCCGATGCACAGTGCCTCCTCTCCTCTGTTTCCTTCTGCAGGAAACGGAGGTGCTGCAGCTACCTCTCTCTTCTCTCCCTCTTCCCTCTCTTCTCCTTCTTCTTCTTCTTTTTTTCTCTTCTCCCCCTTCTTCTTCTTTTTCTCCTCTTCTTCCCTTCTCCCTAATGCCCCACACCTCTGTTTCCTTATGCAGGAAATAGAGGTGCTGCAGCCCTAGCTGCGGTCACCTCCCTTTCCTCTCCTTCTTCCCTTTCTTTTCCCTCTTCTTCTGCTCTTCTTCCCTTCTCCTCCCCGACGCCACACACCTCCTTGCTGCAGCCTTGCCGCAACCACCCTCCTCTCTTCTTCTTCATCTTCTTCTTATTCTTCCCGACGCCCCATGTATTCTCTCCTCTGTTTCCACCTGCGGGAAACAGAGGTGCTGCAGCCCTAGCTGCTGCAGCTGCCTCTCTCTCATCTCCCTCTTCCCTCTCTTCTCCCTCTTCTCTTCTTCTTCTTCTCCACTTCTTCCCTTCTCCTCCCCAGCGCCACACACCTTCTCGTTGCAGCCTTGCCGTAGCCACCCTCCTCTCTTCTTCTTCTCTCTTCTTCCCTCTATTCTTCTCCTCCTCTTCTTCTTCTTTTCTTCTTCTTCCCTTCTCCTCCTCTTCTTCTTCTCCTCCTTTCCTCCTCTTCCCTCCTTCTCTACTTCTTCTCTCCTTCTTTCCCAACGCCCCCAGCTCCTCTCTCTGTTTCCCATGAGAAACAAGAGAGCGTGGGAGGCGGTGGGATAAAACCAAAATTTTCGGTTTTCTTCTTTTTCTTTTCTTTTCTTTTTTTTGTAACTTAACAATTTAGTCCTTGAAATTTCTATATTTACATATATGTCCTCCGATTTACAAATAAATAAATAAATTTCAAAAGTGTGGGATATTACACTCTCTCCCCCTTAAAGGAAAATTTAGTCCTCTAAATTGGTTATACCTCAATCGATGAAAAGATGATGATATGTTTTATTCATTTCCTTCTTCATCCTCCAAATAGTTTCATTAATAGAATACAATTCAATTACACCCTCATCCAAGAGTGATTAAAAATATCCTCCTTCTTGATTTTCAATAAATGGTAACCCAATCTCCGATCAATCTTGGAAAGTACTTATGCATTGTTCAATCGATTTAAACAAATCATCACTTAAGAGGATACTCGTTTTTTTTATGGTCACCTGATTCAATTGTTTACAATTAATGTAAAGCCTCAATGTTCTATCCATCTTAAATAATACTAGAGCACCCCATGATGAAATATTAGGCCAAATAAAATCCTTATTTAATTGTCATTATAGTTGCTTTTTTAATTCTACTTACTCAAATGATATCATTCTATAGAGAGGCTTAGATATTGGGATTGTCCCAAGGGCCAAGTCAAAAGCAAAGTCATGTCTGAAGGTAATCAGGGCAAGTCATCCAAGGGTACATTAGGCAAGGAGGTAAATCATGTCCAATACTGTCAAAACAAAAAATGGGCTGATCTAATATGCAAAATGTGATTTTTTGTTATATAACAATCCATACTGGTATGATAAGAAGATAGTCAATCCATACTAAGTATAATATCAAAACTCTAAATCTCTAGGTGAACTAAATCAGCAAAAATTTCAAGTTCTACAATGAAAATCAGACAAGAAGACCAGATTCAAGTTCGTTATCAAAGAATCTCCAATGATCGTATTTTACATATAGCACATAATGTGGTGGTCTAGGTTGAATACCCAAGTGATAAGCAAAATATTACGAATCAAATCATAGATGGGACCCATGGTCAAACAAATATTTGCATTCTTTTATGAACATGAATCATACCTTCGACCACTAATTCAGAAGTTTTAGAATCATATTCATTGATAACATATACTCTGACATGGGCTGATGATTTAGGAGGCAGTGACTCTTTCTTCTTGTTCAAAGGGCAGTCTTTTATTTTATGATCCAACTTTTCACAAGCAAAATAGACTCTAGTCACTCACAAAAATAAACTTGTTTCATAATTTAACTTGTAATTCACATGTGATTGAGCCTTTTGTGGTGACTTCCCTTTTCAAATTCAAATATCTTAACCTTCTTATTATCACTTTCTGATTCATTTCCAATCATATTTTTATTGGTAAACTTATCCTTGTCATTCTTGCCATTGATCTTCAAAAATTCCTTTCATTGTTCCCATTAACAATCAGCCACTACTTCCAATATAAGGTGGCAAAAGAAATCTTTTGATTATCGGAACAATTTCGTACACCAAATATCTTTTCCATTCGCATAATCCATTTTTCTATCACTAATGGATTAGGTTCACTATGCTTTCGTTGTGCCACTCTGATTTAATATCCTTAATCAATCCTTTCATCCCCCTTCATTAATTAGAAGAAAATGAAGTAGGAGGACCAAATATCTTCGTCATCCTAAATTCCTAAAATACATCAAAGAAAATTTCCACCGATCATTATAGTTCACTAGACTTCAATATATTTTTCACGTTAACATATCAAATATTTCAGTGATCCTCAAACAATGCTTTGATACCACCTCTATCACGCCCCTCAAAATATCGATAATATTAAAAATTTGCCATCACAAAACAATCCAGGATCCAAACAAACATTTGAGAACACTAAAAAACATTCAATCAAATTCACATCTATAAAACCTGTGCAATTTATAATCATATATCACATCACTCGATAAATCACATTTATGAAACCTAAACCAACTTAGCAAAATATTAACAACACTTATAAATCCACAAGCTAAATAATTTATACAATCAAAGTTTCAACCATTTACCATCAATTCATATCATTGTAAACTAAACTCAACATTACAAAATTCCAAATAAGAGATCTTTTAGCACTTTTACACAATGTATCAATTAAGATACATCGACAACATTTCATTACATACAAAATGCACTTATACAATAATGACCACAATACATCCACCATTATGATTTGCCTACAATTCTGAATAACTCTCCACTACCTCAGCCCAATTCAAACATATCAAAAAGTGACAAGCTGACCTAAAAGATTTATATAACAATGAAGGAGCTAAAAATAGCTCAACAAATGACGAAATATATCTAGAGTAAAAAGGGACAGTTTCAAACAAACAAGGTATCACAAGGCAAGACAGAATACAAGAACTCTCAAGGAACCATATTATAAAACATAAAATCGTAATTATCACGTCATTCAAAACTCATTTGGTTCATAACAATTGGAGCATAGAGTAATTGGAGCATATCAAAAGCGTATGAAATGTTCTGGAGCATATCAAAGGCATATGGAACATTTCGGAGCATAATAATAGCAGATGAAACATTTTGAAGTATATCGATGGCATAAGAAATATTTCGGAGCATATCAATAACAAATGAAACATTTTGGAACATATCAATGGTGTATAAAATATTTCAAAGCATAACAATGACATATGAACTATTTTGGAACGTATCAAAGAACAAATACGAAACAAAAGCTCAAACGTCGAATTTGATGTTGCATTCATATCATTCTTATCCAAAGCACATACAAAAATACATAAACAAAGCTCTAGATATCATATCAAACATATAGAAGGTGTAGTGGGACTATAACATAATATGGTAAATCCATTATCCATTTCTGAATGACCACCAAACATGTGTCTCCCACGTCTAGGAGCTCTCCCACATCTGGGAGCTCCATCCACCCACGTCTGAGTAAAGTCATAGGGGCCGGCAGAGCATCATAAGCTCTATGCATAACTCATTTTACCATTTCTGGCAAAGGTCCACAATATCCCACAAACACCAGAGTACAAAAGGACAGTATGAATAATGAATAGCACATATTGGAAGCACACATGGAATAACAAAATGTACATGTGCCTTTACGAGTCAATACGATGCAAGCATAATCTTTCACAAATGTATTTAGATTTGAAAGGAAATGAAAGCAAGAGCATACAAGGATTCCAAGCAATCACACATAGCTCAATTGAAATAATAAGATTAGATGAATTCAATGTCCAAGGAAATGAAATTGGAATAGGCGCATATCGAAAGCAATTGCGAAACAATGGAATATACATGTGCCCATACAAGTCAATACAATACAGCATAAACTTTACACAATAGGTTTCAAGAATGCAAATAATTTAAGGACAAGAGAATACAAGAATTCAAAGCAAAAATATAAAGCTCAATTGTACAAAGAAAGCTAAATGAAATCAATTTCCAAAGGAATGAAACGAAAATATGTGAAATCGACCAAGGCTCGATTTCTGGCAGAATTTGAGAGGCACATTGAACAAATAATTCAAGCTATCGATTATACTCCAATTTACTTGGAAAATATATCATTGGAAATATATTTCAATCAAGTTTTAGAAATAATAAGTTTCGTATGAATTGAAGTTTCCAACAAAGAGTTACAATTAATTTGTAACCAAAGGTCAGAAATAAAATCACTGTTTTGCAGAATTCATAGGGTCAGATTCAATAGATAATTGGGTAGACAAACTTACTCTGAATTTACAAAATAAGCTATCAAAAGAAAGCTTTATGAGTCTATATTCAAATCAAATAAGTTTTGTCTAAATAAGAGGTTAGTGCATAAAGTTATAACCATAACAAGGTAGAAAGGTTAGAATCTCGAAAGTTTCACAGATTCAAATCATTACGTCTAAACAGGAGACATATCAAATGCAAGGCTAGAACAATTCAAAGTTTTCATATTTAAGGCAAATGCAGAGATAAAATTATAGTAAGGAAAGATCGGGACACTTGCAATAGAAAGGATCGAAACAATGGAAAAGATTGAAACACTTGCCTTTCGCAGATTTTGATCCGAAGATCCGAAGGTGTATGCTCGAATCCTTTTTCTCTACTTTTCATTCGTGTCCTCTCCTTGTTTTGTTTTCTGCACCTATCTTCTTTTTCCCAATCGTAGTTGTCATGCCATAGTCGCAACTGCAGCTACAGCCACGGTTGCAGTCACATCCGCAACCACCGTCGCAGACTCTTTCATTGCGCTACTTCCTATCTTCCTTCTCTCATTCCTTCTTTTTCTTTCCCAAACACAGCTGCCGCAGCCACCGCCGCTGCCGCAGCCACGCTGCGGCCTCTGCCGCTGCCACTACACTACTTCCTTTTCTCCTTTCTCTCATTCCCCTTTTTTTTCTTCCCCAAACACAACTGCCGCAGCCACTGCCACTACCGCAGCCCCCATAGTTGCAACCGCAGCCGCAGCCGCAGCCACCTTCACCTCTTCCTCTTCTTCCCTCTTTTCTCCCTCTTCTTCTTCCTTTCCTTATCTTCGTTCCCAGCTGCAATCGCTGCAGGCGTAGCCGCAGCCACCATAACCGCAGCCTCTTCTTCCTCTCATTCTTCTCTTCTAGCTGCAGCTACCATAGCCGCAGCCGCAGCCGCAGCACCCTTCTCTTCTTCCTCTCCTCCCCTTCTTCCTGCCTCTTCTTCTTCCTCACATTCTTTTCTTCCTCTCCTTCTTCTCTTCTAGCTACAACTGCCACCGCATCTTTCCTTTCTCTTCTTCTCCTCTTCTCTTCTTCTTCTCTTCTTCTTCCCTTCTCCTCCCTGATGTACAGTGCCTCCTCTCCTCTGTTTCCTTACGGAAGGAAACAGAGGTGCTGCAGCTACCTCTCTCTTCTCTCCCTCTTCCCTCTCTTCTCCTTCTTCTTCTTCTTTTCTTCTCTTCTCCCCCTTCTTCTTCTTTTTCTCCTCTTCTTCCCTTCTCCCCGATGCCCCACACCTCTGTTTCCTTATACAGGAAACAAAGGTGCTACAGCCCTAGCTGCGGTCACCTCCCTTTCCTCTCCTTCTTCCCTTTCTTTTCCCTCTTCTTCTCTTCTCCTCCCCGACGCCACACACCTCCTTGCTGCAGCCTTGCCGCAGCTACCCTCCTTTCTTCTTCTTCTTCTTCTTCTTCTTCTTCTTCTTCTTCTTCCCGAAGCACCACGCATTCTCTCCTCTGTTTCCACCTATGGGAAACAGAGGTGCTGCAGCCCTAACTGCTGCAGCTGCCTCTCTCTCATCTCCCTCTTCCCTCTCTTCTCCCTCTTCTCTTCTTCTTCTTCTCCTCTTCTTCCCTTCTCCTCCCCGACGCCACACACCTCCTCGCTGCAGCCTTGCCGCAGCCACCCTCCTCTCTTCTTCTTCTTCTTCTTCTCTTCTTCTCCTCTTCTTCCCTCTCTTCTTCTCCTCCTCTTCTTCTTCTTTTCTTCTTCTTCCCTTCTCCTCCTCTTCTTCTTCTCCTCCTTTCCTCCTCTTCCCTCCTTCTCTACTTCTTCTCTCCTTCTTTCCCAACGCCCCCAGCTCCTCTCTCTGTTTCCCATGGGAAACAGAGAGCGTGGGAGGTGGTGGGATAAAACCGAAATTTTTGGTTTTCTTCTTTTTCTTTTCTTTTCTTCTTTTTTGTAACTTAACAATTTAGTCCTTCAAATTTTTATATTTACATATATGTCCTTCGATTTACAAATAAATAAATAAATTTCAAAAGTGTGGGATATTACACTCTCCCCTCGTTAAAAGAAAAGAAAATTTAGTCCTCTAAATTAGTTATACCTCGATCGATGAAAAAGATGATGATATGTTTTATTCATTTCCTTCTTCATCTCCCAAATAGTTTCACCAATAAAATACAATTCAATTACACCCTCATCCAAGAGTGATTAAAAATATCCTCCTTCTTGATTTTCAATAAATGGTAATCCGATCTCCGATCAATCTTGGAAAGTACTTATGCATTATTCAATCGATTTAAACAAATCATCACTTAAGAGGATATTCGTTTTTTTTATGGTCACCTGATTCAATTGTCTACAATTAATGTAAAGCCTCAATGTTCTATCCATCTTAACTAATACTAGAGCACCCCATGATGAAATATAAAGCCAAATAAAATCCTTATTTAATTATCCTTATAGTTGCTTTTTCAATTCTACTTACTCAAATAATGTCATTCTATAGAGAGGCTTAGATATTGAGATTGTCCCAAGGGCCAAATCAAAAGCAAAGTCATGTCTGAAGGTAATCAGAGCAAGTCATCCAAGGGTACATTAGGCAAGGAGGTAAATCATGTCCAATACTCTCAAAATAAAAGATGGGCTGATCTAATATGCAAAAAGTGATTATTTGTTATATAACAATCCATACTGGTATGATAAGAAGATAGTCAATCCATACCAAGTATAATATCAAAACTCTAAATCTCTAGGTGAACTAAATCAGCAAAAATTTTAAGTTCTCCAACGAAAATCAGACAAGAGGACCAGATTCAAGTTCGTTATCAAAGAATCTCCAATGATCATATTTACATATAGCACATAATGTAGTGGTCTAGGTTGAATACCCAAGTGATAAGCAAAATATTACGAATCAAATCGTAGATGGGAACCATGGTCAAACAAATATTTGCATTCTTTTATGAATATGAATAATACCTTCGACCACTAATTCAGAAGTTTTAGAATCATATTCATTGATAACATATACTCTGACATGGGCTAATGATTTAGGAGGTAGTGACTCTTTCTTCTTGTTCAAAGGGCAGTTTTTTATTTTATGATCCAAATTTTCACAAGCAAAATAGACTCTAGTCACCTACAAAAATAAACTTGTTTCATAATTTAACTTGCAATTCACAGGTGATTGAGCCTTTTGTGGTGACTTCCCTTTTCAAATTCAAATGTCTTAACCTTCTTGTTATCACTTTCTGATTCATTTCCAATCATGTTTTATTGGTAAACTTATCCTTGTCATTCTTGCCATTGATCTTCAAAAATTTTTTTCATTGTTCCCATTAACGATCAGCCACTACTTCCAATATAAGGTGGCAAAAGAAATCTTTTGATTATCGGAACAATTTCGTACACCAAATATCTTTTCCATTCGCATAATCCATTTTTCTATCACTACTGGATTAGGTTCACTACGCTTTCGTTGCGCCACTCTGATTTAATATCCTTGATCAATCCTTTCATCCCCTTTAATTAATTAGAAGAAAATGAAGTAGGAGGACCAAATGTCTTCGTCATCCTAAATTCCTAAAATACATCAAAGAAAATTTCCACCGATCATTATAGTTCACTAGACCTCAATATATTTTTCATGTTAACATATCAAATATTTCAGTGATCCTCAAATAATGCTCTGATACCACCTCTGTCACGCCCCTCAAAATATCGATAATATTAAAAATTTGCCATCACAAAATAATCTAGGATCCAAACAAACATTTGAGGACACTGAAAAACATTCAATCAAATTCACATCTATAAAATCTGTGCAATTTATAATCATATATCACATCACTCGATAAATCACATTTATGAAACCTAAACCAACTTGGCAAAATATTAACAACACTTATAAATCCACAAGCTAAATAATTTATACAATCAGAGTTTCAATCATTTACCACCAATTCATATCATTGTAAACTAAACTCAACATTACAAAATTCCAAATAAGAGACCTTTTAACACTTTTACACAATGTATCAATTCAGATTTATCGACAACATTTCATTACATACAAAATGCACTTATACAAATAATGACCACAATATATCCAACAATATGATTTGCCCACAATTCTGAATAGCTCTCCACTACCTCAGCCCAATTCAAACATCTCAAAGAGTGACAAGATGACCTGAGATTTATATAACAACGGAGTGAGCTAAAAATAGCTCAACAAGTGACGAAATATATCTAGAGTAAAAAGGGATAGTTTCAAACAAATAAGGTATCATAAGGCAAGGCATAATACAAGAACTCTCAGGGAACCATAATTAAATACAGAATCGTAATTATTATGTCATTCAAAACTCATTTGGTTCATAACAATTGGAGCATAGAGTAATTGGAGCATATCAATAGCGTATGAAATGATCCGGAGCATATCAAAGGCATATGGAACATTTCGGAGCATAATAATAGCAGATAAAATATTTCGAAGTATATCGATGGCGTATGAAATGTTTCGGAGCATATCAATAACAAATGAAATATTTTGGAACATATCAACGGTGTATGAAATATTTTAAAGCATAACAACGACATATGAACCATTTCGGAACGTATCAAAGAACAAATACGAAACAGAAGCTCAAAATTCAAATTTGACGTTGCATTCATATCATTCTTATCCAAAGCACATACAGAAATACATAACCAAAGCTCTGGATATCATATCAAACGTACAGAAGGTGTAGTGGGACTATAACATAATATGGTACATCCATTTCTGAATAACCACCAAACATAAATCTCCCACGTTTGGGAGCTCTCCCACGTCTAGGAGCTCCATCCACCCACGTCTAAGTGAAGTCATAGGGGTCGACAGAGCATCACAGGCTCTATGCATAACTCCCTTTACCATTTCTGGCAAAGGTCCACAATATCCCACAAACACCAGAGTACAAAAGGACAGTATGAACAATGAATAGCACATATTGGAAGCACACGAGGAACAAGAAAATATACATGTGCCTTTACGAGTCAATACGATGCAAGCATAATCTTTCACAAATGTATTTAGATTTAAAAGGAAATGAAAGCAAGAGCATACAAGGATTCCAAGCAATTACATATAGCTCAATTGAAATAATAAGGTTAGATGAATTCAATATCCAAGGAAATGAAATTGGAATAGGCGCATATCGAAAGCAATTGCGAAACAATGGGATATACATGTGCCTATACAAGTCAATACAATACAACATAAACTTTACACAATAGGTTTCAAGAATGCAATAATTTAAGGACAAGAGAATATAAGAATTTAAAGCAAACCCCCCCCCCCCCCCCCCCCCCCCCCCCCCCCCCCCCCCCCCCCCCCCCCCCCCCCCCCCCCCCCCCCCCCCCCCCCCCCCCCCCCCCCCCCCCCCCCCCCCCCCCCCCCCCCCCCCCCCCCCCCCCCCCCCCCCCCCCCCCCCCCCCCCCCCCCCCCCCCCCCCCCCCCCCCCCCCCCCCCCCCCCCCCCCCCCCCCCCCCCCCCCCCCCCCCCCCCCCCCCCCCCCCCCCCCCCCCCCCCCCCCCCCCCCCCCCCCCCCCCCCCCCCCCCCCCCCCCCCCCCCCCCCCCCCCCCCCCCCCCCCCCCCCCCCCCCCCCCCCCCCCCCCCCCCCCCCCCCCCCCCCCCCCCCCCCCCCCCCCCCCCCCCCCCCCCCCCCCCCCCCCCCCCCCCCCCCCCCCCCCCCCCCCCCCCCCCCCCCCCCCCCCCCCCCCCCCCCCCCCCCCCCCCCCCCCCCCCCCCCCCCCCCCCCCCCCCCCCCCCCCCCCCCCCCCCCCCCCCCCCCCCCCCCCCCCCCCCCCCCCCCCCCCCCCCCCCCCCCCCCCCCCCCCCCCCCCCCCCCCCCCCCCCCCCCCCCCCCCCCCCCCCCCCCCCCCCCCCCCCCCCCCCCCCCCCCCCCCCCCCCCCCCCCCCCCCCCCCCCCCCCCCCCCCCCCCCCCCCCCCCCCCCCCCCCCCCCCCCCCCCCCCCCCCCCCCCCCCCCCCCCCCCCCCCCCCCCCCCCCCCCCCCCCCCCCCCCCCCCCCCCCCCCCCCCCCCCCCCCCCCCCCCCCCCCCCCCCCCCCCCCCCCCCCCCCCCCCCCCCCCCCCCCCCCCCCCCCCCCCCCCCCCCCCCCCCCCCCCCCCCCCCCCCCCCCCCCCCCCCCCCCCCCCCCCCCCCCCCCCCCCCCCCCCCCCCCCCCCCCCCCCCCCCCCCCCCCCCCCCCCCCCCCCCCCCCCCCCCCCCCCCCCCCCCCCCCCCCCCCCCCCCCCCCCCCCCCCCCCCCCCCCCCCCCCCCCCCCCCCCCCCCCCCCCCCCCCCCCCCCCCCCCCCCCCCCCCCCCCCCCCCCCCCCCCCCCCCCCCCCCCCCCCCCCCCCCCCCCCCCCCCCCCCCCCCCCCCCCCCCCCCCCCCCCCCCCCCCCCCCCCCCCCCCCCCCCCCCCCCCCCCCCCCCCCCCCCCCCCCCCCCCCCCCCCCCCCCCCCCCCCCCCCCCCCCCCCCCCCCCCCCCCCCCCCCCCCCCCCCCCCCCCCCCCCCCCCCCCCCCCCCCCCCCCCCCCCCCCCCCCCCCCCCCCCCCCCCCCCCCCCCCCCCCCCCCCCCCCCCCCCCCCCCCCCCCCCCCCCCCCCCCCCCCCCCCCCCCCCCCCCCCCCCCCCCCCCCCCCCCCCCCCCCCCCCCCCCCCCCCCCCCCCCCCCCCCCCCCCCCCCCCCCCCCCCCCCCCCCCCCCCCCCCCCCCCCCCCCCCCCCCCCCCCCCCCCCCCCCCCCCCCCCCCCCCCCCCCCCCCCCCCCCCCCCCCCCCCTATAAAGCTCAATTGTACAAAGAAAGCTAAATGAAATCAATTTCCAAAGGAATGAAACCAAAATATACGAAATCGACCAAGGCTCGATTTCTGGCAGAATTTGAGAGGCACATTGAATAAATAATTCAAGCTATCTATTGTGCCCCAATTTACTCATAAAATATATCATTGGAAAGATATTTCAATCGAGTTTCAGAAACAATAAGTTTCGTATGAATCGAAGTCTCCAACAAAGAGTTACAATTAATTTAGTAACCAAATGTCAGAAATAAAATCACTATTTTGCATAATCATAGGGTCGGATTTAATAGATAACTGGGCAGACAAACGTACTCTGAATTATAAAATAAGCTATCAAAAGAAAGCTTTATGAGTCTATATTCAGATCAAATAAGTTTTATCTAAATCAGTGGTTAGTGCATAAAGTTATAACCATAACAAGGTTGAAAGGTTAGAATCTCAGAAGTTTCAAGATTCAAATCATTATGTCTAAATAGGAGACATATCAAATGCAAGGCTAGAACAATTCAAAGTTTTCATATTCAAGGCAAATGCAGAGATAAAATTACAGTAAGGAAAGAACAGGACACTTGCAAAAGGAATGATCAGAACACTTGCAATAGAAATGATCGAAACAATGGAAAAGATTGAAACACTTACCTTTCGAAGATTTTGATCCGAAGATCCGAAGGTGTGTGCCCGAATTCTTTTTCTCTACTTTTCATTTATGTCCTCTCCTTGTTTTGTTTTTTGCACCTATCTTCTTTTTCCCAACTTTAGTTGCCATGCCATAGTCGCAACCGCAGCTACAGCCACGGTCGCAGTCGCATCCACAACCACCGCCGCAGCCTCTTTCATTGCGCTACTTCCTATCTTCCTTGTCTCATTCCTTCTTTTCTTTCCCAAACACAGCTGCCGCAGCCACCGCCGCTGCCACAGCCACGCTGCGGCCTCTGTCAGTGCCACTACACTACTTCCTTTTCTCCTTTCTCTCATTCCCCTTTTTTTTCTTCCCCAAACACAACCGCCGCAACCACCGCCACTGCCGCAGCTCCCACAGTTGCAACCGCAGCCGCAGCCACCTTCCCCTCTTCCTCTTCTTCCCTCTTTTCTCCCTTTTCTTCTTTCTTTCCTTATCTTCTTTCCCAGCTGCAACGCTGCAGGCGCAGCCGCAGCCACGCCGCAGCCACCACAACCGCAGCCACTTCTTCCTCTCATTCTTCTCTTCTAGCTGCAGCTGCCATCGCCGCAGGCACCCTTCTCTTCTTCCTCTCCTCCCCTTCTTCCTGCCTCTCTCTTTCCCTGCCATAGCTGCAGCTGCCACCGCTGCAGCCACAGCCCCCTTGCCTCTCTTTTTCCTCACATTCTTTTCTTCCTCTCCTTCTTCTCTTCCAGCTACATTGCCACCGCCGCAATGACAGCTGCAGCCCTCTTCTTTCCCTTCTCTTCTTCTCCTCTTCTCCTCTTCTTCTCTTCTTCTCCTTCTCCTCCCCGATGCACCAGTGCCTCCTCTCCTCTGTTTCCTTCTGCAGGAAACGGAGTGCTGCAGCTACCTCCTCTTTCTCTCCCTCTTCCCTCTCTCTCTTCTTCTTCTTCTTTTTCTCTCTTCTCTTCTTCTTTTCTCCTCTTCTTCCCTTCTCCCTAATGCCCCACACCTCTGTTTCCTTATGCAGGAAATAGAGGTGCTGCAGCCCTAGCTGCGGTCACCGCCCTTTCCTCTCCTTCTTCCCTTTCTTTTCCCTCTTCTTCTCCTCTTCTTCCCTTCTCCTCCCCGATGCCACACACCTCCTCGCTGCAGCCTTGCTGCAGTGATACCGGGGAGGGTAAAAATACAGAATGGATTTCGAAAGAAAATCGATAGAACAGTTGTTCAGATAGAAAATGTCACAGGAGACAAGGAGCGAATTCTTGATGAAACTTTGATAAAATGAAAATAGCTCACCACCCAATTTAAAATCAAAAGGGATACAGAAAGATCACCACCCTAATGATAATAAACAAGGATACAGAACTGAAAGCAAAAGACTCACCACTCTAGGATGCATCCAAGAGATACAGAGTTTAAAAGAGCTTCAAGAGAGCTTCTCCAATATTCTCAGTTTTCTAAAGACCCTTTGAAAGCCCTAAACATCAAAATAATACTAGTGCATGAAACAACCCTTCATGCATAGGGAATTTCGAAATTAAGTCCTTTACAGCTGCCAACCACCTCTTTTAATCGAAATTAAGTCCTTTACAGCTGCCAACCACCTCCTTTAATGTATTCCTTAGCCATGAAGAAAAGCACCATGAGACAGCTTTACTTTTGTGCAAGGAATATGCTGATGAGTTGTCTTATCTGAGTTGACTGAGTTGAAGATTATGGGGCAATATTGTTGGCTAAAAAAAAATAATATTATCAGTATCGTCCATATGAACAGATTGTAGCAAATTAGACACTCCCGTGTCAATCTCCCCTGGTTGAAAAAGACTTGTCCTCAAGTCCTTGTTCGTTTCATTAATAAGATTATGAAAAGGACTTAAATCAGCTACATTAAATATTGAGGATACTCCGTAATCTTTAAGTAGCTCAATCTCATAAGCATTTTTCCAATTCTCTTAAGCACCTTGAATGGACCATCAGCCTTTGGTTTCAGTTTTCCAAATTTGCCCAGCGGAAACCTCTCCTTCCTTAGATAAATCCAAACCAAATCACCTGCATTAAACTCCACATGTTTTCTGTGTTTGTTGGCAACTTGCATGTACCTCTCATTTTGCTTCTCAATGATTGCTTTCACACCCTCATGCAGCTTCTTTATCTGCTTAGCTCTTTCATCAGCATCTCCACTAAATTGCTTTGTTGTAGAATGAGGGATTAAGTCCAAAGGACCAGCTGGATTAGCACTATAAACTACCTCAAAAGGACTCTTACCAATACTATGATGCATAGAACGATTATAGGCAAATTCAATTTGTGGAAGAATGAGATCTCATTGCATAATATTCTTGCCAACATAGCTTCTAAGCAAATTTTCCAAGCTTCTGTTTGTTACCTCAGTTTGCCCATCGGTTTGTGGATGGATGATGCGAGCTGCTGAAATTCAAATAAGTACCCAGCTTCCTCCAAAGAGTTCTCCAAAAATGACTTATAAATTTTGAATCTCAATCAGAAATCATAGTTCTTGGAATACCATGCAATTTAACAATCTCATTAAAATATAGATCAGCAATATACGATGCATCATTTGATTTATTGCATGGAACAAAGTGAGACATTTTTGAAAATCTGTCAACAACAACCATGATAGAATCCTTGTTCCTTTGAGTTCTTGGCAGTCCTAAAACAAAATCAAGACTCACATCCTCCCATGGAGCATTTGGCATTGGCAATGGAGTGTACAAACCAGAATTTTGACTTCTTGTTTTTGCCAAATGACATAATCGGCATCACTTCACATGTCTATCCATATCTCTGAACATTTTAGGCCAGTAGAAATTTGATTGAACAAGAGCTAGAGTCTTGTCCCTACCGAAATATCCTCCCAAAACACCACCATGAGCTTCAGCTAGAATTACTTGTCTCAAAGAACAAGATGGAACACACAAAGCATTAGCTCGAAAAAGAAACCATCAAAGATAAAAAATTATTGAAAGGAACCTGATTTACAATTCTGCCATATTGAGCCGAAATCCACATCATTCTCATAGAGATCTTTGAATGTTTCAAATCCAACTACTTTGACTTCCATTGCTGATAATAAAGAATGTTTTCTGCTCAATGTGTCAGCAACTACATTTTGAACACCAGATTTGTGCTTGATTGTAAAGTTATAAGATTGTAAAAACTCCACCCAAGCTGCATGCCTCTTGTTTAGCTTGTGTTGGTGATTAATGAACTTTAATGCTTCATGATCAGAATATAGAACAAATGGCTTGGCAAGAAGATATTGACTCTAATGAGACAAAGCTCGATAAATCACATAAAACTCCTTATCATAAGTAGAGTATTTCTTTCTTGTATCATTCAGCTTTTCACTAAAAAATGCAATGGAATTTCCGTCTTGACTCAAACAGCACCAATTCCCATATTAGATGCATCACATTCAACTTCAAACACATTGTCAAAATTTGGTAGAACTAAGATAGGAGCTTCGGTCACCTTTCTTTTTAAAAGCTCAAAAGCATCATTAGCTTCACTAGTCCATTTGAATTTATCACATTTCAGACATTCGGTGATTGGAGCGACAATAGAGTTGAAACCCTTGATAAATCTTCTATAAAACGAAGTTAAACCATGAAACTCCTCACATCATGCAATGAAGCAGGTGTCGGCCAATTGAGAATAGCCTCTACCTTACTTTGATCTATCATGATTCCATCTTTTGAAACAACATACCCCAAGAACATCACACTAGAAGTAAAGAAATCACACTTCTTTAGATTAGCATAAAGCTTTTGCTGCCTCAAAATAAGAAAGATCTCTTTCAGATGATTCATATGCTCCTCTTTGCTCTTGCTGTACACCAATATATCATCAAAATAAACTACAACAAATATTCCAATGCATGGCTTAAGTATATGATTCATAAATCTCATGAAGGTGCTCAGAGCATTAGATAGCCCAAATGGCATAACCAACCATTCATATAAGCCTTCTCTAGTTTTAAATGTTGTTTTCCACTCATCTTCGGGCCTCATTCTTATTTGGTGATAGCCACTCCTCAAATCAATTTTAGAGAAAATATAAGCACCACACAATTGATCAAGTAAATCATCTAACCTTGGAATAGGAAAGCGATAGTCTACTGTGATTTTGTTGATGGTGCGACTGTCCACGCACATTCTCCAAGAACCATCCTTCTTAGACACCAACAAGGCTGGAACCGCACAAGGACTCATGCTCTCCCGAATTAACCCTTTTTTCACCAATTCATCAACTTGCCTTTGAAGTTCTTCATGCTCCTTGGGACTCATTCTATATGCTGCCTTATTAGGTAGAACAACCCCTGGAATGAGATCAATGTGATGTTGGATGTCTCTCAAGGGTGGAAGGCCATGTGGAATCTCTTCTGGTATAACATCTTCAAATTCTTCCATGATTTGTTTCATGATTGCTGGTGTCTCCTTGTGTTGTTCATTTTCCTCTACTACTACTAGAGCCGTAATTTGACCACCCTTGTCTAATTCACCTTTGCATTCGCCATAGGACATAAAAGCACTAACTTTCTTCTTTGGTGCACTGATTTCGGATGGTTGTAATGGAGCTAAGATAATCTTCTTTCATTCACCTTAAAAGAATAAGTATGTTTGTAGCCGTCATACAACACCCTTCTATCATAATGCCAAGGTCTTCCCAACAGCAAATGACAAGTATCCATAGGAGCAACATCACACCATACTTCATCTTATAATACTTGCCAATAGAAAATGAAACTAAACATCTTTTAGTTACATTGATGTCATTTCCTTTCTGTAGCCAACATAACTGGTATGGATGTGGATGAGGGATGGTGTCCAACTTTAGCTTCTGCACCATCTCTAAAGATACCACATTCTCAAAGCTGCCGCTGTCGATGATCACCAAGCACACCTTGCCAAGAGAAGTGCATTTAGTGTGAAACACATTTTTCTCACCCAACTTTCATCGTCGGCCACATAGGATACTTGTAAACTACGTTGCAATACAATAGACAAACCATGATCAACGTAAGTATCTCTTCCTCATTATCATCGTATTTTGGTCGTCCTCAGCTTCATCCTCTCCTCCATCACTATGATCTTCAACCAAAGTTACAATCCTCCTATTTGGACAATCTGAAGCAATATACCCAAAACCATGACATTTGAAGCATTTTTCGGCCACTTGGGGTAGAAGAATTAGGTGGTTTTTTTGTTGCCAATAGATTCTTCACCCTTTTCTTGTACCTTCGTTATCACCTTGCTTTGGACAGTAGGCTTGGAACTTCCTGTTCTTGTATAGCCTTCTTTTGAGCCGTACCGAACACTCTTTTCAAACTTCGTTTCTTTTCAACTTTTAATGCCAGTCTTGCTCACATCCTTTAATCGAAATTAAGTCCTTTACAGCTGCCAACCACCTCCTTTAATCGAAATTAAGTCCTTTACAGCTGCCAACCACCTCCTTTAATCGAAATTAAGTCCTTTACAGCTGCCAACCACCTCCTTTAATCGAAATTAAGTCCTTTACAGCTGCCAACCACCTCCTTTAATCGAAATTAAGTCCTTTACAGCTGCCAACCACCTCCTTTAATCGAAATTAAGTCCTTTACAGCTGCCAACCACCTCCTTTAATCGAAATTAAGTCCTTTACAGCTGCCAACCACCTCCTTTAATCGAAATTAAGTCCTTTACAGCTGCCAACCACCTCCTTTAATCGAAATTAAGTCCTTTACAGCTGCCAACCACCTCCTTTAATCGAAATTAAGTCCTTTACAGCTGCCAACCACCTCCTTTAATCGAAATTAAGTCCTTTACAGCTGCCAACCACCTCCTTTAATCGAAATTAAGTCCTTTACAGCTGCCAACCACCTCCTTTAATCGAAATTAAGTCCTTTACAGCTGCCAACCACCTCCTTTAATCGAAATTAAGTCCTTTACAGCTGCCAACCACCTCCTTTAATCGAAATTAAGTCCTTTACAGCTGCCAACCACCTCCTTTAATCGAAATTAAGTCCTTTACAGCTGCCAACCACCTCCTTTAATCGAAATTAAGTCCTTTACAGCTGCCAACCACCTCCTTTAATCGAAATTAAGTCCTTTACAGCTGCCAACCACCTCCTTTAATCGAAATTAAGTCCTTTACAGCTGCCAACCACCTCCTTTAATCGAAATTAAGTCCTTTACAGCTGCCAACCACCTCCTTTAATCGAAATTAAGTCCTTTACAGCTGCCAACCACCTCCTTTAATCGAAATTAAGTCCTTTACAGCTGCCAACCACCTCCTTTAATCGAAATTAAGTCCTTTACAGCTGCCAACCACCTCCTTTAATCGAAATTAAGTCCTTTACAGCTGCCAACCACCTCCTTTAATCGAAATTAAGTCCTTTACAGCTGCCAACCACCTCCTTTAATCGAAATTAAGTCCTTTACAGCTGCCAACCACCTCCTTTAATCGAAATTAAGTCCTTTACAGCTGCCAACCACCTCCTTTAATCGAAATTAAGTCCTTTACAGCTGCCAACCACCTCCTTTAATCGAAATTAAGTCCTTTACAGCTGCCAACCACCTCCTTTAATCGAAATTAAGTCCTTTACAGCTGCCAACCACCTCCTTTAATCGAAATTAAGTCCTTTACAGCTGCCAACCACCTCCTTTAATCGAAATTAAGTCCTTTACAGCTGCCAACCACCTCCTTTAATCGAAATTAAGTCCTTTACAGCTGCCAACCACCTCCTTTAATCGAAATTAAGTCCTTTACAGCTGCCAACCACCTCCTTTAATCGAAATTAAGTCCTTTACAGCTGCCAACCACCTCCTTTAATCGAAATTAAGTCCTTTACAGCTGCCAACCACCTCCTTTAATCGAAATTAAGTCCTTTACAGCTGCCAACCACCTCCTTTAATCGAAATTAAGTCCTTTACAGCTGCCAACCACCTCCTTTAATCGAAATTAAGTCCTTTACAGCTGCCAACCACCTCCTTTAATCGAAATTAAGTCCTTTACAGCTGCCAACCACCTCCTTTAATCGAAATTAAGTCCTTTACAGCTGCCAACCACCTCCTTTAATCGAAATTAAGTCCTTTACAGCTGCCAACCACCTCCTTTAATCGAAATTAAGTCCTTTACAGCTGCCAACCACCTCCTTTAATCGAAATTAAGTCCTTTACAGCTGCCAACCACCTCCTTTAATCGAAATTAAGTCCTTTACAGCTGCCAACCACCTCCTTTAATCGAAATTAAGTCCTTTACAGCTGCCAACCACCTCCTTTAATCGAAATTAAGTCCTTTACAGCTGCCAACCACCTCCTTTAATCGAAATTAAGTCCTTTACAGCTGCCAACCACCTCCTTTAATCGAAATTAAGTCCTTTACAGCTGCCAACCACCTCCTTTAATCGAAATTAAGTCCTTTACAGCTGCCAACCACCTCCTTTAATCGAAATTAAGTCCTTTACAGCTGCCAACCACCTCCTTTAATCGAAATTAAGTCCTTTACAGCTGCCAACCACCTCCTTTAATCGAAATTAAGTCCTTTACAGCTGCCAACCACCTCCTTTAATCGAAATTAAGTCCTTTACAGCTGCCAACCACCTCCTTTAATCGAAATTAAGTCCTTTACAGCTGCCAACCACCTCCTTTAATCGAAATTAAGTCCTTTACAGCTGCCAACCACCTCCTTTAATCGAAATTAAGTCCTTTACAGCTGCCAACCACCTCCTTTAATCGAAATTAAGTCCTTTACAGCTGCCAACCACCTCCTTTAATCGAAATTAAGTCCTTTACAGCTGCCAACCACCTCCTTTAATCGAAATTAAGTCCTTTACAGCTGCCAACCACCTCCTTTAATCGAAATTAAGTCCTTTACAGCTGCCAACCACCTCCTTTAATCGAAATTAAGTCCTTTACAGCTGCCAACCACCTCCTTTAATCGAAATTAAGTCCTTTACAGCTGCCAACCACCTCCTTTAATCGAAATTAAGTCCTTTACAGCTGCCAACCACCTCCTTTAATCGAAATTAAGTCCTTTACAGCTGCCAACCACCTCCTTTAATCGAAATTAAGTCCTTTACAGCTGCCAACCACCTCCTTTAATCGAAATTAAGTCCTTTACAGCTGCCAACCACCTCCTTTAATCGAAATTAAGTCCTTTACAGCTGCCAACCACCTCCTTTAATCGAAATTAAGTCCTTTACAGCTGCCAACCACCTCCTTTAATCGAAATTAAGTCCTTTACAGCTGCCAACCACCTCCTTTAATCGAAATTAAGTCCTTTACAGCTGCCAACCACCTCCTTTAATCGAAATTAAGTCCTTTACAGCTGCCAACCACCTCCTTTAATCGAAATTAAGTCCTTTACAGCTGCCAACCACCTCCTTTAATCGAAATTAAGTCCTTTACAGCTGCCAACCACCTCCTTTAATCGAAATTAAGTCCTTTACAGCTGCCAACCACCTCCTTTAATCGAAATTAAGTCCTTTACAGCTGCCAACCACCTCCTTTAATCGAAATTAAGTCCTTTACAGCTGCCAACCACCTCCTTTAATCGAAATTAAGTCCTTTACAGCTGCCAACCACCTCCTTTAATCGAAATTAAGTCCTTTACAGCTGCCAACTTCTTCTTCTCTTCTTCTTCTTCTTCTTCTCTTCTTCTTCTTCTTCTCTTCTTCTTCTTCTTCTTCTTCTCTTCTTCTTCTTCTTCTTCTCTTCTTCTTCTTCTCTTCTTCTTCTTCTTCTTCTCTTCTTCTTCTTCTTCTCTTCTTCTTCTTCTTCTCTTCTTCTTCTTCTTCTCTTCTTCTTCTTCTCTTCTTCTTCTTCTCTTCTTCTTCTTCTTCTCTTCTTCTTCTTCTTCTCTTCTTCTTCTTCTTCTTCTCTTCTTCTTCTTCTTCTCTTCTTCTTCTTCTTCTTCTTCTTCTCTTCTTCTTCTTCTCTTCTTCTTCTTCTCTTCTTCTTCTTCTTCTCTTCTTCTTCTTCTTCTTCTCTTCTTCTTCTTCTCTTCTTCTTCTTCTTCTCTTCTT
Source organism: Musa balbisiana (assembly GCA_004837865.1). Classification (NCBI taxonomy): domain Eukaryota; kingdom Viridiplantae; phylum Streptophyta; class Magnoliopsida; order Zingiberales; family Musaceae; genus Musa; species Musa balbisiana. Next base: position 31,376,059 of record CM017188.1, read on the forward strand.
CTTCTTCTTCTTCTCTTCTTCTTCTTCTCTTCTTCTTCTTCTTCTTCTCTTCTTCTTCTTCTCTTCTTCTTCTTCTTCTCTTCTTCTTCTTCTTCTTCTCTTCTTCTTCTTCTTCTTCTCTTCTTCTTCTTCTCTTCTTCTTCTTCTTCTTCTCTTCTTCTTCTTCTCTTCTTCTTCTTCTTCTTCTTCTTCTCTTCTTCTTCTTCTTCTCTTCTTCTTCTTCTTCTTCTCTTCTTCTTCTTCTCTTCTTCTTCTTCTCTTCTTCTTCTTCTCTTCTTCTTCTTCTTCTTCTCTTCTTCTTCTTCTTCTTCTTCTTCTTCTCTTCTTCTTCTTCTTCTTCTTCTCTTCTTCTTCTTCTCTTCTTCTTCTTCTTCTTCTCTTCTTCTTCTTCTTCTTCTTCTTCTCTTCTTCTTCTTCTCTTCTTCTTCTTCTCTTCTTCTTCTTCTTCTTCTTCTTCTCTTCTTCTTCTTCTTCTCTTCTTCTTCTTCTTCTTCTTCTCTTCTTCTTCTTCTTCTCTTCTTCTTCTTCTTCTTCTCTTCTTCTTCTTCTCTTCTTCTTCTTCTCTTCTTCTTCTTCTCTTCTTCTTCTTCTCTTCTTCTTCTTCTCTTCTTCTTCTTCTTCTCTTCTTCTTCTTCTTCTCTTCTTCTTCTTCTTCTCTTCTTCTTCTTCTTCTTCTTCTTCTTCTCTTCTTCTTCTTCTCTTCTTCTTCTTCTTCTTCTTCTCTTCTTCTTCTTCTCTTCTTCTTCTTCTCTTCTTCTTCTTCTTCTTCTTCTCTTCTTCTTCTTCTCTTCTTCTTCTTCTCTTCTTCTTCTTCTCTTCTTCTTCTTCTTCTTCTTCTCTTCTTCTTCTTCTTCTTCTTCTCTTCTTCTTCTTCTCTTCTTCTTCTTCTTCTTCTCTTCTTCTTCTTCTTCTCTTCTTCTTCTTCTCTTCTTCTTCTTCTCTTCTTCTTCTTCTCTTCTTCTTCTTCTCTTCTTCTTCTTCTCTTCTTCTTCTTCTTCTCTTCTTCTTCTTCTTCTTCTCTTCTTCTTCTTCTTCTTCTTCTCTTCTTCTTCTTCTTCTTCTTCTTCTTCTTCTCTTCTTCTTCTTCTCTTCTTCTTCTTCTCTTCTTCTTCTTCTCTTCTTCTTCTTCTCTTCTTCTTCTTCTTCTTCTCTTCTTCTTCTTCTTCTCTTCTTCTTCTTCTCTTCTTCTTCTTCTTCTTCTTCTCTTCTTCTTCTTCTCTTCTTCTTCTTCTTCTCTTCTTCTTCTTCCCTTCTCCTCCCCGATGCCACACACCTCCTCGATTCCTATGATCGGTGTTTTTATTCTAATGGGATCTACTGAGACTCTGCATTCTAGCTGGTATCTTTCGAATAAACCGAATTTCGCTAATGAACTACCTCAAAACAAGAATCAAATACCATATGAGAAACATAAGTAACCAGAATAATAATAAATGGTAGTTAAAAGAATACCAATAAAAGATAGAATGAAAGAAAGGACGGTAAGTCTGCCCCAAGGAATTCAATTTCGCGTACTGCGATCTTCATCTTCGTTGGGCTTAATACCAGCCCGTTCTTCTGGCATATATCCAGCATTGTAGTTAGATGTCTGGCGTGGTCTTCTTCATTCTCTGAGAATACCAGGATGTCATCTATATATACTGCTATAAACTACTCCGTACCTTTGAAAAATAGCTGGAGCATTTTTTAATCCAAATGGCATAGCAAGCCATTCGTACAGGCCGTCAGGGACCCAAAATGTCGTTCATTCGACTGAGTCCGGGTGCATTGCGACCTGATAAAAACCAGATTTAAGGTCAAATTTGGAATAGATCTTGCTATTGCTGACCTTTTTTAAGATGGTATTAATCCCGGGAAGGCTGTATTGATCTTTTTCTGTGATGTCATTTAGCCTTCTATAGTTAAATATCATTCTTTCCTTGCCCCTTTTTTCAAGGCCAGTGACCGGATATATAGTGGTTCCCGAATTTACTATGATGGCAGTGGTCTGGTGTCTGCTCTGGCTTGGCCTTATTATTCCAAGATCAAGTAGTGCCCTTATGTGTTTTGAAAATGATTCCTTTGCCTGTGGCGTCAGGTGCTTGATGGGCTTGTCTTCAATGGTGAGGTTGGGATTCTTTATCTCCAGTTTGCACATGACCTTGTTCTTTTCCCAATGCTGGAGCGGGTTTTCCCCAATATACCCTTGGGCCTTTAATTTGTTTAGTAGGCCTCCAAATTGGGCTTTGAATTTTTCCTCACTTTTTTGTGGTTGGGCCGAGTAGTATACGGCCTCCTGGATCTGAATATAGTCGTCCTCCTCTAGGTCCAGTTCTTCAATTGCTGTTGCAATTGGGGTATATGGGAGGGTGTCTATTGTGGTCAGATTTTTATAAAAAGTAACAATGTTACCTTCGATCCTTACTCCTCTTTGCATGGCTCGTATGAAATTGCAGCCTATTATCATCTGAATGTCATCCCCGAGCTTCATAGAGAATGAGTACGTGTAGGGGATTCTGAAAGTGTTGTCCCCAATTGTCATTTTTTCTCCTTTTAATTTCTTGTTGACAGTGGTCTTGGAGGTTATGCCGCTGAAGTGTACCAAGAATGGATTCTTTTTTAGGGTCTCTTCTGGTACTGCCTTGTCATCTATGCAGCATGTTGTAGCTCCTATGTCCATAATAGCGTTTACCTTTAGTAAGGGGGCACCAGGTATCTCTAGTTGTACCTTCAGATTGAAGAGCATATTCTTTGTCCTCCGAGGTTCACTGGCTTCTGTGGCGAGGATTGTCTGTGCTTCGTCTGCTAATAGTACATATGCTTCCTCTTCTTCTTCCTTTTTCTTCAGTTTTAGGAATTGTATTTCCTTTTGAATATCAGCTCTTTCCATCCTGAGCCTATCCATATCCATGCCTTCCTATTCGAGCTCATAGTACTTTCCCTTCCATTTTTCAACTTCTTCTTTGAGCTTAACATTTTCTTGGGTTGTTTGGATTAGTAGTTTTTGGGCCTCTTCAAGTTCCTTAGCCTTTTCCTTTTCCATTTCCAGTGCTTCCTTCAATTTTCTTATTTCTGTTTCACAGTGGTTGATGTAGTCATGCTGTTGTTGAAGCATTGGTTTGGGTTCATACCTCACAGGTTCTTCTATCGCCACTGGGGTCCATTTGTTGAAGTAGTAGATGCTGCACATTCCACAGGATGTGAGCTGGCATAGTGGGCAATGCCTCCTGTGTTGTCTTTGTGAGGTTCTTTTACAGCAGATGCATTTCTCTAGGTTAGATGGTAATTCTTCATTATCTGCCAGATGTGACTGCATTCCACCTGTCTTTGTGAAACTTGGACCCTTGCTCTGTAGCCTGATTCAGGTCCAATCCACCATGTCCTGCTGTCTTCTACTCTATGAGTGAAGGAATGTATATCATGGTGAAGATCCTCCACATCTTCTCCTTCTGAGATTGAGTAAATTACGTCGCTCTGATCTTCGCCTTCCTGGACCGAAATAATTTCATAATCTTCTGGGAGGTCCAATTGTTCGAACATGGCTACTCTTTTTGTGTTTTGCCTATCGTTTGGGCATTCTTTGGCGAAGTGGCCTTCTTCTCCACACAGGTAGCACTTGCACCTTTTGTTCCTGATCAGGTGCTTTTTCTTTTCTATTCTTGCATGCGAGGAATGAGGCTTTCCTTTGTAGGTAGTAGATCTTCGTATCTCGTATTTCCTCTCAGGTTTATTATAATACCCCTGGATGGGTATTTCGCTGTAGAAGGATAGGTCTTGAGTGCCCTTTTGAATGTCGCGTCCTTGCATTCTGCTTCTAAGTATTTGTATGAAAATAGTATCCTTGGAATGATGCCTATAGTGTTGCCTCTGTATTTAGCTTCAAAGGCTTCCTTTATTCTTTTGCCCAATTCTCCGGGCATCTTTGACCATAACTTTTCTAATAGCTCCGGGCTGGTGAATAGTTTTCCAGATTTAAGGTCAAATTTGGAATAGATCTTGCTATTGCTGACCTTTTTTAAGATGGTGTTAATCCCGGGAAGGTTGTATTGGTCCTTTTCTGTGATGTCATTTAGCCTTCTGTAGTTAAATATCATTCTTTCCTTGCCCCTTTTTTCAAGGCCAATGACCGGATCTATAGTGGTTCCCGAATTTACTATGATGGTAGTGGTCCGGTGTCTGCTCTGGCTTGGCCTTATTATTCCAAGATCAAGCAGTGCCCTTATGTGTTTTGAAAATGATTCCTTTGCCTGTGGCGTCAGGTGCTTGATGGGCTTGTCTTCAATGGTGAGGTTGGGATTCTTTATCTCCAGTTTGCACATGACCTTGTTCTTTTCCCAATGCTGGAGCGGGTTTTCCCCAATATACCCTTGGGCCTTTAATTTGTTCAGTAGGCCTCCAAATTGGGCTTTGAATTTTTTCTCACTTTTCTATGGTTGGGCCGAGTAGTATACGGCCTCCTGGATCTGAATATAGTCGTCCTCCTCTAGGTCCAGTTCTTCAATTGCTGCTGCAGTTGGGGTATATGGGAGGGTGTCTATTGTGGTTATATTTTTATAAAAAGTAACAATGTTACCTTCGATCCTTACTCCTCCTTACATGGCTCGTATGAAATTGCAGCCTATTATCATCTGAATGTCATCCCCGAGCTTCATAGAGAATGAGTACGTGTAGGGGATTCTGAAAGTGTTGTCCCAATTGTCATTTTTGTACTTCCTTTAGGATTTGGATGGGATCTTTGAATACAAGGATTTTTCCTTTGGACTCTTTAGGCCTTTCAGTTGGGCCTAAACTGAGGTTTAAGAGCTTTGTGATTAGATCTTCTGGGATGACCTGAGATGAACTCGGTCTGGCCTAATTCTGCTCTATGATTGTTTGGAGCTCAGCTCTTATACCCTTGATGTCTTCGGCAATCTACACAAGTAACTGCAGTTGTGTGTTGTGTTGCTTGATTATAGCTGCTTGATGACTTAGGGTCCCTGGATGGCCTGTTGGTTTCAGGAAACCAAGTGCAGGGTCGATGCTTTCAGTCACCTTTAGAGCCTCTCTGTAGGATTCAGAATTTCTGGAGAGCTGGCGCTCGATTTTGGAGAGTAGTTGTTCTACCCTTTGAAGCTTTTGATCTAGGTTCTGGGTTAACCTTAGGACTTCTTCCTCTAGAAGCTTTGGTTGTTTAGAGATTTCGACAGTAAGATCTCATACTTCTTGCTTTGTAAGGGGTCGGTTTTTCGAGAACAGATTTGTAAGAGTTTTAATAGAAGATTTTAACCTCTTGACCTCCTTTTCCAATTCTAGATTCTTTTCGAGGAGTAATTTAAAGTTCTTCAAATGAACTCTACTGGATAAGCAAGTCCTGTCGTAAATAACCGCAATGTTGTGGGCTAGTTCTTTTCTAGTGGGGTTTATAGTTTCTGCTAAGTCCTGTCGTAAAGAGGCCCTCTTTGGTAGTCATTTAGTACATAAGTGGAATATATCTAATACGGATTTGATTCTGAAATGCGCTAGACTAGATCGTACCCTTGGCCTATCTCCACTTTGAGTTCGGAATGCCATCAAGCTGCTTCTCTCGTCAATGGAATCCCTTGCTATATGGTATAGAATACAGTCAAGCCTAATAGGACTCCTACTCAAGACTCCTAATAGGACTCCTACTCAAGACTCCTAATAGGACTCCTACTCAAGACTCCTAATAGGACTCCTACTCAAGACTCCTAATAGGACTCCTACTCAAGACTCCTAATAGGACTCCTACTCAAGACTCCTAATAGGACTCCTACTCAAGACTCCTAATAGGACTCCTACTCAAGACTCCTAATAGGACTCCTACTCAAGACTCCTAATAGGACTCCTACTCAAGACTCCTAATAGGACTCCTACTCAAGACTCCTAATAGGACTCCTACTCAAGACTCCTAATAGGACTCCTACTCAAGACTCCTAATAGGACTCCTACTCAAGACTCCTAATAGGACTCCTACTCAAGACTCCTAATAGGACTCCTACTCAAGACTCCTAATAGGACTCCTACTCAAGACTCCTAATAGGACTCCTACTCAAGACTCCTAATAGGACTCCTACTCAAGACTCCTAATAGGACTCCTACTCAAGACTCCTAATAGGACTCCTACTCAAGACTCCTAATAGGACTCCTACTCAAGACTCCTAATAGGACTCCTACTCAAGACTCCTAATAGGACTCCTACTCAAGACTCCTAATAGGACTCCTACTCAAGACTCCTAATAGGACTCCTACTCAAGACTCCTAATAGGACTCCTACTCAAGACTCCTAATAGGACTCCTACTCAAGACTCCTAATAGGACTCCTACTCAAGACTCCTAATAGGACTCCTACTCAAGACTCCTAATAGGACTCCTACTCAAGACTCCTAATAGGACTCCTACTCAAGACTCCTAATAGGACTCCTACTCAAGACTCCTAATAGGACTCCTACTCAAGACTCCTAATAGGACTCCTACTCAAGACTCCTAATAGGACTCCTACTCAAGACTCCTAATAGGACTCCTACTCAAGACTCCTAATAGGACTCCTACTCAAGACTCCTAATAGGACTCCTACTCAAGACTCCTAATAGGACTCCTACTCAAGACTCCTAATAGGACTCCTACTCAAGACTCCTAATAGGACTCCTACTCAAGACTCCTAATAGGACTCCTACTCAAGACTCCTAATAGGACTCCTACTCAAGACTCCTAATAGGACTCCTACTCAAGACTCCTAATAGGACTCCTACTCAAGACTCCTAATAGGACTCCTACTCAAGACTCCTAATAGGACTCCTACTCAAGACTCCTAATAGGACTCCTACTCAAGACTCCTAATAGGACTCCTACTCAAGACTCCTAATAGGACTCCTACTCAGGACTCCTACTAGGCCCCGAAGCAAACTCCATTCCTTACACTCCTAATTCTTCTTTAAGAAATAACCTTCAAACCCTAGCCGGCCTCTTCACCTCTTTAATAAGGGTCGCTTAGGTAGGTTTTACATGATTGCCCCTATCATTAGGACTCTCCTAGCTAGAGTCCCTAACAGACCCGCCCTCTTCAAATCAGCCTTGGTCCTCGAGGCTGACGATTCATGAATTTTGGGAATTTGATCTTCAAGTTGTCATAGTTCTCTCCAAGTGGTATCTTTTGTTGGTAGGTTCACCCACTGTTTTAGCACTTCAGTAGTGGGTCGTCGTCGTTGAGTCACGATCCTTTGATCAATAATGACACTTGGCTGTGTCTGGAGTTCTTCTTGAGTAGTCATATTTGGTGGGTGGCTTTGGGCTGTCTCCAAGCACCTATTTATAACTTTCGTCTGGCTGTCAATTTGTGGGTGATATTGCATACTCCTTTTCAATTTAGTACCCTGCATATGGAATAACTTTGTCCAAAATCTACTCGTGAAGATGCAAGTAGAATTTGTCATAAGCACAATGCGTCCTTTGTAGTGTAATTCTTTCGAGTCCCAATTGTAACGAGCCACGGAGCTTGATGCTTCTTCCAATTTTTTTATGATCTTACTGGTCTCTAGATCATCCTGCCATCCATCTTAGTATCCTCAAGGAAGTCACTGGTTGGAAGTAAAACGACCAAAAATTCAGCTTGCTCGGGTAGTGTGAAAGCGCATCTGCAACAACATTCTCTTTCCCCTTTTTGTAAGTTATTTCATAATCAAATCTAAGAAGTTTTGTTACCCATTTTTGCTGCTCAGGGGATAATATCTTTGCTCCAAAAAGTACTTGAGGCTTTTATGGTCAGTTTTAATTTGAAATCGTCGACCGATCAAGTAGAGTCTCCACCTCGTTGCTGCGCGCATAATGGCGAGCATCTCCTTATCCTATGTTGACATATTTGATAGGAGGGAGATAATGCCTTGCTAGTGTATGCGAGTGGTCGACCAACTTGAATGAGAATGGTTCAAATTCTGACTCCAGATGCATAACCTCAATAATGAAGGGTCGGTTGAAATCTAGTAGTGCTAGCACCGGCGTCGTCGTCATGGCTGCCATAATTTTGTCGAAGGCAGCGGAGGCTTTGTCCATACATTGGAAGATATCTTTTTTCAGTAAGGGAATAAGTGGGTGCACTGATCTTTCCATAGTTTTTCATGAACTGCGATTGTAGTCTATTAAACTGAGAAAGCCACGTAGCAATTTTATGTTTCCTCGAGGTCAGCCAGTTTTACATTGCTCTAATTTTAGAGGGGTCCACTATCACATGTTCCTCTGATATGATATGCCCAAGATATTCCACCTTCTGGTGACGAAATCAAAAATTCGTAGTGGCCGTTGTGTCTTCAAAAGGCGGTTTTCGGTATATCTTCTTTGCACACTCATATTTGATGATACCCGGATCGAAGGTCCAGCTTTGTGAAGACTTGTGCTCTCTTTCATCTAGTAATTCATCTGCTATGGAATAGGGTATTGTCTTGATGGTTATGCCATTGAGGGCTCGGTAATCAATACACATCGCCATGTTTCATCCTTCTTTCGTATAAAGAGCATTAGTAAAATCTTCTTCTTCTTCTTCTTCTTCTTCTTCTTCTTCTTCTTCTTCTTCTTCTTCTTCTTCTTCTTCTTCTTCTTCTTCTTCTTCTTCTTCTTCTTCTTCTTCTTCTTCTTCTTCTTCTTCTTCTTCTTCTTCTTCTTCTTCTTCTTCTTCTTCTTCTTCTTCTTCTTCTTCTTCTTCTTCTTCTTCTTCTTCTTCTTCTTCTTCTTCTTCTTCTTCTTCTTCTTCTTCTTCTTCTTCTTCTTCTTCTTCTTCTTCTTCTTCTTCTTCTTCTTCTTCTTCTTCTTCTTCTTCTTCTTCTTCTTCTTCTTCTTCTTCTTCTTCTTCTTCTTCTTCTTCTTCTTCTTCTTCTTCTTCTTCTTCTTCTTCTTCTTCTTCTTCTTCTTCTTCTTCTTCTTCTTCTTCTTCTTCTTCTTCTTCTTCTTCTTCTTCTTCTTCTTCTTCTTCTTCTTCTTCTTCTTCTTCTTCTTCTTCTTCTTCTTCTTCTTCTTCTTCTTCTTCTTCTTCTTCTTCTTCTTCTTCTTCTTCTTCTTCTTCTTCTTCTTCTTCTTCTTCTTCTTCTTCTTCTTCTTCTTCTTCTTCTTCTTCTTCTTCTTCTTCTTCTTCTTCTTCTTCTTCTTCTTCTTCTTCTTCTTCTTCTTCTTCTTCTTCTTCTTCTTCTTCTTCTTCTTCTTCTTCTTCTTCTTCTTCTTCTTCTTCTTCTTCTTCTTCTTCTTCTTCTTCTTCTTCTTCTTCTTCTTCTTCTTCTTCTTCTTCTTCTTCTTCTTCTTCTTCTTCTTCTTCTTCTTCTTCTTCTTCTTCTTCTTCTTCTTCTTCTTCTTCTTCTTCTTCTTCTTCTTCTTCTTCTTCTTCTTCTTCTTCTTCTTCTTCTTCTTCTTCTTCTTCTTCTTCTTCTTCTTCTTCTTCTTCTTCTTCTTCTTCTTCTTCTTCTTCTTCTTCTTCTTCTTCTTCTTCTTCTTCTTCTTCTTCTTCTTCTTCTTCTTCTTCTTCTTCTTCTTCTTCTTCTTCTTCTTCTTCTTCTTCTTCTTCTTCTTCTTCTTCTTCTTCTTCTTCTTCTTCTTCTTCTTCTTCTTCTTCTTCTTCTTCTTCTTCTTCTTCTTCTTCTTCTTCTTCTTCTTCTTCTTCTTCTTCTTCTTCTTCTTCTTCTTCTTCTTCTTCTTCTTCTTCTTCTTCTTCTTCTTCTTCTTCTTCTTCTTCTTCTTCTTCTTCTTCTTCTTCTTCTTCTTCTTCTTCTTCTTCTTCTTCTTCTTCTTCTTCTTCTTCTTCTTCTTCTTCTTCTTCTTCTTCTTCTTCTTCTTCTTCTTCTTCTTCTTCTTCTTCTTCTTCTTCTTCTTCTTCTTCTTCTTCTTCTTCTTCTTCTTCTTCTTCTTCTTCTTCTTCTTCTTCTTCTTCTTCTTCTTCTTCTTCTTCTTCTTCTTCTTCTTCTTCTTCTTCTTCTTCTTCTTCTTCTTCTTCTTCTTCTTCTTCTTCTTCTTCTTCTTCTTCTTCTTCTTCTTCTTCTTCTTCTTCTTCTTCTTCTTCTTCTTCTTCTTCTTCTTCTTCTTCTTCTTCTTCTTCTTCTTCTTCTTCTTCTTCTTCTTCTTCTTCTTCTTCTTCTTCTTCTTCTTCTTCTTCTTCTTCTTCTTCTTCTTCTTCTTCTTCTTCTTCTTCTTCTTCTTCTTCTTCTTCTTCTTCTTCTTCTTCTTCTTCTTCTTCTTCTTCTTCTTCTTCTTCTTCTTCTTCTTCTTCTTCTTCTTCTTCTTCTTCTTCTTCTTCTTCTTCTTCTTCTTCTTCTTCTTCTTCTTCTTCTTCTTCTTCTTCTTCTTCTTCTTCTTCTTCTTCTTCTTCTTCTTCTTCTTCTTCTTCTTCTTCTTCTTCTTCTTCTTCTTCTTCTTCTTCTTCTTCTTCTTCTTCTTCTTCTTCTTCTTCTTCTTCTTCTTCTTCTTCTTCTTCTTCTTCTTCTTCTTCTTCTTCTTCTTCTTCTTCTTCTTCTTCTTCTTCTTCTTCTTCTTCTTCTTCTTCTTCTTCTTCTTCTTCTTCTTCTTCTTCTTCTTCTTCTTCTTCTTCTTCTTCTTCTTCTTCTTCTTCTTCTTCTTCTTCTTTATTATCAAGGCTCTCTTCTTGATGTTCAATGACCTCTTCTTCTACTGGTTTAATCATAAGAAGTCTCCCTTTTCTACAGTGATGCTCGCGGCTCCACGGCTCATCGCGGTGCCAACATAACTCCTCCGTAGATCGCTCCTGAAGCTCTGCTCTTGTCATCATTTTTGGTGCAGGGACTCGGTTGATAGTAGGGGGGGTTGAGGGCTTCTGCATTGTAGGTTGAGAAGCGATCCTAGTCCTCTGAGCTTCATGGTTCAAACGCTCCTCTTGATGTCATGCGAAAGAGATGGCTGCCATAAGCGTGTACGGTTGTCGTGCTTGAACTTCTCCCCGGATCTCCGGCTTCAAGCCCTCAATAAAGGTCCCCAATAGCTGTTTTGAGACCAATCACGAGTTTGATTAGATAACCTTTCAAACCTTGTTTTGGTACTCCTGAATAGGAGAGGTTTGTGGATCTTTGCTAGTTGTTCGTCAATGTTCTCGTAATCGGTTTGTCTGAAGCGGATCAATAGTCCTTCTTTGAACTGTCGCCATAAGAGAACTCCATGAGTATATTTAAACCAGTAAAACCATTGTATGGCATCCCCTTCAAGATGTATAGCTGCAATTTCTACCATAGATGCATCCGCAGTTTTATGATACCGAAAATATCGCTCCGCACGCGAGATCCAACCAATCAGGTCTCCTTCTTCCCATCTAGGGAAGTCCACCCTCATTCGTGGATAGTTGAGATCAGTCATTGAACCTCTCATCTCTTGGAAGTCATCTCTTCGGGCTTGGTGCGATTGGTTAGAGTTCTCTCCTTGATGTGATTTCTTCGAGCTTAGTGGTCGGCCCAAACTGAGTTCGGTAAAGAGAGTCCGAATCTTATCCTCTATTCGCGCCTCCAAGGCTTCGAATTTAGCATTGATTGCCTCCCTAGATGCCATAGAATATGCCTCCAAATCTGTGATGTTTAGATCTCTCTTTTGTTGTCGGGTTAAAGGCAAGTATAGGTTGAGAGAAGTGATGGTCGAAAGGGTTGGTAGATTGGTGGATGTAGGCTGCGGTTTAGGCTTGTTTTGTGGTAATTTTGGGTGTAGTTTGGTGGAGTTTTAGGGCTGTGGATGAAAGTTTTAGATCTGTGGTAGATGGCAGCAAAGGTTTGATAGAAATCAGTGGAAGTTTGCTGCAGAATTGTGTTGTCTTGTAAGAGCAGAATTGTCGTCGAAGAAACAACGGTTTTTTTTTTTTTTTTTTTTTTTTTTTTTTTTTTTTTTTTTTTTTTTTTTTTTTTTTTTTTTTTTTTTTTTTTTTTTTTTTTTTTTTTTTTTTTTTTTTTTTTTTTTTTTTTTTTTTTTTTTTTTTTTTTTTTTTTTTTTTTTTTTTTTTTTTTTTTTTTTTTTTTTTTTTTTTTTTTTTTTTTTTTTTTTTTTTTTTTTTTTTTTTTTTTTTTTTTTTTTTTTTTTTTTTTTTTTTTTTTTTTTTTTTTTTTTTTTTTTTTTTTTTTTTTTTTTTTTTTTTTTTTTTTTTTTTTTTTTTTTTTTTTTTTTTTTTTTTTTTTTTTTTTTTTTTTTTTTTTTTTTTTTTTTTTTTTTTTTTTTTTTTTTTTTTTTTTTTTTTTTTTTTTTTTTTTTTTTTTTTTTTTTTTTTTTTTTTTTTTTTTTTTTTTTTTTTTTTTTTTTTTTTTTTTTTTTTTTTTTTTTTTTTTTTTTTTTTTTTTTTTTTTTTTTTTTTTTTTTTTTTTTTTTTTTTTTTTTTTTTTTTTTTTTTTTTTTTTTTTTTTTTTTTTTTTTTTTTTTTTTTTTTTTTTTTTTTTTTTTTTTTTTTTTTTTTTTTTTTTTTTTTTTTTTTTTTTTTTTTTTTTTTTTTTTTTTTTTTTTTTTTTTTTTTTTTTTTTTTTTTTTTTTTTTTTTTTTTTTTTTTTTTTTTTTTTTTTTTTTTTTTTTTTTTTTTTTTTTTTTTTTTTTTTTTTTTTTTTTTTTTTTTTTTTTTTTTTTTTTTTTTTTTTTTTTTTTTTTTTTTTTTTTTTTTTTTTTTTTTTTTTTTTTTTTTTTTTTTTTTTTTTTTTTTTTTTTTTTTTTTTTTTTTTTTTTTTTTTTTTTTTTTTTTTTTTTTTTTTTTTTTTTTTTTTTTTTTTTTTTTTTTTTTTTTTTTTTTTTTTTTTTTTTTTTTTTTTTTTTTTTTTTTTTTTTTTTTTTTTTTTTTTTTTTTTTTTTTTTTTTTTTTTTTTTTTTTTTTTTTTTTTTTTTTTTTTTTTTTTTTTTTTTTTTTTTTTTTTTTTTTTTTTTTTTTTTTTTTTTTTTTTTTTTTTTTTTTTTTTTTTTTTTTTTTTTTTTTTTTTTTTTTTTTTTTTTTTTTTTTTTTTTTTTTTTTTTTTTTTTTTTTTTTTTTTTTTTTTTTTTTTTTTTTTTTTTTTTTTTTTTTTTTTTTTTTTTTTTTTTTTTTTTTTTTTTTTTTTTTTTTTTTTTTTTTTTTTTTTTTTTTTTTTTTTTTTTTTTTTTTTTTTTTTTTTTTTTTTTTTTTTTTTTTTTTTTTTTTTTTTTTTTTTTTTTTTTTTTTTTTTTTTTTTTTTTTTTTTTTTTTTTTTTTTTTTTTTTTTTTTTTTTTTTTTTTTTTTTTTTTTTTTTTTTTTTTTTTTTTTTTTTTTTTTTTTTTTTTTTTTTTTTTTTTTTTTTTTTTTTTTTTTTTTTTTTTTTTTTTTTTTTTTTTTTTTTTTTTTTTTTTTTTTTTTTTTTTTTTTTTTTTTTTTTTTTTTTTTTTTTTTTTTTTTTTTTTTTTTTTTTTTTTTTTTTTTTTTTTTTTTTTTTTTTTTTTTTTTTTTTTTTTTTTTTTTTTTTTTTTTTTTTTTTTTTTTTTTTTTTTTTTTTTTTTTTTTTTTTTTTTTTTTTTTTTTTTTTTTTTTTTTTTTTTTTTTTTTTTTTTTTTTTTTTTTTTTTTTTTTTTTTTTTTTTTTTTTTTTTTTTTTTTTTATTTTGAATAAGGATAACTAAATTGCAGCAGCAGTAAGGTAGAAAACCAGAACCTGTTGCAATTCACGGGGAGATCAAAAGATGATCTGCGATGGTGTAGATGACAACGGAATTTGGTGACGATCTTTTAAGCAATTATGGGAATTGCTTTGGGCGGCTGTGGAGGGATGATGGATGGCTGTGGAAAGGGCAGCAAGACGCCAAGAACGCTGCTCTGATAGGTTTACATATGATAATGAAATAGAGTTGGAAAGTGAGTGAAGTCATACTCATATATATAGACAGGAGAGAAAGGTAGCTTTGAAGTAAAGCTCCCGGTTGGGTTTTGGATTCTGTATTTTGAGTGTAGATCGCATGAGAGGTGACCTTCTTCTAATGAATTCCCGATATCTAGTGAAAGTAGTAGAACCAAACCAACAGAGTGACATTATTTCCACATGGGAGCACAATTCTTATAGGTTTACATATGATAATGAAATAGAGTTGGAAAGTGAGTGAAGTCATACTCATATATATAGACAGGAGAGAAAGGTAGCTTTGAAGTAAAGCTCCCGGTTGGGTTTTGGATTCTGTATTTTGAGTGTAGATCGCATGAGAGGTGACCTTCTTCTAATGAATTCCCGATATCTAGTGAAAGTAGTAGAACCAAACCAACAGAGTGACATTATTTCCACATGGGAGCACAATTCTTATAGGTTTACATATGATAATGAAATAGAGTTGGAAAGTGAGTGAAGTCATACTCATATATATAGACAGGAGAGAAAGGTAGCTTTGAAGTAAAGCTCCCGGTTGGGTTTTGGATTCTGTATTTTGAGTGTAGATCGCATGAGAGGTGACCTTCTTCTAATGAATTCCCGATATCTAGTGAAAGTAGTAGAACCAAACCAACAGAGTGACATTATTTCCACATGGGAGCACAATTCTTATAGGTTTACATATGATAATGAAATAGAGTTGGAAAGTGAGTGAAGTCATACTCATATATATAGACAGGAGAGAAAGGTAGCTTTGAAGTAAAGCTCCCGGTTGGGTTTTGGATTCTGTATTTTGAGTGTAGATCGCATGAGAGGTGACCTTCTTCTAATGAATTCCCGATATCTAGTGAAAGTAGTAGAACCAAACCAACAGAGTGACATTATTTCCACATGGGAGCACAATTCTTATAGGTTTACATATGATAATGAAATAGAGTTGGAAAGTGAGTGAAGTCATACTCATATATATAGACAGGAGAGAAAGGTAGCTTTGAAGTAAAGCTCCCGGTTGGGTTTTGGATTCTGTATTTTGAGTGTAGATCGCATGAGAGGTGACCTTCTTCTAATGAATTCCCGATATCTAGTGAAAGTAGTAGAACCAAACCAACAGAGTGACATTATTTCCACATGGGAGCACAATTCTTATAGGTTTACATATGATAATGAAATAGAGTTGGAAAGTGAGTGAAGTCATACTCATATATATAGACAGGAGAGAAAGGTAGCTTTGAAGTAAAGCTCCCGGTTGGGTTTTGGATTCTGTATTTTGAGTGTAGATCGCATGAGAGGTGACCTTCTTCTAATGAATTCCCGATATCTAGTGAAAGTAGTAGAACCAAACCAACAGAGTGACATTATTTCCACATGGGAGCACAATTCTTATAGGTTTACATATGATAATGAAATAGAGTTGGAAAGTGAGTGAAGTCATACTCATATATATAGACAGGAGAGAAAGGTAGCTTTGAAGTAAAGCTCCCGGCTCGGTTTTTGATTCTTTATTTTGAGTGTAGAGCGCATGAGAGGTTACCTTCGTCTAATGAATTCCCGATATCCAGTGAAAGTAGTAGAACCAAACCAACAGAGTTACATTATTTCCACATGGGAGCACAATTCTGATAGGTTTACCATATTATAATGAAATAGAGTTGGAAAGTGAGTGAAGTCAGACTCATATATATATAGACAGGAGAGAAAAGTAGCTTTGAAGTAAGTAGTTTGTTTAGGTTCTGTTTGCCACTAGTTCCGTTATGGGAAGCGACTAGGTTCAGTCTGCTACTACCAAGTGGTATTCCGTTGAAAGCGAGTTTCGTAGCTGGTTTTTCGATTTGCTATGAGCCAAGTAACATAGTAAGACCGCCAAGGCGGCAAGCAACCACTAAACAAGCAGACAAGCCGGGCAAGTAACCATTGGCTATGAGCCAAGTAACAGATAGACAAACAACGGCTCAGGGCGGTAGCGAGCGGATAAAGCTAAAGGAGTCTAGTTCCCGGTTGAAAGGTTAATCCGATTGTTTTGTGTTCGAGCCTTGTTGTCAGTAGTGAAAACCTGCCACTAATGAGTTGAAGCCTGGGTGTCGTGTTTCAGTAGAAGTCTAATAATAGCATGACTTTTCTTCCCAGTTGAGAGCCCTATTCTTATAGTTATGAGTTTCTGAGTTCAAGCCGTAAAGGCAGCTTTCAGTGAGGTAGTGAAGGTCTGTTTGCTAGTAGTTCCATGCTTGCTAGTAGTAGCAGGGTTGTCAATAGTTGTATTTGATAGCCAGGAAAGGAATACTCCAATATAGAATATAGGTTGAAAGCTCAGAGGTGTATAGGCGGATATCTCGTAAAAGCATATTCAGTATGGTAATCCAGGGGCAACTACAAGAATTAGTGGTTGAATGGGAGCTCGTTGACGGAGTTCCGGATATAGGTTTTCTACGGCAAACCGGAATTCCATAATTAGTAGTTAACCCATGTGTGTAGACCTTATAATCAGAGTCCAAATCAGAAGTAAGAAAACAACTGGGAAGCCAGGTTTGCACACTGCCTTCACTGGCTAAAGCTTATACTTCATTGTAGCAGGCTTCACTTCGAAACAAAGGATTTCACCCAGCAGTAGCTGTATCAAACACATAAACCAGGATTTCCCTCAGCAGTAGCAGAATCCAACTAGTGAGTCCACAGACCTAAACACATGAGTTAGCCTGAAACTCCTTAATGGCCCTCACAAACCCGACCTCTACCTTTCTTTCTGCGTTTATTGTTTTAGTATGCCCCTCTTTGACCTTAAGTATTGCTTGTTAGTTTGTTTGAGCCTCCCTCGTGAGGGTACCTCGCTATGATAGGACTTAATATGGTGTGTAAGTGTATAAGAACTCGACTCTCAACAGCCAAGAAAGAATGGGATTTGTATATACTTGGCTGAGTTACTTGTCTACTTTACTCGCTTTCAAACTAGCACCACTGCTTCGGTTCATTGCTTCTTAGCTCGAGTCTACCTCTCCAGGCCCTTATTCTCTTTCTTTGACTCTTGCTTCACTTTTGTGGAAGTATTCCTTTCTTGTATATTGGTCTGCCTCTACTTTCAGAATGTCTTTATTTCCTTATTCTGTGTTTCGCCTCCGCTCTTAATACAGATTCGGAGTGAGCACCAGTAATAGACTAAATAGGGGGAAGCATAAGGATGAAACACAACTCTGATGGATTGAACTTATCACTAGTACTTCCCTACTGATAGAAAAAAATGAAACACTAGGTGCTGAAAGCCTACTGATAATACTTGAACTGGGAACGCACCTAAACTCAACATTAGAATTCAGACTAAATGCAGCGGTCTATGGATGGGACTTGCACTATGACTTATAAGACTCAAACAAAGAAGTCAGATTTCCACTCATACCTCTAAGGCTCGTGACTAACTAAGAATTCCACTAGGCATTAAGACTTGCTCCACTAACTCGGAAGTACACTAGCGCTTTTCATATTAGTCTGACTTTACTATCTCCTATTCTTTTACGTACGTTATTGACTCATATTTGATTGACTTATATTTGATTGACTTATCTTATATAATATTGGATTCTAGTGTATTAGAGAAACCATTAGAGAAACTGGGTAAAAAAGGTGAATTAATTTGACTCTATCAGGAGAGCTGCCCTTAAGTTGAACTCCCTACCGCACTTAAGTAAACTTTCCTCGCACTGCTGACCTTGCCGACCTCTTGAAAGAGTTATTTGTAGCTACCTCCTCGGTAAGCCTTATTGTCTCCCACTGTAGTAGTGGCTTGGCGCTGCCGCTGCCTTTGTGTCTTGTGCCATTGCGGCTACGTTGCTTGGCGGACTTGTTGAGCCTGGGCCCTGGCAATACTGTTCGAATAGAACCTAGCTCATTCTTATGTTTCTTACCAAAGAAAAGAGAAACACTAGGACTCCGGGTTGACTGTCCCAATTGGATCCTAGGAGAGATGGTGGGCAGAGGAAAGTACTGCTTTGAGGCGAGGCTGGTCTATAACTATATTTGTTGGCTACGAGAGAGATTATTCGGCATCAGGAAAGGGAGTGGAAGTTGACAGTTCAAAAGAAGCTCGTTGTTGTCTACTATCCTTGCACCCGAGCTCATTCACTTCTCACATCTTATCGAGTTGACTTTCCTGCTCCTGCGGATGATCCTTCTTCTTTACCTTCTTAAGATCCATTCTCTGATTCAATAATGACTTGCTTTTATACAATACTCGACTAGACTACTTTGACAAAACTACACTCTTCATGTCGGAACTAAGACTTGATTGAAAACCCAATGAAAGCGGGAATCTCAGAAATAGCAATCAAACTCAGGAGTCAAGAATGAAACTAGTTGTCGACTTGCCTGATAGCCAATAGTAGATGACACTGATGGAATTGCCCGGTAGTCCAGGTCCAGTGAGAGTGGAATCGCGAGTTGAAAGCTTCATAGTCAGGCTCGGAGTCTAAGTAAGAAAGAGGAATTAGTTGACAGAGGGGAGAGATGAGTTCAACTAAGGGTGCCTCTATCCAATACGACTTTTAGGGGCATTTCTACTAGTTGGGGCTGTCAACCTGGACTACTACTTGTTAAAGAATAAGATAGACTGATGCTTAGGTGCAAGGGGCTTGTATAACTAATAGTACCTGTCAAATCTCACTTTCGAGTTTAGGGGTGCATAGGAGTTAGTTTTGAAGCAAGTAACAGACTCGGGAAGGTAGCTCCCATCAAGGGGGCATAAGAATACTCAAATAGAGAATTGAAAACAGAACATATGAGCTCCGTATCAGAAGAGCACCATGAGGATTGACTGACACGCAACGACTGACGCGCCAATTAATGAAGTGCACGGGCTATTGTCACCAACAATGACCCGACTCACCAACACCTTTAACTGCTTCCCTTGCCGACCCGAACTCTCTAACTAACTTGTTTCGAGCGCTGAAGAACCCTGATTGAGAGTTCGCCAAGAACTGAACCTATCTTAGACATAAAGCCAACAAATACAAATGCAAGCGGATTAAACAAGGAATTCCACTCATACGGAGATTGCAACTTACTTACTTGATCCAGCTACGGATTACCTCTTTCCATATCTGGCTCTCATATCTGATTATACTGGTCCTGATCCGCTACTTTAGTGCTGACTTGAGACTAAGACATATATGTTGTGCTTGCTAGCTATCTTCTCTGCAAGCTTCTATTCTATAAGGGGCTTTCTTTTGATTTTGGGGACTCCGCGGGGCGTTAGCCCTTTCGAAAGACATTTGCTTACATGAGAGTTAAGGCGAGTTTTAGAAGGAAGCTGTTTGTTTATAGTTACTGGCACGATTCCATTCTTTGACTTTACAAGGGCGGGTGTGTTGTGTGCCTAGTTTTACCAAGGGCGGGTGTGTGTGCCTTAGCCCTTTCGAAAGACATTTGCTTACATGAGAGTTAAGCGAGTTTAGAAGGAAGCTGTTTGTTTATAGTTACTGTGCATCGATTCCATTCTTTGACTTTACCAAGGGCGGGTGTGTGTGCCTTAGCCCTTTCGAAAGACATTTGCTTACATGAGAGTTAAGCGAGTTTAGAAGGAAGCTGTTTGTTTATAGTTACTGTGCATCGATTCCATTCTTTGACTTTACCAAGGGCGGGTGTGTGTGCCTTAGCCCTTTCGAAAGACATTTGCTTACATGAGAGTTAAGCGAGTTTAGAAGGAAGCTGTTTGTTTATAGTTACTGTGCATCGATTCCATTCTTTGACTTTACCAAGGGCGGGTGTGTGTGCCTTAGCCCTTTCGAAAGACATTTGCTTACATGAGAGTTAAGCGAGTTTAGAAGGAAGCTGTTTGTTTATAGTTACTGTGCATCGATTCCATTCTTTGACTTTACCAAGTGCTAACGGGAGTTCGCAAATCAGAAATGTCTTAGGAACAGAGCAAACAAACTAAGGACGCAAGAGTAAGGAGTGAGGAAGCAGAGCTGTTTGTTATAGTTACTGTGCATCGATTCTTTGGAATTCCCTAGTGCTCTAACGCTGACTTGAGCTTTGAGCGGGCCGGGCAATAAGGCAAAGAACTCGCTAACGTTTGAACTCAGGCTAATCTACCTCTGTCAACAGCCAAGTCAAGCCGGGCTCCTCTACTATTGGCGTTGAAAATCCTGAGAAACGTGAAATGGGAATTCCCATCCGGTCCCTCAGGAGGGGCCAAGTAACTACTGTTACGCGGCAGGAGCTCTGGTCTTTTGCTATCAAAAATCCCAGGTTTCGTGAACTTTTCATGAAAATTGATCAGGCTATTAGGGAAAATGAGGTTGCTATCAAAAAACATGGGAAAACGCAAAATGCTCATTCCATTTTCTAGGCTCAGGAAGCAAAATCACTTCGCTACCTTATTTTCCCGGGGTTTCATAAAATTCTCATGACTTTCGGGTTCTCTATTAGCGAAAAGATGGTTGCTACGAAAAAAGCCCTGTTTTAGTGACTTCCGACTTGCCTTGCCTACCTCAACTCAGGCTAAAAAGAAAGTTATTGCTCTAGACTCTGGACTACTCTACTACTAGTGGAAGGGTAAAAAACATAGGACTTGGCCGCTATTGGCTGACCTGAATAGTGATGATCGATCTTATTCGGTTCCTTTCCTTAGACTATCTCTTTTAGTTTGAATTCTTTCATGACTCAACTTAGAAATTAGATATTGATGTATTTAAAAGATATGCATTTAAGCCAACAGTAGTTACACTCTTATACTTCTAGGCTAAAGTTTTAAACAACACGAGTTAGAGGAGTTCCTAATGAGCTCAACATTTACAAGCACTCTATCTATCCAAAGGTAATGAAAGAAATCTGCTCTATCTTCTTTTCGATCTTGTACTAAGGTGAACAATAACCAAATCAGCTCAAAAGTGGGGTTGCAAGTAAGATCAAGAAAGTGGACTACGAATGAGAGAACGAAAGCTAGTCGGAACGGAAGGATAGTATAGGATAGTATCCTTCTTCTTTACATTCTTAAGATTGACACGGGAGTGTCTAATTTGCTACAATTTGTTCATATGGACGATGCTGATAATATAATTTTTTTTTTAGCCAACAATATTGCCCCATAATCTTCAACTCAGTCAACTCAGATAAGACAGCTCATCAGCATATTCCCTGCACAAAAGTAAAGCTGTCTCATAGTACTTTTCTTCATAGCTAAGGAATACATTAAAGGAGGTGGTTGGCAGCTGTAAAGGACTTAATTTCGAAATTCCCTATGCATGAAGAGTTGTTTCATGCACTAGTATTTATTTTCATGTTTAGGGCTTTCAAAGGGTCTTTAGAAAACTGAGAATATTGGAGAAGCTCTCTTGAAGTGCTCTTTTGAACTCTGTATCTCTTGGATGCATCCTTGAGTGGTGAGTCTTTTGCTTTCAGTTCTGTATCCTTGTTTATTGTCATTAGGGTGGTGATCTTTCTGTATCCCTTTTGATTTTAAACTGGGTGGTGAGCTATTTTTCATTTTATCAAAGTTTTATCAAGAATTCATTCCTTATCTCCTGTGACATTTTCTATCTGAACAACTATTCTATTGGTTTTCTTTCGAAATCCATTCTGCATTTTTACCCTCCCCGGTATCAGTTTAGTATCAGAGCTAAAGGCTAGAGATCATGGCATGGACGGAATGGAAAAGATGTGGTTGGTGAAGGTAGTGACCATGAAGATGACGCTGAGTCGTTGAGATTGCAGCTACGAAAATTGCTACGTAGTCTACAAGAAAAAATGAAATAATCAACGAACTTCAAAGTAGACACAACCAGCATGAAAATAACGTTCGAGAGTTAACTTCTGATGATGATATACCTCGTCTTCCAAGGGAGTCGAGAAGATATCAAAGAAGAAATGAAGTCCAAGACGAGTGGCAGAATAAATATAACCCCAGATTAGATATTCCAAAATTTGAAGGTAAAATAAATGTTGATGATTTTATCGATTGGCTTAATATAGTAGAAAGAATTTTCGATTTTCATGAACCACCGAACAAAAGAAGGTCAAACTTGTGGCACTCAAACTTAGACGGAATGCGTCTTTTTGGTGGGAAAATCTGAAGAAACCAAGAGAATGTGAGGGGAAGAGTAAGATCGTTACATGGGAGAAAATGAAAAGGGAGTTGAAGAGAAAATATTTACCTCATAATTATAGGCAAGAGATCTTTCTCAAAATACATGATTTCAAGCAAAAAGATCTTAGTGTGGAGTACACTGCAGAATTCGATAATTTGATGTTGAAAGGAGAGCTTGTGGAACCGAAAAAGCAAACAATCGCAAGATACCTAGGAGGTCTGAACTATGAGATTGCTAAAGTTGTTCAACTACAGCCTATATTGGTCTTTAAATGATGTGAGCAAGCTGACATTAAAAGTTGAAAAGCAATAGAAGTTTGAAAAGAGTGTTCGGTACGGCTCAAAAGAAGGCTATACAAGAGCAGAAGTTCCA
Source organism: Musa balbisiana (assembly GCA_004837865.1). NCBI lineage: Eukaryota > Viridiplantae > Streptophyta > Magnoliopsida > Zingiberales > Musaceae > Musa > Musa balbisiana. Next base: position 31,398,281 of record CM017188.1, read on the forward strand.
AGCCTACTGTCCAAATCAAGATGATAATGAAGGTACAAGAAAAGGGTGAAGAATCTGTTGGCAACAAAAAAACACCTAATTCTTCTACCCCAAGTGGCCGAAAATGCTTCAAATGTCATGGTTTTGGGCATATTGCTTCAGATTGTCCAAATAGGAGGATTGTAACTTTGGTTGAAGATCATAGTGATGGAGGAGAGGATGAAGCTGAGGACGAACCAAAATACGATGATGATGAGGAAGAGATTACTTATGCTGATCATAGTTTATCTATTGTATTGCAACGTAGTTTACAAGTGTCCTATGTGGCCGACGATGAAAGTTGGGTGAGAAAAAATGTGTTTCACACTAAATGCACTTCTCTTGGCAAGGTGTGCTTGGTGATCATCGACAGCGGCAGCTTTGAGAATGTAGTATCTTTGGAGATGGTGCAGAAGCTAAAGTTGGACACCATCCCTCATCCACATCCATACCAGTTATGTTGGCTACATAAAGGAAATGACATTCAATGTAACTAAAAGATGTTTAGTTTCATTTTCTATTGGCAAGTATTATAAAGATGAAGTATGGTGTGATGTTGCTCCTATGGATGCTTGTCATTTGTTGTTGGGAAGACCTTGCATTATGATAAAAGGGTGTTGTATGACGGCTACAAACATACTTATTCTTTTAAGGTGAATGAAAAGAAGAAAGTGCACCAAAGAAGAAACATACTTATTCTTAGCTCCATTACAACCATCCGAAATCAGTGCACCAAAGAAGAAAGTTAGTGCTTTTATTTCCTATGGTGAATGCAAAGGTGAATTAGATAAGGGTGGTCAAATTATGGCACTAGTAGTAGTAGAGGAAAATGAACAACACAAGGAGACACCAGCAATCATGAAACAAATCTTGGAAGAATTTGAAGATGTTATTCCAGAAGAGATTCCACATGGCCTTCCACCCTTGAGAGACATTCCAACATTACATTGATCTCATTCCAGGGGCTGTTCTACCTAATAAGGCAACATATAGAATGAGTCCTAAGGAGCATGAAGAACTTCAAAGGCAAGTTGATGAATTGGTGAAAAAAGGGTTAATTCGGGAGAGCATGAGTCCTTGTGCGGTTCCAACCTTGTTGGTACCTAAGAAGGATGGTTCTTGGAGAATGTGCATGGACAGTCGCACCATCAACAAAATCACAGTGGACTATCGCTTTCCTATTCCAAGGTTTGATGAATTGCTTGATCAATTGTGTGGTGCTTATATTTTCTCTAAAATTGATTTGAGGAGTGGCTATCACCAAATAAGAATGAGGCCCGGAGATGAGTGTAAAACAGCATTTAAAACTAGAGAAGACTTATGATGGTTGGTTATGCCATTTGGGCTATCTAATGCTCCGAGCACCTTCATGAGATTTATGAATCACATACTTAGGCCATGCATTGGAATATTTGTTGTAGTTTATTTTGATGATATATTGGTGTACAAGCAAGAGCAAAGAGGAGCATGTGAATCATCTGAAAGAGATCTTTCTTATTTTGAGGCAGCAAAAGCTTTATGCTAATCTAAAGAAGTGTGATTTCTTTACTTCTAGTGTGGTGTTTTTGGGGTATATTGTTTCAAAAGATGGAATCATGATGGAACTACCTTACTTCTAGTAAGGTAGAGGCTATTCTCAATTGGCCGACACCTGCTTCATTGCATGATGTGAGGAGTTTCTATAGCTTAACTTCGTTTTATAGATGATTTATCAAGGGTTTCAGCTCTATTGTCGCTCCAATCATCGAATGTCTGAAATATGATAAATTCAAATGGACTAGTGAAGCTAATGATGCTTTTGAGCTTTTAAAAAGAAAGGTGACCGAAGCTCCTATCTTAGTTCTACCAAATTTTGACAATGTGTTTGAAGTTGAATGTGATGCATCTAATATGGGAATTGGTGCTGTTTTGAGTCAAGACCGGAAAGCCCATTGCATTTTTTAGTGAAAAGCTGAATGATACAAGAAAGAAATACTCTACTTATGATAAGGAGTTTTATGCGATTTATCGAGCTTTGTATCATTTGAGTCAATATCTTCTTGCCAAGCCATTTGTTCTATATTCTGATCATGAGGCATTAAAGTTCATTAATCACCAACACAAACTAAAGAAGAGGCATGCAGCTTGGGTGGAGTTTTCACAATCTTAAAACTTTACAATCAAGTACAAATCTGGTGTTCAAAATGTAGTTGCTGACGCATTGAGCAGAAAACATTCTTTATTATCAGCAATGGAAGTCAAAGTGGTTGGATTTGAAACATTCAAAGATCTCTATGAGAATGATGTGGATTTCAGCTCAATATGGCAGAATTGTAAATCAGGTTCCTTTCAACAATTTTTTATCTTTGATGGTTTTCTTTTTCGAGCTAATGCTTTGTGTGTTCCATCTTGTTCTTTGAGACAAGTAATTTAGCTGAAGCTCATGGTGGTGTTTTGGGAGAACATTTCGGTAGGGACAAGACTCTAGCTCTTGTTCAATCAAATTTTTACTGGCCTAAAATGTTCAGAGATGTGGATAGACATGTGAAGCGATGTCGATTATGTCATTTAGCAAAAACAAGAAGTCAAAATTCTGGTTTGTACACTCCATTGCCTAGTGCCAATTGCTCCATGGGAGGATGTGAGTTTTGATTTCGTTTTGGGACTGCCAAGAATTCAAAGGACAAGGATTCTATCATGGTTGTTGTTGACAGGATTTTCAAAAATGTCTCACTTTATTCCATGCAATAAATCAAATGATGCATCGCATATTGCTGATTTATATTTTAAGGAGATTGTTAAATTGTATGGTATTCCAAGAACTATGATTTCTGATCGAGATTCAAAATTTGTAAGTCATTTTTGGAGAACTCTTTGGAGGAAGCTTGGTACTTCTTTGAATTTCAGCAGCTCGCATCATCCACAAACCAATGGGCAAACTGAGGTAACAAATAGAAGCTTGGGAAATTTGCTTAGAAGCTATGTTGGTAAGAATATTAAGCAATGGGATCTCATTCTTCCACAAATTGAATTTGCCTATAATCGTTCTATGCATCATAGTATTGGTAAGAGTCCTTTTGAGGTAGTTTATGGTGCTAATCCGGCTGGTCCTTTGGACTTAATCCCTCATTCTGTAACAAAGCAATTTAATAGAGATGCTGATGAAAGAGCTAAGCAGATAAAGAAGCTGCATGAGGGTGTGAAAGCAACCATTGAGAAGCAAAATGAGAGGTACATGCAAGCTGCCAACAAACACAGAAAACATGTGGAGTTTAATGCAGGTGATTTGGTCTAGATTCATCTAAGGAAGGAGCGTCGGCAAATTTGAAAAACTGAAACCAAAGACTGATGGTCCATTCAAGGTGCTTAAGAGAATTGGCAAAAATGCTTATGAGATTGAGCTACCTAAAGATTACGGAGTATCCCCAACATTTAATGTAGCTGATTTAAGTCTTTCATAATCTTATTGACGAAACAAAACAAGGACTTGAGGATAAGTCTTTTTGCTACAATCTGTTCATATGGACGATGCTGATAATATGAGTTCCGTCGGGCAAATTTGAAAAACTGAAACCAAAGACTGATGGTCCATTCAAGGTGCTTAAGAGAAATGGCAAAAATGCTTATGAGATTGAGCTACCTAAAGATTACGGAGTATCCCCAACATTTAATGTAGCTGATTTAAGTCTTTTCATAATCTTATTGACGAAACAAACAAGGACTTGAGGAATGAGGATAAGTCTTTTTTGCTACAATCTGTTCATATGGACGATGCTGATAATATGATTTTTTTTTAGTCAACAATATTGCCTTATAATCTTTAACTCAGTCAACTCAGATAAGACAGCTCATCAGCATATTCCCTGCACAAAAGTAAAGCTGTCTCATAGTACTTTTCTTCATGGCTAAGGAATACATTAAAGGAGGTGGTTGGCTAGCTGTAAAGGACTTAATTTCGAAATTCCCTATGCATGAAGAGTTGTTTCATGCACTAGTATTTATTTTCATGTTTAGGGCTTTGAAAGGGTCTTTAGAAAACTGAGAATATTAGAGAAGCTCTCTTGAAGTGCTCTTTTGAACTCTGTATCTCTTGGATGCATCCTTGAGTGGTGTGTCTTTTGCTTTCAGTTCTGTATCCTTGTTTATTGTCATTAGGGTGGTGATCTTTCTATATCCCTTTTGATTTTAAACTGGGTGGTGAGCTATTTTTCATTTTATTAAAATTTTATCAAGAATTCATTCCTTGTCTCCTGTGACATTTTCTATCTGAACAACTATTCTATCGATTTTCTTTCGAAATCCATTCTATATTTTTACCCTCCCCTGTATCAGTTTGGTATCAGAGCTAAAGGCTAGAGATCATGGCAAGGCGGAATGGAAAAGATGTAGTTGGTGAAGGTAGTGACCATGAAGATGACGCTGAGTTGTTGAGATTGCAGCTACGAAAATTGCTACGTAGTCTACAACAAAAAAATGAAATAATCGATGAACTTCAAAGTAGACACAACCAGCATGAAAATGACGTTCGAGAGTTTACTTTTGATGATGATATACCTCGTCTTCCAAGAGAGTCGAGAAGATGTCAGAGAAGAAATGAAGTCCAAGACGAGTGGCAGAATAAATATAATCCCATATTAGATATTTCAGAATTTGAAGGTAATATAAATGTTGATGATTTTATCAATTGGCTTAATACAGTAGAAAGAATTTTCGATTTTCATGAACCACCAGAACAAAAGAAGGTCAAACTTGTGGCACTCAAACTTAGACGGAATGCATCTTTTTGGTGGGAAAATCTGAAGAAACAAAGAGAACGTGAGGGGAAGAGTAAGATCGTTACATGGGAAAAAATGAAAAGGGAGCTTAAGAGAAAATATTTACCTCATAATTATAGGCAAGTGATCTTTCTCAAAATACATGATTTCAAGCAAAAAGATCTTAGTGTGGAGGAGTACACTACAGAATTTGATAATTTGATGTTGAAAGGAGAGCTTGTGGAACCGGAAGAGTAAACAATCGTAAGATACCTAGGAGGTCTGAACTATGAGATTGCTAAAGTTGTTCAACTACAGCCATATTGGTCTTTAAATGATGTGAGCAAGCTGGCATTAAAAGTTGAAAAGCAATAGAAGTTTGAAAAGAGTGTTCGGTACGGCTCAAAAGAAGGCTATACAAGAGCAGGAAGTTCCAAGCCTACTGTCCAAAGCAAGGTGATAACGAAGGTACAAGAAAAGGGTGAAGAATCTATTGGCAACAAAAAAACACCTAATTCTTCTATCCCAAGTGGCCGAAAATGCTTCAAATGTCATGGTTTTGGGCATATTGCTTCAGATTGTCCAAATAGGAGGATTGTAAATTTGGTTGAAGATCATAGTGATGGAGGAGAGGATGAAGCTGAGGATGAACCAAAATACGATGATGTTGAGGAAGAGATTACTTATGCTGATCATGGTTTGTCTATTTTATTGCAACGTAGTTTACAAGTGTCCTATGTGGCCGACGATGAAAGTTGGGTGAGGAAAAATGTGTTTCACACTAAATGCACTTCTCTTGGCAAGGTGTGCTTGGTGATCATCGATAGCGGCAGCTTTGAGAATGTAGTATCTTTGGAGATGGTGCAGAAGCTTAAGTTGGACACCATCCCTCATCCTCATCCATACTAGTTATGTTGGCTACAGAAAGGAAATGACATCAATGTAACTAAAAGATGTTTAGTTTCATTTTCTATTGACAAGTATTATAAAGATGAAGTATGGTGTGATGTTGCTCCTATGGATGCTTGTCATTTGCTATTGGGAAGACCTTGGCATTATGATAGAAGGGTGTTATATGACGGCTACAAACATACTTATTCTTTTAAGGTGAATGAAAAGAAGATTATCTTAGCTCCATTACAACCATCCGAAATCAGTGCACCAAAGAAGAAAGTTAGCGCTTTTATGTCCTATGGTGAATGCAAAGGTGAATTAGACAAGGGTGGTCAAATTATGGCTCTAGTAGTAGTAGAGGAACATGAACAACACAAGGAGACACCAGCAATCATGAAACAAATCCTAGAAGAATTTGAAGATGTTATACCAGAAGAGATTCCACATGGCCTTCCACCCTTGAGAGACATCCAACATCACATTGATCTCATTCCAGGGGCTGTTCTACCTAATAAGGCAGCAAATAGAATGAGTCCCAAGGAGCATGAAGAACTTCAAAGGCAAGTTGATGAATTGGTGAAAAAAGGGTTAATTCGGGAGAGCATGAGTCCTTGTGCGGTTCCAGCCCAGCCTTATTGGTGCCTAAGAAGGATGGTTCTTGGAGAATGTGCGTGGACAGTCGCACCATCAACAAAATCACATTGGACTATCGCTTTCCTATTCCAAGGTTAGATGATTTACTTGATCAATTGTGTGGTGCTTATATTTTCTCTAAAATTGATTTGAGGAGTGGCTATCACCAAATAAGAATGAGGCCCGGAGATGAGTGGAAAACAGCATTTAAAACTAGAGAAGGCTTATATGAATGGTTGGTTATGCCATTTGGGCTATCTAATGCTCCGAGCACCTTCATAAGATTTATGAATCACATACTTAAGCCATGCATTGGAATATTTGTTATAGTTTATTTTGATGATATATTGGTGTACAGCAAGAGCAAAGAGGAGCATATGAATCATCTGAAAGAGATCTTTCTTATTTTGAGGCAGCAAAAGCTTTATGCTAATCTAAAGAAGTGTGATTTCTTTACTTCTAGTGTGGTGTTTTTGGGGTATGTTGTTTCAAAAGATGGAATCATGATGGATCAAAGTAAGGTAGAGGCTATTCTCAATTGGCCGACACCTACTTCATTGCATGATGTGAGGAGTTTCCATGCCTTAACTTCGTTTTATAGAAGATTTATCAAGAGTTTCAGCTCTATTGTCGCTCCAATCACCGAATGCCTGAAATGTGATAAATTCAAATGGACTAGTGAAGCTAATAATGCTTTTGAGCTTTTAAAAAGAAAGGTGACCGAAGCTCCTATCTTAGTTCTACCAAATTTTGACAATGTGTTTGAAGTTCAATGTGATGCATCTAATATGGGAATTGGTGCTGTTTTGAGTCAAGACGGAAAGCCCATTGCATTTTTTAGTGAAAAGCTGAATGATACAAGAAAGAAATACTCTACTTATGATAAGGAGTTTTATGCGATTTATCGAGCTTTGTCTCATTGGAGTCAATATCTTCTTGCCAAGCCATTTGTTCTATTTTCTGATCATGAGGCATTAAAGTTCATTAATCACAAACACAAGCTAAACAAGAGGCATGCAGCTTGGGTGGAGTTTTTACAATCTTATAACTTTCCAATCAAGCACAAATCTGGTGTTCAAAATGTAGTTGCTGACGCATTGAGCAGAAAACATTCTTTATTATCAGCAATGGAAGTCAAAGTGGTTGGATTTGAAACATTCAAAGATCTCTATGAGAATGATATGGATTTCGGCTCAATATGGCAGAATTGTAAATCAGGTTCCTTTCAATAATATTTTATCTTTGATGGTTTTCTTTTTCGAGCTAATGCTTTGTGTGTTCCATCTTGTTCTTTAAGACAAGTAATTCTAGCTGAAGCTCATGGTGGTGTTTTGGGAGGACATTTCGGTAGGGACAAGACTCTAGCTCTTGTTCAATCAAATTTCTACTGGCCTAAAATGTTCAGAGATGTGGATAGACATGTGAAGCGATGCCGATTATGTCATTTGGCAAAAACAAGAAGTCAAAATTCTGGTTTGTACACTCCATTGCTAGTGCCAAATGCTCCATGGGAGGATGTGAGTCTTGATTTCGTTTTGGGGCTGCCAAGAACTCAAAGGAATAAGGATTCTATCATGGTTGTTGTTGACAGATTTTCAAAAATGTCTCGCTTTGTTCCATGCAATAAATCAAATGATGCATCGCATATTGCTGATTTATATTTTAAGGAGATTGTTAAATTGCATGGTATTCCAAGAACTATGATTTCTGATCGAGATTCAAAATTTGTAAGTCATTTTTGGAGAACTCTTTGGAGGAAGCTGGGTACTTCTTTGAGTTTCAGCAGCTCGCATCATCCACAAACCGATGGGCAAACTGAGGTAACAAACAGAAGCTTGGGAAATTTGCTTAGAAGCTATGTTGGCAAGAATATTAAACAATGGGACCTCATTCTTCCACAAATTGAATTTGCCTATAATCGTTCTATGCATCATAGTATTGGTAAGAGTCCTTTTGAGTTAGTTTATGGTGCTAATCCGGCTGGTCCTTTGGACTTAATCACTCATTCTACAATAAAGCAATTTAGTGGAGATGCTGATGAAAGAGCTAAGCAGATAAAGAAGCTGCATGAGGGTGTGAAAGCAACCATTGAGAAGCAAAATGAGAGATACATGCAAGCTGCCAACAAACACAGAAAACATGTGGAGTTTAATGCAGGTGATTTGGTCTGGATTCATCTAAGGAAGGAGAGGTTTCCGCCGGGCAAATTTGGAAAACTGAAACCAAAGGCTGATGGTCCATTCAAGGTGCTTAAGAGAATTGGCAAAAATGCTTATGAGATTGAGCTACCTAAAGATTACGAAGTATCTCCAACATTTAATGTAGCTGATTTAAGTCCTTTTCATGATCTTATTGACGAAACAAACAAGGACTTGAGGACAAGTCTTTTTCAACCAGGGGAGATTGACACAGGAGTGTCTAATTTGCTACAATCTGTTCATATGGACGATGCTGATAATATGATTTTTTTTAGCCAACAATGTTGCCCCATAATCTTCAACTCAGTCAACTCAGATAAGACAGCTCATCAGCATATTCCCTGCACAAAAGTAAAGCTGTCTCATAGTGCTTTTCTTCATGGCTAAGGAATACATTAAAGGAGGTGGTTGGCAGCTGTGAAGGACTTAATTTCGATTAAAGGAGGTAGTTGGCAGCTGTAAAGGACTTAATTTCGAAATTCCCTATTTATGAAGGGTTGTTTCATGTACTAGTATTTATTTTCATGTTTAGGGCTTTGAAAGGGCTTTTAGAAAACTGAGAATATTGGAGAAGCTCTCTTGAAGTGCTCTTTTGAACTCTGTATCTCTTGGATGCATCCTTGAGTGGTGAGTCTTTTGCTTTCAGTTCTGTATCCTTGTTTATTGTCATTAGGGTGGTGATCTTTCTGTATCCCTTTTGATTTTAAACTGGGTGGTGAGCTATTTTTCATTTTATCAAAGTTTTATCAAGAATTAATTACTTGTCTCCTATGACATTTTCTATCTGAACAACTATTATATCGGTTTTCTTTCGAAATCCATTCTGTATTTTTACCCTCCCCGGTATCAAAGATACACATTTAAGCCAACAGTAGTTACACTCTTATACTTCCGGGCTAAGTTTTAAACAACACGAGTTAGAGGAGTTCCTAATGAGCTCAACGTTTACAAGCACTCTATCTATCCAAAGGTAATGAAAGAAATCTGCTCTATCATCTTTTCGATCTTGTACTAAGGTGAACAATAACCCAATCAGCTCAAAAGTGGGGTTGCAAGTAAGATCAAGAAAGTGGACTATGAATGAGAGAACGAAAGCTAGTCGGAACGGAAGGATAGTATAGGAGATGTGGCTTTCGTTGGGGAGCCTCTATCTTAGACGCGGTAGTGCATGAGAAGTGGATCCATCCAGTTCAGGCGGATAGCCAGTTGTATTGGGTAGGTGGTAGGTCCTTACTTCCGCACTTAATTCTTCTCATTTTGAGCTTTATGCCTTTACTGCTTAGTCTCATTCTCATATTGCACCAGCTCCGTCTTACTTGAAGGTTCTCGTCTATAAGGTATTGTTTGTTTTAATTCCCAGTTTCTAGCTAAGGTATTGTTATCACTAGTAGTAGGTTGAAAGTAAAGAGGGGAAGGCAAACAACCCCGGGAAGGGCACATAGGATCCGAATGCCTAGTTCGATTCCTGTTAGCAGAGAGGAATCTTTATTTACTAATGGAAAGACAAAGGCTATGTATGGTAGGCGAGACAGAGCACTAGGTTGTCAGAGAGGGTCATTTACTTATATAGTATAATAACAGGACAGGCTTAGGTCGGTTAGATAAGTTTGAAGAAAGAAAGCAATGAGTAGGGGATACTTAGATAGGGCGAATTCCGTTGGAACCTAGAACACAGGTATCGAGGTCAGTAGCAAAAGAATGAGATGAATACAACGGTCACTCGAGTGAAGTAATAGGGCCTTTGTTTGGTTGGTGGGTTTGTAGAGTCGTTCTTGTAGGTATTGATTTCATTCCGGTAGTTATGTGATATAGCCTAATTCAGATAGTGAGAGCTCTCTTCTTATTGATATGGGCTCAATTCCTTATTGACTGAGTTAATTGAATGTAAATAAGTGTCGAAGAATCGTTCGTTCCACTTTGATTAGATCCTTGTTTTTGCTAGCTCAACTCTTATTAGTAGAGGGATCGGATCAGACTTATTAAGGGGATAGAGGCCAAGAGGCAGTCAAGTAATCTCACTACTCGAAGTAAAGTGTGCGTAAGGAGGAAAAAGTCATGGATGTATCTCGTAGCGTATAGAGAAGTTTTGATGTCGGTGCTCGTGTTGTCGACGCTGATTTATTGTCTTTCTGCAGAATCATAAATAAGATAAGGATCTGAAGCTGGGTAAGAGAAATCTTTGTTGGCGACGAGCGGTGTGCTTCTTAAAGTCCACGTTATTACAATTCCTGGGTTTGGGTGAACGAGTCCTGTCCTGTGTTCGCCAACTACTTTTCTATTTCCCACTCCTGTTCCTGTGAGAAAGTAAAGAGAAGAATTAGTGGTAGGGGTGTCATTAATGTCATAGATGTGGGTGCCTTTTTTAGGGTAGGGGTGGTTTCATTCCAATTGACTAGTTCCATTCCTTTACTCACTAGTTTCATTCCTATACGCGGGGTAGGGGTCGTTTCATTCTAATACGAGGGATAGGCTTGTGTCATTCCAATACTAGTTGGGGTAGTTGTTTCTATCTTTTACTAGGCTCGGGAAGGTAGGTTCACTTACTTGCTCATTAGGCTAGGGTAGTTCCAGAGAGTACAGGCTTTGAAGCGAGGTGTGCAAAAGTCAAGTCTATTATATAAGCTTATATAAGATTGATAGAAAGTGGGAATTAGGATTCACCAACAACAAGAGCAAAACTTCCCCTGCCAACTCCAAACTTGATAACTGGAGCAGTACTACCGGGCCTGGCCTCTCCTCTCAAGTAGGAAAGTCAGAATGAAATTAGCTATTAACAAGAATGAAACCACCTATGACCACTACGCTATTCTGCATCAGTAGTGAATTAAAGGGAAAACACCTTTGCTATCCAAATTCCAGGGGCCAAACAACTGCTACAAACGGCCAAGCAACAGATAGACAAGCAACGGGACAAACTACTACTAATGACCACCAAGTAATGGATAGACAAGTAGCAAAGTCGGAGTTAAAGAATGGAACTCAGTAGGCTAGTAGTCAAGGCTCACACAGGACTTAGTTGGAGGCTTTGAAGCTGGGTTTATTCTGTAAGTAGTAGGGTTGCTAGTAGTAGGGTTTATTCTTTAGTTAGTTCGGGTCGGATGCTAACCTGACTTTCGTTTTCTACCTTCTCTGCCAGAGGTATAGAAGCCAGCTGCTTGTTTAGATGAGCCAAAGGTAAAGTAGCCAGCTGCTGGGCTTGCTGAATTACTTGTTTAATTCCAATATGAGCGGGTAGTTGACTTATAGGCTCGGGCAGGCTTGAATTACTTGTTTCATTCCAATACTAGGGCAGGGTTCAAGTCCAAATCACAGAAATTCTCAAATATGAAAAAATGCGATAAATGATAAGCCAATTACCCTATACCAACTCAGTAGAAGCTCAGTAGGGGAAAAGTCATATCAATTCTATATGTTATTATTAAGGATTTAGTTTTGAAAGAGACAAGTGTAACAGGGGATGGGTGAACTCAAAGGTCAGAATTCCACTCATAAGACACAGAATGAAACCAGTAAGTATACGACCATAAATCCACATCTAGGGCAACTCAGTAGTTCAAGTTAGAATTGAGTGAAACACTACCCCGACCCGAGTGGAGTTCCCAAACAGGCAAGATAGGGGCTAAAAGGGACTGATTTCTAACTTTTTCTCATTTTATAGCAAATATGACATTAGCTACCCCCTGAGGGGCCAAATCAGTGCTTTCTCACTATAGGATTTGAGGTTCCCTTGGAGCAGTTGCATCCCTTGTTTAGTCTTCCATTTACAAGTGGTGGTTAGTGGGTTTTGTTTTGCCTATCATGTGCCCAGTCAAGTGGGGGCTTCTTTCAATGAAGGAATTTATGTTATCTCTCAGTTGATTTCATAATGAAAACTCCTCCAAGCAATTTCAACTCCTTTTTTATTCAGCGAGGTTAAGTGGAAATTGCCTGTAAAGTAGGGTTCAGCAGAAGCAACAAGTGGATCAGCAACAGCAAGGGAAGGAAGATGGATCTGAAAAGACACAGTTTCCAGATTTGTATCCTTATAGGCAGTGCAAAAGTAATTGTATCAAGAAAAAGCAGTCAATTGGTTTAAGGCTTTGAGTGCGAAAGTAAAGGTCAGGTGCAATGAAAGGTGTTTGTTGGCTTTAAGTCTGATCTGAAGTCTCAAGTGAGTCAGCAAGTGTTTCCGTTCTATAAAAGTATCCAAAAGACAGAAGTATTAGGTTCCTCGGCACAAGTTCCATTCTTGACTTATGTTCTCTCAACTCAACAAAAGTAAGAATTGGGTTTACCCGTTCTCTAATCCCTACTTGAAGTGAAGAATTTGATGTAGTATTTATTGTCACCTGTTATAGAATCAAGTAAATACCACCCTTCCCTCTATCTCTACTACCTTTGTGCCCTTACCTGATCCTGTATCTGATCTTTCTCCAGTATTTTTATCCACTTTTTTTTTTATATAAGTAAAAGTAAATTGATTTTGTGTAAAGTTTCTATAAATAGCTTTGTCTATATAAGTTATAGACGAAGCTAGGTAACTCATAGAGTACTCATGCGATAGTTATGACTACACATGTTGTAGACTATAACTCTTAACTGTGGCCAACAAATAAAATGTAAAGTCCATATATGCCAAGATTTCCTGTGGGTATAGCTTTTCATGCCCAAGGTCTTTAGCTAATAGCAAATTTGAATTTGATAAAAATATCTTTTTCTCTTCGTGTAAAGTGCTCCATTTTGAGATCGTTCTCCATACATGATCTTGAGTCTCTAATAATCTCTGTCAAGAGCTGAGCATTGTTTGTGTGTTGACACTCAAAGATTCTGCTACATCTTTCATTCCACATCCACCAAATAGCGCATCTGAATATAACCTTTGTCAATTGTGTAAGAGGCCCTTTTCTTGAAAAACATTGCATGAGGTCACCTAATTCTTGATGCAAGTTTGGTTGCGGCATTCTATTGAGTTCGAATCGCTGAAGAATCTCCTTCCATATCTATTTAGTATAGTCACAAGCAAAATAGAGATGGTCAATAGTTTCTTCTTGTTGCATGCAAAGGGAGCATCGGTTAACATGATGGATACCTCTTCTTTTCATATTGTCTATTGTAGGTAGTTTATTCAAAAGGGCCTGCCATGTACATAAGGAGCTATTGTCATGAAGCCAAATAAGTACATCTGAAGAGTTGTTCCTGATTGAAATAGCTATAATAGTCGGCCAAAGTGATAACATTTCAAGAGAAATAGGAGTAGGGAGACACTAGGTACCATTAGCAATGAACTCGGAAACCTTCCAATCTTTGGGAGCCCCAAGATCTCTGTGATCCCGGTTGATCCCATATCCAACTGCTTGGGAGCCACTTGTTATTTCTTTGCCTAATTTGATTCCATGCGGATGTGGCACTAAATTTGCTATTGTCATGAAGCCAAATAAGTACATCTGAAGAGTTGTTCCTGATTGAAATAGCTATAATAGTCGGCCAAAGTGATAACATTTCAAGAGAAATAGGAGTAGGGAGACACTAGGTACCATTAGCAATGAACTCGGAAACCTTCCAATCTTTGGGAGCCCCAAGATCTTTTCGTATTCTGTCACCGTATAATTGAAATATGCTTTTCCCATTCACCCAAGGATCGTACCACATATTAGTATTAGTTCTAGTAGAGATTGCGTACGAAATATGTTTGATTAGCCAATTCTTTGCCTTTAAAATTCCTTTCCAAGCTGCAGAGTGATATGTTCTTGTTGAAATTTTCCAAATCGATTTCTTTGAAAGATATCTAGCAGAAACCCATTGTGACCATAAGGAACACTTGTTTTGCAAAAGATCCCACAATTGCTTTACCAAACATGCTTTATTCCAATCTCTAGTATTTCTCAGGTTCAACCCCCCTTCATCTTTCGGTTTGCAGATGCCGTCCCAATTTACCATATGCATTGTCTTATCATTTGTGCCATTCCAGAAGAAGTTTATTAATAACCGTTCAATATCTTGGAGAAGTCCAACAGGCAGAAGAAATGAATTTGACCAATATATAGAGTAAGAGTTCAACACCGAACGGATGAGTTCAAGTCGTCCTGCTTTTGAAAAAAGCCTATTTTTCTAGGAGGAAATTCTGTTCTTTATTTTTTCCAGGATAGGCTGACAGTGGGTTTTGTGAATGCCAGTGGATATGAGTGGGAGACCCAGGTATGTAACTGGCAGATTTCCCTCACTAACCCCTAGGGTATGTGCAATAACGTCTTTGTCCTCAATGCAAGGGCTCATGTAGACTTTACTTTTCGCATGATTTAACTGAAGGCCAGAAACTATACCAAAATCATTCAGAATAGTAGCCAAGTTTCTTACTGAAGTTGAATCATTCTGAAGAAAGATAAGAAGATCATCTGCAAAGATTATATGTGATATATGAATAAGGCCAGCATGGGGTACCTTAATACTGCCATTAGAGACCGCATATTCCAACATACAGCTAAGTCCTTCCATTGCAATAGTAAAGAGATATGGAGAGAGTGGATCGCCTTGTCGGATGCCATTCTTGCTCCCAAAAAAACCAATAGGTGAGCCATTGAAGAGTATGGAAAACTTTAGAGTTTCTAAGCAACATTGAATCCAATTAACCCATTGCTGAGGGAAGTTCATACCGAGGAGCATCTTATAGATAAAGTTCCTATTAACTGAGTCAAAGGCTTTTCGTAGATCAGCTTTAAAACAGATTTTTGTCCCTCTTGCTTTTGAGTGCAGATCCTTGACCAAGTCATTAGCCAGTAGAATATTATGATGTATACTTCTTCCTTTGATGAAAGCAGCCTGATTTGGACTAATTATCTTATGTATTACCTTTTGCAATCTATCTGCTAACACTTTGGAGATGATCTTGTAAATAAAGTTACATAAAGATATGGGTCGATAGTTCTCTAGTGAATCAGCACCTTCATTCTTGGGAATTAGAGAAATAAAAGTGCAATTCATCTCTCTAAGAATATGACCTGAAGAGAAAAAGTGTTGGCAAGCTTTAATCACATCATTACCAATAATAGACCATGTAATGTGGTAAAATTCAGCAGGAAATCCGTATGGACCAGGGCTTTTGTGCTTTTGTGACTTAAAGACAACTCTTACTATTTCGTCATCTGTAATTGGGGCATTGAGGATAGAAATGGCATCCGAATCAAGCTTTCTAGTTGGCTCCACATGAATATTATTAGGTTGCCCCGCTTGGTTGAGTAAGGAATAAAAAAATTGCTCAGTGTATGCTTTAACCTCATCTAAATTCTCAATAAGATTGTTATCTTTGTCCCTGCATTTCTTGATGCGGTTAACGGCTCTTCGAGTAGCAATGGAAGCATAAAAAAACTTAGAATTGGAATCCCCTAAAGTAAGCCAATTCTGTCGAGACTTCTGTTTTGCAAAACTTTCCTCCTGCTTTAAGGCTTGCATGAAGTTATTTCTAGCTTCTATCTCTTTGTCGATAAGATTCTCATCATGAGGCTGAAGTTGCAGCTGGTGTTGCATTGCTATTAGTTCCTTTCTGCAAAATTGAACTCGGGTGATAATATTGCCAAAGGTATTTGTATTCCACTCCTTAAGTGCTGCTTTGTAGGCTTTGAGTTTTTGGCATAAGATGTAAGGGGGGGATCCATGCACATTAACATTCCAAGCTGATCTGATAACATCAAGGAACTGAGGATGAGTACTACACATGTTAAAGAATCTAAACAGTTTCTTGCCTTTTGGTGTTGCTTTATCTGCGTGTATGTACATTATAGAATGATCAGAAAACAATGGAGCATCATACTCAAGAAGTGAATTAGGGTAAACTATTAACCATTCTTGATTAATCAGACATCTATCGAGTCTAGCCATTATTTTTCTGTTAGCAGCACCTTGATTACTCCAGGAGAGCCAATTACCCACAGATTTCATATCAGTCAATGCAACAGTATCTATGTAATCATTAAAACTTTGAAGCTGATTTTCTGAAAGCTGTCTACCCCCCACTTTTTCATTTGTGTACCGAACAGTATTAAAGTCACCAAGAACAATCCAAGGTACATTAAGACAGCCATCTGCAATGTTAGTTAGATCAGACCATAGTGTATTTCTTTCTTGCATACTGTTTGAAGTATATAGCCATTCTTTTTGTCCTCTACCTTAAGATGGATGAATTGATCAGTAGCAGAAATAAACCAAGTATTAATAGAGTTAGGATGTCATAAGACCCATATTCTACCAAAAGTTTTATTTGAGTCATTGGTAAATAGTTTTGCGTCCGGCCATATTAAATTCTTTTGAGCTTGAACGCGCGATTGTTTAATTTTCGTTTCTACTAGAATAACAATATCAAATGCAACATACTTGATTATTCTGTTGAGCTCCCGACATTTCTCAGGCTTGTTAAGTCCACGAACATTCCAGCATGTTATTTTCATCAGTGATAAACAAATAGAAAAGGTGGTGAGGTATTCTTCCTACGACTTTGGATGGACTGTACCATCCTTTTTCTTATCCTTTGGTTTTGTATTTTCCTCCCGCACAATATCCTTACCTTTTATGGCTTTATTCCTATATTTATCCACTTCATCTACAGCTTACAGATGTTTAAACTTTACCTTGAATCATGTGGTCTTGATTGGCAGGGTTTGTTGAAGCATGATAAGATTGTTGCAGCACAATATCCTGGTTAGTACTTGTTGGAGCAACCTGGCTAGAGAGGCTTGTTGGGGCATGAGTTTGTTGAAACAGAATATCCTTGTTTGCGATGTTTATTGTGGCCTGAGTTTGTTGAGTTTTGTTTATTGTGGCCTGATGTTTATTGCTAGCGAGGAAGAATATCCTTGTTGGCGAGATTTGTTTGGGCCTGAGTTCGTTGAGCTATTGTGGACGGATCCGTTGATATTGGAAGAGATGAAGTTCCTGACTTATGCTTCTCCTGTCCACTAGTACCATGGGGAACTTCTGTTTTGGAAGGCTCTGACATTATAGGAAGGGATAAAGTTTTGGATTTGTCCTTCTATCTGCGGTGCTGTCCTTGCGAGTCGGAATGCTCAATTGTCTTCGCCACCATCGGTGCTACTATCATTAGAGAAGACTCGCTTTGTTGCTGAGAAGCTTGACGTGGTTGATAGACCTTGGTGATCAGTTTTGGAGTTTGCTGACAAGCTTCATTTGCATGACCAAAAGATAAACAACGCTGATATCGTTGTGGCTTCCAGGAATATGAGACATGTACCTTCCGAGTGTTCCCATCAAGATCACGATAGAAAACCTCATTAGGAAGATCATCGTTGGAAGAAACCAGTACACATGCTCGTGCAAATGCTAATCTCGTCTGAGCTACTGTTGCTTTGTCGATGTAGAGTGGCTGTCCTAGAGTGCTGCATAACTTTGCAATAAAATGTCGACTCCAAAGATGTAGAGGAAGACCTTGAAAGGATACCCATAATGGAATAGACTGTAGGCTATCTAATTCCAAACAGACATCAGGAGACCAGCGTCGTAGAATCATTGGATGGCCGCGAATAGTCCAGAATCCTTCGAGGACCCGTTGCAAATCTTCTTCAAAGTATATCTTGCAAACAAAGAATCCGTTGTCCAACATATGAATATCAAATGATGATATTCCCCATCGAGTTTTGATAAATGAGGATAGTGGGAAATAAGATGTTTTGAGACCTACCACATAGCCAATAATCGCCATAGACCATGTCTCAATAAGCTCTGCTGAATCAGCAGTCTCGTATACAGCTATCTTCTTATCAGCTTGAACTTCTAGAGTAAAGAGTTCCAAGCTTAGATCCGGACTTCCAACCGGAGCCTTGAAGAGGCTAGTCCAAGGCTGAGGGTCACAGGAAATGAGAGCAGGCTGCCACGATCTAGAGCGCGACCTGCTTCGATGCTTCTTCATTGAAGGAGTTTCTCTCTGGAGAGGATATGGTGGAGGAGCAACTTGAGGGGTAACGGTAGGGAGTCTTGCCATCGTATCAACCCTCCCACCACCGTCGCCAGCCCTAGGGGCCGTCGCTGCCATGTTTGATCCCTCTTCTGGTCGCCGCTACAGAATCGTCGCCATAGGGCAAAGCCACCGCTGCAGTATATCAGATCGCCGTTACAGTACTGTCGCCCTAGGGAGATCTGGTCGCCGCCACAGTATCGTCACCCTTGGGGAGAAGTCGACGCATCGCCCGTGAGAGAAAGCAATGCTGCATTAGGGTACAACATCTCCTGTTGTTGATATAGGGAATCCAACTGCAAACTATCCGGCTGTCACACTGAGAACACGTATAGCACCTTATCTTGTAGCTTAGGATCAACCTGGCACTACTGATCTACAATATGTATTTCACCTTTGATAGCCTTGCTTCTTCCCTAGGGACTCTTTTCTTTTGGTCTGACTTTCCCGATCTAACATCTTGCCTTATAGGTGGTTAGGCTCCTCTTCCTTTATTATTCGTCATAGTCAACATCATTCTTATTGCCGAACTTCTACCTTGACATTGGATGAAACTAGAGCAACAACTATACCTTGCCTTGCATCAAAGGAGACCTCGCCAAGATAAGAGAACAAAACAACTCTCCCAGTATCAAAGGATGCGGGATGCGCCCGGGTACTGGTAAGACAGAATCTTGAGATACATATAATTGCCGATGTGTGTGGTTCTCCCGTCCGTGTTTGGTATGTGTCGGGCCGGCGCTATAACCATCGTTGTTTTCGAACAATGACTGATTGATTGAATGACTGCTCTAAGAATAAGTTGTGTTACTGTGATAGAACCCTTACAGATTCTAAGCTTGGGGTTGATCTCTTTAGGGGATCAAGCCTCCTGGAACTCTATAGGGGTTCCTTCCTCCAAGTTGCTGCTCAAAGGCTGTAGAAAAGATTCATCTATTGCCTCTCAAAAGAGTAGGAATACATGACTTTATAGGGTTTCTAAACCCTAACTCCTAATAGGACTCTTACTCAAGACTCCTACTCAATTAAGACTTCTACTCAAGACTCCTAATAGGACTCCTATCAAGACTCCTATTCCTTTACAACTCCTAATTCTTCTTTAAGAAATAACCTCCAAACCCTAGCCGGCCTCTTCACCTCTTTAATAAGGGTCGACTTAGGTAGGTTTTACATGAATGCCCCAATCAATTAGGACTCTCCTAGCTAGAGTCCTAACAGACCCGCCCTCTTCAAATCAGCCTTGTCCTCAATGCTAACAATCCATGAATTCTGTGAATTTGATCTTCAAGTCATCATAGTTCTCCCAAGTGACACCTTCTACTAGTAAGTTCACCCATTGTATTAGCACTTCAGTAATGGGTCATCGTCGTCGAGTCACGATCCGTCGATTAATAGACACTCAACTGGGTCTGGAGTTCTCTTTGGGTAGTCATATTCGGTGGGTGGCTTTGGGCTGTCTCCAAGCACTTGTTTATCACTTCCGTCTGGCCATCAGTTTGTGTGTGATACGTCGTACTCCTTTCCAATTTAGTGCCCTGCATATGGAATAACTCTGTCCAAAATCTGCTTGTGAAGATGCAAGTAGAATTTGACACAAGCACAATGCGTCCCTTATAGCGTAATTCTTTTGAGTCCCAATTGTAATGAGCCACGGAGTTTAGTGCTTCCTCCAATTTTTTTATAATCTTACTAGTCTCTGGATCTTCTTGCCATTCCATCTTAATATCCTCAAGGAAGTTGCTAGTCGAAAGTGAAACGATCGAAAATTCAGCTTGCTCAGGTAGTTGTGAAAGCGCATCTGCAACAACATTCTCTTTCCCCTTTTTGTAAGTTATTTCATAATCAAATCCAAGAAGTTTTGTTACCCATTTTTGCTGCTTAGGGGATGATATCTTTTGCTCCAAAAAGTACTTGAGGCTTTTATGGTCAGTTTTAATTTGAAATCGTCGACCGATCAAGTAGGGTCTCCACCTCGTTGCTGCGCGCACAATGGCAAGCATCTCCTTGTCATATGTTGATATATTTTGATGGAAGGGAGATAATGCCTTGCTAGTGTATGTGAGTAGTCGACAATCTTGCATGAGAATGGCTCCAATTCCGATTCCAGATGCATCGACCTCAATAATGAAGGGTCGATTGAAATTTGGTAGTGCTAGCACCGGCGTCGTCGTCATGGCTGCCATAAGTTTGTCGAAGGCAGCGGAGGCTTTGTCCATCCATTGGAAGATATCTTTTTTCAGTAAGGGAATAAGTGGTGCACTGATCTTTCCATAGTTTTTCATAAACTTGCGATTGTAGTCTATTAAACTGAGAAAGCCACGTAGAAATTTTATTTTCCTCGAGGTCAGCCAGTTTTGCATTGCTCCAATTTTAGAGGGGTCCACTATCACACGTTCCTCTGATATGATATGCCCAAGATATTCCACCTTCTGGTGAAGAAAGCAAAAATTTGTAGTGGCCGTTGTGTGTTCAAAAGGTAGTTTTCGGTATATCTTCTTTGCACCCTCATATTTAATGATACCCGGATCGAAGGTCCAGCTTTGTGAAGATTTGTGCTCCCTTTCATTTAGCAATTCATCTGCTATTGGAATAGGATATTTATCCTTGACGGTTATTCCGTTGAGGGTTCGGTAATCAACGCACATTCGCCATGTTTCGTCCTTCTTTCGTACGAAGAGCATTGATGAAGAGTAGGGGCTGCAACTTGGTCGAATAACTCCTGTTTTGAGCATCTCTTTTATAATTCTTTCTATTTCATCCTTCTGCAGATATGAATGTTGATATAGCCAAATATTTGCAGGAGATTTGCCCAGAAGAATCGGTATACAATGATCATGTCGATGGGTAAGAGGTAGGTTGGGCGGTTCGTCAAATATATCTGAAAATTCAGCAAGCAAAGGAAGTAGGTTTGGATCTTCAAATTCTATTGGCTCTCCCTTAGTTTGCTGCTCAAGTTGTACCAAAAAGCCGCTGCATGCTTTATGCAAAACCTTCTCCATTTGTTGTGTGCAAATCATCATTACGTCGCCCCCACGTTTCCCGTGTAGAATCACCTGTTCTCTTTGCTGTAAAATTCAAAATTAGTTTCATAAAATTCCAGGAAACATCACCTAATGTCATCAACCATTCAATTCTAAGCATGGCCTCATGATCATCAAGAGGGAGGAGGAAGAAATGGTCATAATTTCTTGGTCTTGCAGCAATAGTTTCACCTGCGGGCATCTTTGGTCGCACTTTAGGATTCTGCCGTCAGCAACCTTTAATCGACTTGCTGCAACCTTCTATATTTAGTGCCATCCGAGCAGCAACCTTACTGTTTAGGAAGTTATTAGTACTGCCCGTGTCGATGAGAACAGTGATCGGTTGTTGTTGAGAAGGCCTCCAACTTTCATCATTTGCGGGTTGGAGTAGCTGGCTATGCTCGCGGCTCCATGACTCGTCTCAATGCCAACATAACTCCTTTGTAGATCGCTCCCGAAGCTCTTCTCTTGTCATCATTCTTTTCTATTTCATCCTTCTGCAGATATGAATGTTGATATAGCCAAATATTTGCAGGAGATTTGCCCAGAAGAATCGGTATACAATGATCATGTCGATGGGTAAGAGGTAGGTTGGGCGGTTCGTCAAATATATCTGAAAATTCAGCAAGCAAAGGAAGTAGGTTTGGATCTTCAAATTCTATTGGCTCTCCCTTAGTTTGCTGCTCAAGTTGTACCAAAAAGCCGCTGCATGCTTTATGCAAAACCTTCTCCATTTGTTGTGTGCAAATCATCATTACGTCGCCCCACGTTTCCCGTGTAGAATCACCTGTTTCTCTTTGCTGTAAAATTTCAAAATTAGTTTCATAAAATTCCAGGAAACATCACCTAATGTCATCAACCATTCAATTCTAAGCATGGCCTCATGATCATCAAGAGGGAGGAGGAAGAAATTGGTCATAATTTCTTGGTCTTGCAGCAATAGTTTCACCTGCGGGCATCTTTGGTCGCACTTTAGGATTCTGCCGTCAGCAACCTTTACATCGAACTTGCTGCAACCTTCTATATGTAGTGCCATCCGAGCAGCAACCTTACTGTTTAGGAAGTTATTAGTACTGCCCGTGTCGATGAGAACAGTGATCGGTTGTTGTTTGAGAAGGCCTCCAACTTTCATCATTTGCGGGTTGGAGTAGCTGGCTAATGCGTGTACCGTAACGTCGGTTGGTTGTGGCTCTTCTTCTACATCTTCTTCATTATGTTCAAAGCTCTCTTCTGGATGTTCAATGACCTCTTCTTCTACTGGTTCCATAAGAAGCCTCCCTTTTCTACAGCGATGCTCGCGGCTCCATGACTCGTCTCAATGCCAACATAACTCCTTTGTAGATCGCTCCCGAAGCTCTTCTCTTGTCATCATTTTTGGTGCAAGAACTTGATTGATAGTAGGGGGGGGTGAGGGGCTTCTGCATTGTAGGTTGAGAAGCGATCCTAGTTCTTCGGGCTTCATGGTTCAATCGCTTCTCTTGATATCGTGCGAAAGAGATGGCTGCCATAAGCGTGTACGGTTGTCGTGCTTTAACTTCTCCTCGGATCTCCGGCTTCAAGCCCTCAATGAAGGTCCCCAATAGTTGTTTTTGAGACCAATCACGAGTTTGATTAGATAACATTTCAAACCTGGTTTGGTACTCCCGAACGGTAGAGGTTTGTCGGATCTTTGCTAGAACGTCAATGTTCTCGTAATCGGTTGGTCCGAAGCGGATCAATAGTCCTTCTTTGAATTGTCGCCATGAGAGAACTCCATGAGCATATTTAAACCAGTGAAACCATTGTATGGCATCCCCTTCAAGATGTATAGCTGCAATTTCCACCATAGATGCATCCACGGTTTTGTGGTACCGAAAATATCGCTCCGCACGCGAGATCCAACCAATCGGGTCTCCTTCTTCCCATCTAGGAAAGTCCACCCTCATTCGTGGATAGTTGAGATCAGTCATTGAACCTCTCCTCTCTTGGAAGTCATCTCTTCGGGCTTGGTGCGATTGGTTAGAGCTCTCTCCTTGATGTGATTTCTTCGAGCTTAGTGGTTGGCCCAAACTGAGTTCGGTAAAGAGAGTCCGAATCTTATCCTCCATTCGCGCCTCCAAGGCTTCGAATTTAGCATTGATTGCCTCCCTAGATGCCATAGAATATGCCTCCAAATCTGTGATGTTTAGATCTCTCTTTTGTTGTCGGGTTAAAGGCAAGTATGGGTTGAGAGAAGTGATGGTCGAAAGGGTTGGTGGATTGGTGGATATAGGCTGCGGTTTAGGCTTGTTTTGTGGCCGTTTTGGGTGTAGTTTGAGGGTGTGGTTTGGTGGAGTTTTAGAGCTGTGGATGAAAGTTTTAGATCTATGGTAGATGGCAGCAAAGGTTTGATAGAAATCAGTGGAAGTTTGCTGCAGAATTGTGTTGTCTTGTAAGAGTAGAATTGTCGTCGAAGAAACAGCGGTTTCTCAATGAAATTTCCACAAAAAACTTGAGAGATTTGAGGAGGGAATTAATAGCAAAATCTCAGTGTATATGACAGTAAGTATGTCCAATTTAATCAAGAAAATTTCGGCAGTATAACAGCAAAGAAATTGGTGCAAGTTGCGATAGCAGAATTCTCGTCGAAAAATTTCAACGGTTTGTGATGAAAATTTGCAGCAACACAAATATGTTTTTAGAGATATATTCCTCAATAGATCAATCTTAGATGGAAGCCAAGATGATCTATAAAGTGTAGAGAAAATTTCGTTCAAAAAAGATTACAAATAGATCGGTTAAGGCAACAATATGCGGCTGAAATTTTCTGCAGCACAGATTTTGAAGTGTAGCAGATTGGATGTAAAAGACCAGTGGTTTATATTGAGAATTTTTTTGATAAAACCAAAAGGAAATCCATTGTTAGGAAGTATCAAATCTATCATAAAAATTTTGTAGAGATTTGGATAGAAAAAATGCAATAGCAAGATCAAACAAACTATGCTATGCGGCTGAAATTTTATAGTGCAAATTTTTAAGTATAGCAGATTAGACGTAAAAGATCAATGGTTTATATTAGGAATTTTTTGACAAAACCAAAGAGAAATTTGCCTTTGGGAAGTGTCAAATATGTCATAAAAATTTCATAGAGATTTGAATAAAAAAAAATGCAGTAGCAAGATCAAACAAACTGTGTTGTGCGGCTGAAATTTTACAGTGCAGATTTTCAAGTACAGCAGATTAGATGTAAAAGATCAATGGTTTATATTAAGAATTTTTTGATAAAACCAAAGGAAAATCTACTGTTAGGAAGTGTCAAATCTGTCATAAAAATTTCATAGAGATTTGGATAGAAAAAATGCAGTAGCAAGATCAACAGACTGTGTTATGCGGTTAAAATTCTGCAATGTATCTTTCGTCGTAAAGATGAAAACTTTGCGGCGAAAAGTTTATGCAGCAATATAGGAACAAATTTTTTTTTTGATTTTTGAATAAGGATAACTAAATTGCAGCAGCAGTAAGGTAGGAAACCAGAACCTGTTGCAATTCACGGGGAGATCAAAGGATGATCTGCGGTGGTGGAGATGATGGCGGAATTTAGCGACGATCTTTTAAGCAATTGTGGGAATTGCTTTGGGCGGCTATGGAGAGATGATGGATGGCTATGGAAGGGCAGCGAGACGCCAAGAACGCTGCTCTGATACCAAGTGTTAGAACCCTTGCAGATTCTAAGCTTGGGGTTGATCTCTTTAGGGGATCAAGCCTCCTGAAACTCTATAGGGGTTCCTTCCTCCAAGTTGCTGCTCAAAGGCTGCAGAAAAGATTCATCTATTGCCTCTCAAAAGAGTAGGAATACATGACTATTTATAGGGTTTCTAAACCCTAACTCCTAATAGGACTCTTACTCAAGACTCCTACTCAATTAAGACTTCTACTCAAGACTCCTAATAGGACTCCTACTCAAGACTCCTATTCCTTTACAACTCCTAATTCTTCTTTAAGAAATAACCTCCAAACCCTAGCCGGCCTCTTCACCTCTTTAATAAGGGTCGACTTAGGTAGGTTTTACATGAATGCCCCAATCAATTAGGACTCTCCTAGCTAGAGTCCTAACATACTGACAGAATAGGTGATATCACTTGAATCATGAGGACATGCCACAGAGACAATTACCCTTCGATGCCCGTCTGATGTCCCCCCGAAGACTGACTTGATTAATGGTACATCAATTTCCATCTTTATTGAAGACATAATTCAGAGAGAGATTTTCTTTATTGAAGACATAATTCAGAGATGGATCGGGCCTAAGATCAGAGGTAGTTAATAAAGGGAGGAGGTCCCGTGAATACATGTGGTAGATCCAGTGAATACGTTAGGTCTACTGAATACATAGGTCAGAGTTGCCGGCAAGAAGGAGACTAATTCTAGTAATAGAATAAGAAGGAATAGGAATTCGAATAGAAAGAAGGGAGGATACATTGGCTAGCAATAGGAATCATAATCATAATCAGAGTGGGGATGTGGCGCATCTAGTATAAGGCTAAAGACTAACCTGTACTGTATAGGGTGTAGGTTAAGAAGAATCGACTCAAAAGAGTGGAGCGTCAGCGAGTTTAGCAGAGGAGGCAGTTTCGACTATTCTACTGAAACTAGAAACTAGGACTTGAGCTAAGTAGTACAGGAATAGACACCGGTTCAGAAGAGTCCAATTCAAAAGTTAGAAATCGATGACCACCTAACTGCCTGACTTCCCTCCTCGACCCTAACTCCTCAGTATGCTGACTTCTATTCCGAAACTCCTGTCGATAAGTCTATCTCTACTAGCTATCAAACGGACATTGCTATTGATAAAAGACTGCTAGGAAACCAACCACTACTACCGACTCCAAAGCTGTCTTTCCCTTAGTTAAGTCTTACCTTCTTCCTCATAGAGAGATAGCCTTACTTCACTATACCCGAGTCGAGCCCTGTCTTCTAGCGGTACCGAGTGAGACCTACCTATTTGCTAGTCTGCTTCTCCGGATTTGCTTTCTTTAACAGCAGGCGAGGCATTGTCCTCACTTGCTTGACTGTCTCTCGAGCTGCCACTCATTAGTAGCATTGCATCCTGTGACTCTGACCTCTAAGGCTTTCCTTTCTTACCTAGAATTCTGTAACTTATGCTTCCGAGGCTGACACCACTACTTAAGTGGGGAGCAAGCGAGAATAGAATAATCAAAGATAATGCAAAGAATCCCACTAGTACTGAGTAAAATGAAACCGATACCAAGAAGAATAGAACTCGGGAATCCAACTAATAGCTATCAGAATCAAGCATGCCCCTGACAATCACAAACTATTAATTCAGAATAGATCTACTTCTCGCCAACCGTGCTCCAATCCTTTAACTTGGAACTAAGAATTGAGTAACTTATCTGTGGTCCTTGCTTGAAACCCGGATCTCCATGTTAATCCAGCTGTAGGCTTGTTTGAAGTCTGCTACTTGCTTCTCATATTCTTGACTCTTGGGTTCGATCTGCCTCTCTTGCTTTTCATTCTGACCTTCCTTCTTGTCAGGCTTACTTGACTAGTTCCCATCTTGCTTTTCATTCTGACCTTCCTTCTTGTCAGGCTTCTCATAGCCCTAATTAACATACTAACTACAAATTTAAAGACATTTTCTAAGCTATTACAAAGTCCATAAGTCAAAACTTCTTCCGGCGAGCTTTCGGCGAACTTTCGGCGGTCTTCCGATAAACTCTCGGAAACCATTCTGCGGACTCCCGACAAGCTCCTAGACTTCACGATTTGATCTTGGCGAGTTTCGACGAGCTTCTTCGGCAAGCTACGATCTTTCTCGGTGAGCTTCACGAACTTCCGACGAACCTTTCTGCGAGCTTCCGAAAAACCCTTCGGCAAGCTCCCTACTCATTCTCGACTAGTTCCGACAGCATTCCCGATGAACCTTCGAACTTCCGTCGAACTCTCGAACTCCCAACGAATCCTTCGCGCTTGACTCCGGCACTTTGTTTCGCTTTATGTCTTCATCGTTATCGTAGTTAATCCTGCACACACAAGCCAAAACTCTACTCCGATCTAGACAATTATTACAACGCAAATTGACATTCTGTTGCCCGGCACGTTATTGGTTGGCGCTTCGTCCGATTCTTCAGCGCATCGTCCACTCTTGCGGCTTATTGCCCAATCGGCGGTTGACCTCCGCAACCCCGATATCCTTGGTGCAATTCCGCTCTCCTTGGCCCGATGCCCGACGTCCGAAGCGTTCTACCGTCCAATATCCTAACGTGATCTCCTCCAGCGCAACGTCAATTCCTCCTGCGTCAACTGTCTAATCCTGATCGAGTATACCTGCATCACTCAAAATACAGTTAAACATCTAAACACAATCAATTAGTTTCATCATCAAAATCCGAGATTCAACACTTGCTACTTCATTCTAGCTTGAGTAGTAGAGAGATTATCCTTTAACAGTTGTAGGAGTTTGTCCCTGTCAATCAATTCTTGGTCGACCTGATCTACCTTGGTTGAGTCAATTACATACTTTGAAATCACAAGGGCTGACCGACCATACAATGCTTCATAAGGGGCACATTTTGTAGATGAATAACATGTAGTATTATATCACCATTCAGCCTAGGGAAGCCATTTCGCCCACTTGTTTGGTCGGTCACTGGTGAAACACTGAAGTTATGTCTCTAAACACCTATTTACCACCTCTATTTGGCCATCAGTTTGTGGATGATACGTTGTGTTCATCTTGAGTTTGGTGCCTTGTAAATGAAATAACTCGGTCCAAAATTACTGGTGAAGATCTTGTCATAATCACTTACAATGGACCTTGGCATCCCATGCAGTTTAACAATATTTTCTATGAAAATCTGGGCAATACTAGCAGTAGTATATGGATTTCTTATAGCATAAAAATAAGCATATTTCGTAAGTCGATCAACCACCACGAGAATCGTGCTTTTACCTTTGGAAGTGGCGGCCCTTCGATGAAGTCCATGGAGATGTTAGTTCACACCAAGTTCGGTGTGGGTAGTGGTTGTAGCTTCCCCTTTTTGTAAATAATTTCATAATCAAATCCAGGAAGTTTGGTTATCTTTTTTTTTTTTGATAAGTAAAAAGTAAATTTATTTTGTGTAAAGTTTCTACAAATAGCTTTGTCTATACCAATTATAGACGAAGCTAGATAACTCGTAGAGTACTCATGCGGTAGTTATGAATACACATGCTGTAGACTATAACTCTTAACTGTGGCCAACAAATAAAATATAAAGTCCAGATATGCCAAGATTTCCTATGGGTACAGCTTTTAACTTCATGCCCAAGGTTTTTAGCTAATAGCAAAATTGAATTTGATAAAAATATCTATTTCTCTTCGTGTAAAGTGCTCCGTTTTGATATCGTTCTCCATACAAGATCTTGAGTCTCTAATAATTTGCTACATCTTTCCTTCCATTGTTTGTGTGTTGACACTCAAAGATTCTGCTACATTTTTCCTTCCACATCCACCAAATAGCGCATCTGAAAGTAACCTTTGCCAATTGTGTAAGAGGTCTTTTTCTTGAAAAACATTGCATGAGGTCACCTAATTCTTGATGCAAGTTTGGTTGCTGGCATTCTATTGAGTTCGAATCGCTGGAGAATCTCCTTCCATATCTATTTAGTATAGTCACAAGCAAAATAGAGATGATCAATAGTTTCTTCTTGTTGCATGCAAAGGGAGCATCGATTAACATGATGGATACCTCTTCTTTTTATATTGTCTATTGTAGGTAGTTTATTCAGACGGGCCTGTCATGTACATAAGGAATGTCTTTGTGATCCCGGTCGATCCCATGTCCAATTGCTTGGGAGCCACTTGTTATTTTTTTGCCTAATTTGATTCCATGCGGATGTGACACTAAATTTGCCATTGTCATGAAGCCAAATAAGTACATCTGAAGAGTTGTTCCTGATTGGAATAGCTGTGATAGTCAGCCAAAGTGATAACATTTCAGGAGAAATAGGAGTAGGGAGATATCAGGTACCAATAGCAATGAATTCAGAAACCTTCCAATCTTTGGGAGCCCCAAGGTCTTTTCGTATTCTGTCACCATATAATTGAAATATACTTTTTCCATTCACCCAAGGATCGTACCACATATTAGTATTAGTTCCAGTAGAGATTGCGTACGAAATGTGTTTGATTAGCCAATTCCTTGCCTTTAAAATTCCTTTCCAAGCTGCAGAGTGGTATGTTCTTGTTGAAATTTTCCAAATCGATTCTTTTGAAAGATACCTAGCAGAAACCCATTGTGACCATAAGGAACATTTGTTTTGCAAAAGGTCCCACAATTGCTTTACCAAACATGCTTTATTCCAATCTCTAGTATTTCTCAGGTTCAGCCCCCCTTCATCTTTCGGTTTGCAGATGCTGTCCCAATTTACCATATGCGTTGTCTTATCATTTGTGTCATTCCAGAAGAAGTTTATTAATAATCGTTCAATATCTTGGAGAAGTCCAACAGGCAGAAGAAATGCATTAGACCAATATATAGAGTAAGCGTACAACACCGAACGGATGAGTTCAAGTCGTCCTGCTTTTGAAAGAAGCCTATTTTTCCAGGAGGAAATTCTGCTCTTTATTTTTTGCAGGATAGGCTGACAGTGGGTTTTGTGAATGCTAGTGGATATGAGTGGGAGACCCAGATATGTAACTGGTAGATTTTCCTCACTAACCCCTAGGATATGTGCAATAACGTCTTTGTCCTCAATGCAAGGGTTAATGTAGACTTTACTTTTCGCATGATTTAACTGAAGGCCAGAAACTATACCAAAATCATTCAGAATAGTAGCCAGGTTTCTTACTGAAGTTGAATCATTCTGAAGAAAGATAAGAAGATCATCTGCAAATATTATATGTGATATATGAATAAGGCCAGCATGGGGTACCTTAATACTGCCATCAGAGACCGCATATTCCAACATACAGCTAAGTCCTTCCATTGCAATAGTAAAGAGATATGGAGAGAGTGGATCACCTTGTCGGATGCCATTCTTGCTCCCAAAAAAACCAATAGGTGAGCCGTTGAAGAGTATTGAAAACTTTGGAGTTTCTAAGCAAAATTGAATCCAATTAACCCATTGCTGAGGGAAGTTCATACCGAAGAGTTATAGATAAAGTTCCTATTAACTGAGTCAAAGGCTTTTCGTAGATCAGCTTTAAAACAGATTTTTGTCCCTCTTGCTTTTGAGTGCAGATCCTTGACCAAGTCATTAGCCAGTAGAATATTATGATGTATACTTCTTCCTTTGATGAAAGCAACCTGATTTGGACTAATTATCTTATGTATTACCTTTTGCAATCTATCTGCTAACACTTTGGAGATGATCTTGTAAATAAAGTTACATAAAGATATGGGTCGATAGTTCTCTAGTGAATCAGCACCTTCATTCTTGGGAATTAGAGAAATAAAAGTGCAATTCATCTCTCTAAGAATATGGCCTGAAGAGAAAAAGTGTTGGCAAGCTTTAATCATATCATTACCAATAATAGACCATGTAATGTGGTAAAATTCAGCAGGAAATCCGTCTGGACCAGGGCTTTTGTGCTTTTGTGACTTAAAGACAACTCTTACTATTTCGTCATCTGTAATTGGGGCATTGAGGATAGAAATGGCATCCGAATCAAGCTTTCTAGTTGGCTCCACATGAATATTATTAGGTTGCCCCGCTTGGTTGAGTAAGGAATAAAAAAATTGCTCAGTGTATGCTTTAACCTCATCTAAATTCTCAATAAGATTGTTATCTTTGTCTCTGCATTTCCTGATGCGGTTAACGGCTCTTCGAGTAGCAATGGAAGCATAAAAAAACTTAGAATTGGAATCCCCTAAAGTAAGCCAATTCTGTCGAGACTTCTGTTTTGCAAAACTTTCCTCCTGCTTTAAGGCTTGCATGAAGTTATTTCTAGCTTCTATCTCTTTGTCGATAAGATTCTCATCATGAGGCTGAAGTTGCAGCTGATGTTGCATTGCTATTAGTTCCTTTCTGCAAAATTGAACTCGGGTGGTAATATTGCCAAAGGTATTTGTATTCCACTCCTTAAGTGCTGCTTTGCAGGCTTTGAGTTTTTAGCATAAGATATAAGGGGGGGATCCATGCACATTAACATTCCAAGCTGATCTGATAACATCAAGGAACTGAGGATAAGTACTCCACATGTTAAAGAATCTAAATGGTTTCTTGCCTTTTGGTGTTGCTTTATCTGCGTGTATGTACATTAAAGAATGATCAGAAAATAATGGAGCATCATACTCAAGAAGTGAATCAGGGTAAACTCTTAACCATTCTTGATTAATCAGACATCTATCGAGTCTGGCCATTATTTTTCTGTTAGCAGCACCTTGATTACTCCAGGAGAGCCAATTAGCAACAGATTTCATATTAGTCAATGCAGCAGTATCTATGTAATCATTAAAACTTTAAAGCTGACTTTCTGAAAGCTGTCTACCTCCCACTTTTTCATTTGTGTACCGAACAGTATTAAAGTCACCAAGAACAATCCAAGGTACATTAAAACTGCCATCTGCAATGTTAGTTAGATCAGACCACAGTATATTTCTTTCTTGCATATTGTTTGAAGCATATATACCAGTGAAATTGAATTGACAGCCATTCTTTTTGTCCTCTACCTTAAGATAGATGAATTGATCAGTAGCAGAAATAAACCAAGCATTAATAGAGTTGGGATGCCATAGGACCCATATTCTACCAAAAGTTTCATTTGAGTCATTGGTAAACAGTTCTGCGTCCGGCCATATTAAATTCTTTTGAGCTTGAACGCACGATTGTTTAATTTTTGTTTCTACTAGAATAACAATATCACATGCAGCAGACTTGATTATTCTGTTGAGCTCCTGACATTTCTCAGGCTTATTAAGTCCACGAACATTCCAGCATGTTATTTTCATCAGTAATAAACAAATGGAAAAGGTGGTAAGGTATTTATCCTATGACTTTGGATGGACTGTACCATCCTTTTTCTTATCCTTTGGTTTTGTATTTTCCTCTCGTATAATATCCTTACCTTTTAAGGCTTTATTCCTGTATTTATCCACTTCATCTACAGCTTGCAGATGTTTAAACTTTAAAATACCTTGAATCATGTGGTCTTGATTGGCAGGGTTTGTTGAAGCATGATAAGATTGTTGCAGCATAATATCCTGGTTAGTACTTGTTGGAGCAGCCTGGTTAGAAAGGCTTGTTGGGGCATGAGTTTGTTGAGACAAAATAACTTTGTTGGCGATGTTTGTTGCAACCTGAGTTTGTTGAGGAAGAATATCCTTGTTGGCGAGATTTGTTTGGGCCTGAGTTTGTTGAGCTATTGTGGATGGATCCGATGATATTGGGAGAGATGAAGTTCTTGACTTATGCTTTTCCTGTCCACTAGTACCATGGGAAACTTCTATTGTGGAAGGTTTCGACGTTATAGGAAGAGATAAAGTTTTGGATTTGTCCTGCTGTCCGTGGTTATCTATTTTTGCTCCTCAAGGGATGATATCATTTGCTCCAAAAAGTACTTGAGGCTTTTATGATCTGTTTTAATTTGAAATCATTGGCTGATCAGGTGGGGTCTCCACCTCGTTACTGCATGAACAATGGTGAGCATCTCCTTATCATAAATTGACATGTTTTGATGGGAGGGAGACAATGCCTTACTAGTGTATGCGAGTGGTTGACCATCTTGCATGAAAACGATTCCAATTCTGACTCCAGATGAGTCGGTCTCAATGATGAAGGGTCGATTGAAATATGGTAACGCTAGCACCAACATCATTGTCATGGCTGCCTTAAGTTTGTCGAAGGTAGCGGAGGCTTTGTCCGACCATTAGAAGATATCTTTTTTTAGTAGAGAAGTGAGGGATGCACTGATCTTCCCATAGTCCTTAACAAATTTTCGGTAGTAGCTTATTAGTCCAAGGAACCCGCGTAGTAATCTCACATTTGTAGGTTTCGGCCAGCCTTACATTGTCTCAATTTTTGTTAGGTCTACCGCCACCCCTTCTTCTGACATTATGTACTCAAGGTACTCTACTTTTTGTTGTAGAAAGCTGCACTTTGGTTGCTTAACAAAAATAGTATTCTCCCGAAGGATCATCAAAACAATCTATAAATGCTGAAAGTGACTCTCAAGAGAAGGGCTGTAAATGAGAATATCATCAAAAAATACTAGCACAAATTTGCGCTGGTATGTTCAAGATAGCAATTTCTTCTCTTTTGAGAAGTGCGATTGTTTTTGCTTCCTTTGCAAAAACGAAAGCTAACAAAACTTTACATCATTTTACAACATAGAAGTTGACAATTTGAGATGTTCAAGAAAGCAACTCTTGCTTCTTGAAATATGCAATTTTTGTAAATTTTGCTAAATGTGCAAGTTAACATGTTTTGCTTCTTGAGATAGGCAAGATATCGCTTCTTTCTCCATGCAATTTGCAAGCTAGCAAATTTTATCTCCCCCTTTGTCATTGTCAAAAAGAAGGGAAGAACATAATTTTGTATATCTTTTTCCCTTGACAACAATTTTCAAGACATGACAAAGATAAATAACAAGGATGAAAAATTAAGTCATGAATGTCAAAATAATTTTTTCAACATGAATATTTCATCATTGCATGCATCATTATCATAAGTTGAAGTATTGCATGCATAATACCAAATCATCATATATATTTTCAAAATATAAAATTATCATTATATGCATGATTCCAAATCATCATTCATAATATTCCAATCATTATTTCAATCACTACAACTCATCATGCACAAAATGTAAAATCATCAAACATGATACAAACATTTATTTTCAAAATATTCATCATTATTTTCTCCCCTTTGTCATAGGGGAATAAAAATATAATGGTGTAATTCATTTCCCTTTTCATCAATTTTTAAATCATCACACACAGAATAACAAGAAAATTAATTGGGTGATGAGATAAACACTTCATGAATACAAGGAATTATACATATGAATCATATAATGAAGGATAAGATCATGTGAATACCAAAAGACATTATTCATATAGTAAATCTCCTCTTAAATAAAATACGAAGTAGAATCATAGAAGTATAAAGAAGAGATCTTGATTCAAAAATGATTTCAAGTTATAAATCACGAGAAATCAAGATCATGATTTTGATAAAACTCATTAAATTCAAATTATTTTCATAATCCATGAGATTCACAAAAGCATAGTATACATGGATTCATTAATCTTTTATCGGAACATCAAAAGAGATGGAAAATGTATTCTCCCCTTTTTATTTTATGTGTTTTATTTTAAGTGATTTGTTTCATTCAAGCATGTCTGTGTCTTTTTTTGCCAAAGAAACACATGCATCAACGTTTAGAATTAAAAAATAAATTTCGTCATAAAAACCATCCATCTTGTTTATAACTGAAAAAGCAACTTTCATCACAACAAAGATCAATAAGCCAAAAATCATCATGCATAATTTTGAAATGTACACTCATTAAGCATGATCATTATGTATTAAATTATCAAGCATGATTTCATTAAAAATGAAGCATTTTTAATCACAAGGAATACGAAAATCATCAAGATACACATTGATACATCATTAAAATATCTAGCATGATTTTAGAAAGCATTTTCAATCAAAATGGGAAAGCATGATTTGATACACATTAATGCTTCTTAAAAACATACATAGGATTTATCTTAAGCATTAGATTTAAGTCTAACATTTTGTTCCTTTATCATAAAGCATGTTAATTTCATTATTATTTTCCAAAATTACTAGCACAATTCCATTTTTTTTGCATTTTCATTTCATTTTTAAACATGTAATTTTCAAGAAAAATAATTATTTTAAACTAAATTGCAGTTTGCCACTTCGCCTTTGTTGATTTTCTTCTCATCTTCGGAGGAGCTCGATTCATCCAAAGTCACCTTCTTTTTCTTGCATTCATAGCAAGTAGTTACATTCTTTTTGTTTTTTAATTTTTGTTTCATGAACTTTTTAAATTTCATAGTGAGGAGTTCAAGTTCACCATTACTTGAGCTTATACTCGAGTGGTCTTCGATTGTTCTTAGTCTGAAATCCTTCCTGTCCTTTGAAAGGTGGTTCTCAAGTTCTTCACATGCATTGCATGTCATTTCATAGGTCATTAGAGATCCGATAAGTTCTTTGATAAAAAAAGTATTCAAATTTTTTTATTCTTGAATAGTCATTATTTTCAAATCCCAATTTTTAGAAAGCGATCATAAAATCTTGTTAACGAGTTCAAAATTAGAAAAGCATTTGCCAAGAGCTTTTAAACCATTGACGACATCCGTAAAATGGGTGTACATGTCAATAATGGTTTCGCTCGGCTTCATTCGAAATAGTTCAAAATCGTGCATTAAAAGATTGACCTTCGAAACTTTTAATTTACTTGTGCCTTCATGAGTGGTTTTAAATATGTGCCAAATGTCGAAAGCCGTTTCACAAGTGGAAACCCGATTAAACTCATTTTTGTCTAAGGCGCAAAATAGAGTGTTCATAGCTCTAGCATTTAAAGAAAAGGTTTTCTTCTCCAAATTATTCCATTGGTTCATTGGAAGAGAAGATCTTCGAAAACCATTTTCAACAATGTTTCATAAGTTCAAATCCAAAGAAAGCAAGAAAACTCTCATTCGAGTTTTCTAATATGTGTAGCCCATCCCATTGAAAAAGGGGGGGACGAATGAGAGAGTGACCCTCTTGAAAGCTGAAAAGTGCTATTTCTCTTGGGTGTTAAACCAAATGAGAAATCACAAGGCTCTGATACCAATTGTTAGGAAAGTAATCGGTACTAAGAGGGGGGGGGTGAATTAGTGCAGCAGTAAAACTACGTCGATTTAAAACCTTTCGTTTCGATTAAATCTGTTTTCGACGAAAAATTGTTTCTTAAAGGTAATAACTTGAACTCAAAAAACTTTCATGCAAAATGTAAAGAGAAGCTTGACGATGTTTGCAGTAATATAAATTGCACAATTGAAAAACAAACTAGATTTATAGTGGTTCGGTCGTCGTCGACCTACATCTACTCCTCCGATTCCTCTTCTATCGAGGCCACTGGCTTCCACTATCAGTCTTTCTTCAATGGGCGAAGACCAACTACCCTTTTACACCCCTCTTCTCTTTTTCATGGGTTTAGGAGACCACCCTTACAAGCACTCGCTCTTCACTTAAATAGAATTCTAATCTTTAGAGTAGAGGAGGGGATCTCTTAAGTGATTGCAACAGCTTTTCCCACTTTTAATCTCTTTGTGCTTGTGTGCGTTAACCAAGGTTAAGAGGGGTATTTATAGGCCTCAAGTTGATTCAAACTTTAAGCCTAAAAATTTTCCATCCTAAGTTTCCTGGGTACACGTACCACCGCTAGTGTTAGTCTAACACTAATACTACACTAGGTCGTACCACCACCAAGACTAGCGGTACCATCGCATGGAAGGTTGTGTTAGGCTGTACCATCACCCAAACTGGCAGTACCACTGCCTGCAGCCTCTCGGAGGTTGTGTTTGGGCGGTACCACTGCCTGACATAATCTTGGAAATTGTGCCATGACGGTGCCACCTCTTGGGTTATTGTTTAGGCCTTTTATTGGGCCCCACATAGTCCTTACATGGGCCCAACTGGCCCCTAATTGGGTTAGCTCAAATCTAATCCCAATTATGTACTAACTACAAAATTTAAGATATTTACTAAGCTAAACAAGTCCTATGAGTCAAGTTATCTTCCGGCGAACTTCCGACGATCTCTCGGTAGTGTTCCAACGGACTCCCGGCAAGCTCCTGAACTTCATGACGATCTTCTTGGTGAGTTTCGATGAGCTTCTTTGGCAAGCTCCAGGACTTCTTGGTTAGTTCTGACAAAACTTCCGATGAACTCTCGAACTCCCAACAAAATCATGTTATTGACTCAAGGACTTCATTTTGCTTTATACCTTGCTATAATATTTAATCCTACACATGTAAAACACACTTCGATCTAGACAATTATTACTAAGCATGAATCATGTTGTCCAGCATATCATTGGTCCATCGACGCTTCATCCGATTCTTCGGCGCATCGTCCTCTCTTGTGGCCTATTACCCAATCGGCCAGTTGACTCCATAACTTCGATATCCTTGGTGTAATATCTACTCTTCTTGGTCCAATACCTGAATCCATGGCATGAAGCCTTCTGTCGATACGTCGATCGTTCCTCTGGCTCGACGTCCAATCTTCTGACATGTTTTCCTCCAACCCAATATGATTCTTCCTGCTTTAATTGTTTCATCCTAATTGAAGCATCCTACGTCACTCAAAATGTAAATCAAATCATAAATATTATAATTGGTTTCATCATCAAAATCTGAGATTCAACAATATGAATTATGATTAAAATTACTTTGACTTAAAGTCAATTTGAATTCAAGGTTCATCTCAATATGACATATTGATAGGGGGAGTTTAGTTTAAACTCCGTCATCAACTGGTTATCATCATAAAAAAGGGGGAGATTGTTGAATCTCGTATTTTGATGATGAAATCAATTAATAAAGTTATGATCTAATTAGCATATTGAGTGATGCAAGACTAACCTCGATCAGGGAAAGACAAATCGATTGATGCAGGAAGAATAAGATATTGGGCTAGAATAAAAAATGGAGAAGATTGGATGTCGGGTCGGTAGAATGGTCGACATGCCGGAATGACTTTGTGCCATGAGTTTGGGCATCGAGCCAAAGTATCGAACATTGTGCCAAGGAGATCAGAAGTTACGAAGTCAACATATCGATTGGGCAATACGTCGAAGGAGAGGACGATACATCGAAGGATCGAATGAAACACCGGATGAACTAATGATATGCCAAACAACATAGCATTCATGTTTGTAATCAATTATGTCTAGATTAACTTAATTTAGGTCTAATTGAGTCAGTATTAGGGTGAAATAATGTCAACTCAATTAAGGGCCCATTAGGCCTGAGTTGAGGCTATTTTGGGCCAAGTGAGGCCCATGCAGCAACTCTTAGCAGGCCCAAGCGGTGGCACCACTTGGGACTCGGCCTCTCAGGTTGTTTGGGCAGTAGTATCGCATAGACCGACAATGGTACCACCTAGACTCAGTCTTCAAGGCTGTGTTAGGTAGTGGTATTGCCCAGTATTAGTGTCAGATGGAGTGGTGGTACCGCCCAGTGTCAGACTGTCAAGCGATGACACCGCTAGTTGTTAGTCTGTTAGGAGGTGTGTTAGGACTCTAGCTAGGAGATTCCTAAATTGAGTTTCATTGAAAGGGGCATTCATGTAAAACCTACCTAGCCGACCCCTATTAAAAAGGTGAAGAGCCGACTAGAGTTAGGAGAGTATTTCTTAGAGAAATATTAGGAGTTGTAAAGAAATAGGAGTCTTGAGTATAAGTCCTATTTGGAGTTGGGGTTTAGAAGCCCTATGAATAACTATGTATTCATCCTCTTTTTATAAGTAATAAATAAATATTTTCTGCAGCCTTTGAGCCGCAATTTGGAGGAAGGAACCCTTATAGAGTTCCAAGGAGGCCGATCCCCTAAAGAGATCAACCCCAAGCTTAGAATCTAGAGTTCTAACACTTGGTATCAAAGTAGCATTCTTGGCATCTCGTTGCCCTTCCACAGCCATCCATCAGCCCTTCACAATTGCCCAAAGCAATTCCCACAATTGCTTAAAAGATCGTCGCCGAACTCTACTATCATCTCCATCACATGGATCATCATTTGATCTCCCCGTAAATTACAACAGGTTTTGGTTCCCTACCTTACTACTACTATGATTTAGTTATCCTTGTTCAACAATTCAGCCATCTATCAACCCTCCGTAGCCACCCAAAGCAATTCCTACAATTGCTTAAAAGATTATCGCCGAACTCTGCTATCATCTCCACCACAGTGGATCATCCTTTGATCTCCCGGTGAATTGCAACAGGTTTTGGTTTCCTACCTTACTGCTGCTGTAATTTAATTATCCTTATTCAAAAATCTAAAAAAAAAATTGTTCCTATATTGCTGCATAAACTTTTCGTCGCAATGTTTTCATCTCTACGACGAAAGATACATTGCAGAATTCCAATCGTATAGCACAAACTTTTTGATCTTACTACTACATTTTTTCTGTCCAAATCTCTACAAAATTTTTATAACAGCTTTGACACTTCCTAATAGCAGATTTTTCTTTATTTTTGTCAAAAAATTCTCAATATAAACTATTGATCTTTTACATCTAAGCTGCTATACTTGAAAATCTGCACTGTAAAATTCCAATCGCATAATACAGTTTGTTTGATCTTGTTACTATATTTTTTCTGTCAAAATCTCTATAAAATTTTTATGATAACTTTGACACTTCCTAACAGTAGATTTCTCTTTAGTTTTGTTAAAAAATTCTCAATATAAACTATTGATCTTTTACGTCCAAACTACTATACTTGAAAATCTGCACTATAAAATTCCAACCGCATAACACAGATTGTTTGATCTTGTTACTACATTTTTTTCTGCCCAAATCTTTACAAAATTTTATGACAGCTTTGACACTTCCTAATAGCAGATTTTCCTTTGGTTTCGTCAAAAAATTCTCAATATAAACTATTAATCTTTTACGTCCAAACTGCTATCCTTGAAAATCTACATTGTAGAATTCTAACTGCATAGCATAGTTTGTTTGATCTTGTTATTGCATTTTTTCTATCCAAATCTATACATAATTTTACAACAGCATTGATACTTCCTAATAGTAGATTTCTCTTTAATTTTGTTAAAAAATTCTCAATAACTGATCTTTTATGTCCAAACTGTTACACTTTAGACATAAAAATCTGCTACAATACCTTTCCATGATCCTCAATTTTTCTGAACCTTCTACCATCCATGCCATTAACCCATCAACAGAAAAAGATAGGGACATATCTAATCTATAGGCATATGCTATGGCTTGTCAAGATCCAATTGATGCCAAATTTGAAGCATTGGAATCTCGGATTGAATTGCGGCTTGAATCGCACTTGGAGGACAAATTACGTGCTATGTTTGCAGAATTCAGAATTTGACAACCGCCGAGTCTAACCGAACTACAATAAGGATAGGGTTCAAAGAGACCTCTAGAGAAGGAGGGATAGCCCTCCAACATGCTTCAGCCACACATGAGGGTGGACTTCCCGTGATGGGAAGAAGGAGACCTAGCGGGGTGGATTTCGCGTGCCGAACGTTACTTTCACTACTACTGAACGTTGGATGATGCTATGGTGGAAATTACTATCATCCATCTTGAAAGAGATGCTATTCAATGGTATAATTGGTTGGAACACAATCATAAGGCTCCGACATGGAATCAATTTAAGAACGCACTACTGAATCGTTTTGGACCTACGAAGTATGAAAATATTGATGGCCAACTCACAAAGATTCGACAAACCTCTATAATTCAAGAGTACCAAACTAGATTTGAGAAGTTATCCTACCTTGCTTGTGATTGGATTGACCATCAATTGTCAGGAACATTCATCGAAGGACTCAAGCCAGAGATAAAAGGGGAGGTTAAGGCACGACAACCCCGTACTGTGGAAGTTGCAATTTCTTTCACCCGAATACAAGAAGAATGGCTCAACCAAGATGCTTAGAGGATGAGAACTTCTCCTAGGCCCATGGCATATAAACCTCCTTCTACTCCTAGACATCCTTCGTTGCCAAAAAAATTGACAAGAGAAGAAATATGTAACCAATCAACAAAGGGTCTTTGTTGGCATTGTGATGAGCCGTGGAATCGCGATCATCGCTGTAAAAGGGGCCATCTCCTACTGATTGAACCTCTTGAAGACATGGATGAGGAGGTCCAGGAGTATAAGGAAGTAGTCACAGATGAAGAATAGCAATCGGTTGATATTACAATGCATGCCCTTGCCGATTACGCGAATCTGCAAACGGTGAAAGTGGGAGGATTTTTGAAGCAACAATGTATCACTGTTCTTATTAACACTGGGAACACTAATAATTTTATGAATAGCAAGGTTGCTGACTGGATGGCCTTACCTATTGAGAATTGCAGCAGGTTTGACGTTAAGGTCACCGACGGATAGATTTTGAAGTGTGATCATAGGTGCCCGCAGGTGAAACTGTTGCTGCAGGACTAAGGGATAATTGCATATTTCTTTCTCCTCCCTCTTGATGATTATGAGTCCATGCTTGACATCAAATGGCTGACAACATTAGGTGATATTTTCTGGAACCTTGTGAAACTAATTATGAAATTTTACAGTAAAGGGAAACAGGTGATACTACACGGGAAACGTGGGTGTGACGTAATGATAATTTGCACACAATGAATGGAGAAGGTTTTGCACAAAGCATGCAGTAGCTTTTTGGGACAACTTGAATAACAAACTAAGGGAGAGCTAACATAATTTGAAGATCCAAACCTATTTCCTTTGCTTGCTGAATTTTTAGATATATTTGATGAACCGTGCAACCTACATCCTACCAGTCGACATGATCATTTTATATCGATTCTTTCAGGCAAACTATCATGCCCCTCAAAATATCGATAATATTAAAAAATTTTCATCACAAAATAATCCAGGATCCAAACTAACATTTGAGGACAATGAAAAACATTCAATCAAATTCACATCTATAAAACTTGTGCAATTTATAATCATATATCACATCACTCGATAATTCACATTTATGAAACCTAAACCAACTTAGCAAAATATTAACATCACTTATAAATCCACAAGATAAATAATTTATACAATCAGAGTTTCAACCATTTACCACCAATTCATATCATTATAAACTAAACTCAACATTACAAAATTCCAAATAAGAGATATTTTAACACTTTTGCACAATGTATCAATTCAGATTCATCGACAATATTTTATTACATACAAAATACACTTATACAATAATGACCACAATACATCCACCAATATGATTTGCCCACAATTCTGAATAGCACTCCACTATCTCAGCCCAATTCAAACATCTCAAAGAGTGACAAGTTGACCTGAAAGATTTATATAACAACGGAGTGAACTAAAAATAGCTCAACAAGTGACGAAATATATCTAGAGTAAAAAGGGACAGTTTCAAACAAATAAGGTATCACAAGGCAAGGCAAAATACAAGAACTCTCTGGGAACCATATTATTAAATACAGAATCGCAATTATCATGTCATTCAAAACTCATTTGGTTCATAACAATTGGAGCATAGAGTAATTGGAGCATATCAGTAGCGTATGAAATGTTCCGGAGCATATCAATGGCATATGGAACATTTTGGAGCATAATAATAATAGATGAAACATTTCGAAGTATCTCGATGGCGTATGAAATGTTTCGGGGCATATCAATAACAAATGAAATATTTTGGAACATATCAATGGTGTATGAAATATTTCAAAGCATAACAACGACATATGAACCATTTCGAAACGTATAAAAGAACAAATATGAAACAGAAGCTCAAATGTCAAATTTGACATTGCATTCATATCATTCTTATCCAAAGCATATACAGAAAAATATAACCAAAGCTCTAGATATCATATCAAATATACAGAAGGTGTAGTGGGACTATAACATAATATGATACATCCATTTCTTAATGACCACCAAACATAGGTCTCCCACGTTTGGGAGCTCCATCCACCCACGTCTGAGTGAAGTCATAGGGGCCGGCAGAGAATCACAAGCTCTATGCATAACTCCCTTTACCATTTCTGGGAAAGGTCCACAATATCCCACAAACACCAGAGTACAAAAGGACAGTATGAACAATGAATAGCACATATTGGAAGCACACGTGGAACAACAAAATGTACATGTGCCTTTACGAGTCAATACGATGCAAGCATAATCTTTCACAAATGTATTTAGATTTGAAAGGAAATGAAAGCAAGAGCATACAAGGATTCCAAGCAATTACATATAGCTTAATTGAAATAATAAGGTTAGATGAATTCAATGTCCAAAGAAATGAAATTGGAATAGGCACATATTGAAAGCAATTGCGAAATAATGGGATATACATGTGCCTATACAAGTCAATACAATACAGCATAAACTTTACACAATAGGTTTCAAGAATGCAAATAATTTAAGGACAAGAGAATACAAGAATTCAAAGCAGAAATATAAAGCTCAATTGTACAAAGAAAGCTAAATGAAATCAATTTTCAAAGGAATGAAACCAAAATATGCGAAATCGACCAAGGCTCGATTTCTGACAGAATTTGAGAGGCACATTGAACAAATAATTCAAGCTATCGATTGTGCTCCAATTTACTTGGAAAATATATCATTGGAAAGATATTTCAATCTAGTTTCAGAAACAATAAGATTCGTATGAATCGAAGTTTCCAACAAAGAGTTACAATTAATTTAGTAACCAAAGGTCAGAAATAAAATCGCTATTTTGCAGAATTCATAGGGTCAGATTCAATAGATAACTGGGTAGACAAACTTACTCTGAATTTATAAAATAAGCTATCAAAAGAAAGCTTTATGAATCTATATTCAGATCAAATAGGTTTTGTCTAAAT
Source organism: Musa balbisiana (assembly GCA_004837865.1). Taxonomy (NCBI): domain Eukaryota; kingdom Viridiplantae; phylum Streptophyta; class Magnoliopsida; order Zingiberales; family Musaceae; genus Musa; species Musa balbisiana. The sequence continues at coordinate 31,442,265 of CM017188.1, forward strand.
CAGAGGTTAGTGCATAAAGTTATACCCATAACAAGGTAGAAAAGTTAGAATCTCGGAAGTTTCACAGATTCAAATCGTTACGTCTAAATAGGAGACATATCAAATGCAAGGCTAGAATAATTCAAAGTTTTCATATTCAAGGCAAATGCAGAGATAAAATTACAGTAAGGAAAGATCAGGACACTTGCAATAGGAATGATTGGAACACTTGCAATAGAAACGATCGAAACAATGGAAAAGATTGAAATACTTGCCTTTCACAGATTTTGATCCGAAGATCCGAAGGTGTATGCCCGAATCCTTTTTCTCTACTTTTCATTCGTGTCATATCCTTGTTTTGTTTTCTGCACCTATCTTCTTTTTCCCAACCGCAGTTGCTATGCCATAGTCGCAACCGCAGCTATAGCCATGGTAGCAGTCGCATCCCCAACCACCGTCGCAGCCTCTTTCATTGCGCTACTTCCTATCTTTCTTCTCTCATTCCTTCTTTTTCTTTCCCAAACACATCTACCGTAGCCACCGCCGCTGCCACAGCCATGCTGCGGCCTCTGCCGCTGCCACTACACTACTTCGTTTTCTCCTTTCTCTCATTCCCCTTTTTTTTCTTCCCCAAACACAACCGCCGTAACCACCGCCACTGCCGCAGCTCCCACAGTTGCAACCGCAGCCGCAGCCACCTTCCCCTCTTCCTCTTCTTCCCTCTTTTCTCCCTTTTCTTCTTCCTTTCCTTATCTTCTTTCCCAGCTGCAACCGCTGCAGGCGCAGCCGTAGCCACGGCCACAGCCACCACAACCGCAGCCACTTCTTCCTCTCATTCTTCTCTTCTAGCTGCAGCTGCCATCGCCGCAGCCACAGCACCCTTCTCTTCTTCCTCTCCTCCCCTTCTTCCTGCCTCTTCTTCTTTCCCTGCCATAGCTGCAGCTGCCACCACTGCAGCCACAGCCCCCTTTCCTCTCTTCTTCCTCACATTATTTTCTTTCTCTCCTTCTTCTTTTCCAGCTACAATTGCCACCGCCGCAATGACAGCTGCAGCCCCTCCTTCTTTCCCTTCTCTTCTTCTCCTCTTCTCCTCTTCTTCTCTTCTTCTTCCCTTCTCCTCCCCGATGCACAATGCCTCCTCTCCTTTGTTTCCTTCTGCAGGAAACGGAGGTGCTGCAGCTCTATTTGCTGCAGCTACCTCTCCCTTCTCTCCCTCTTCCCTCTCTTCTCCTTCTTCTTCTTCTTCTTTTCTTCTCTTCTCCCCCTTCTTCTTCTTTTTCTCCTCTTCTTCCCTTCTCCCCGATGCCCCACACCTCTAGTTCCTTATGCAGGAAATAGAGGTGTTGCAGCCCTAGCTGCGGTCACCTCCCTTTTCTCTCCTTCTTCCCTTTCTTTTCCCTCTTCTTCCCTTCTCCTCCCCGACGCCACACACCTCCTTGCTGCAGCCTTGCTGCAACCACCCTCCTCTCTTCTTCTTCATCTTCTTCTTCTTCTTCTTCTTCCCGACGCCCCATGTATTCTCTCCTCTGTTTCCACCTGCGGGAAACAGAGGTGCTGCAGCCCTAGCTGCTGCAGCTGCCTCTCTCTCATCTCCCTCTCCCTCTCTTCTCCCTCTTCTCTTCTTCTTCTTCTCCTCTTCTTCCCTTCTCCTCCCCGACGCCACACACCTCCTCGCTGCAGCCTTGCCGCAGCCACCCTCCTCTCTTCTTCTTCTTTTCTTCTTCTTCCCTTCTCCTCTTCTTCTCCTCCTTTCCTCCTCTTCCCTCCTTCTCTACTTCTTCTCACCTTCTTTCCCAACGCCCCCAGCTCCTCTCTCTGTTTCCCACGAGAAACAGAGAGCGTGTGAGGAGGTGGGATAAAACCGAAATTTTCGGTTTTCTTCTTTTTCTTTTCTTTTCTTTTTTTTGTAACTTAACAATTTAGTCCTTAAAATTTTTATATTTACATATATGTCCTCCGATTTATAAATAAATAAATTTTAAAAGTGTGGGATATTACACTCTCTCCCCCTTAAAAGAAAATTTAGTCCTTTAAATTGGTTATACCTCAATCGATGAAAAGATAATGATATGTTTTATTCATTTCCTTCTTCATCCCCCAAATAGTTTCATTAATAGAATACAATTCAATTACACCCTCATCCAAGAGTGATTAAAAATATCCTCCTTCTTGATTTTCAATAAATGGTAACCCAATCTCCGATCAATCTTGCAAAGTACTTATGCATTGTTCAATCAATTTAATCTTAAGAGGATACTCATTTTTTTTATGGTCACCTGATTCAATTGTCTACAATTAATGTAACGCCTCAATATTCTATCCATCTTAACTAATACTAGAGCACCCCATGATGAAATGTTAGGCCAAATAAAATCCTTATTTAATTATCCTTGTAGTTGCTTTTTCAATTCTACTTACTCAAATGATGTCATTCTATAGAGAGGCTTAGATATTGGGATTGTCCCAAGGGCCAAGTCAAAAAGCAAAGTCATGTCTGAAGGTAATCAGGGCAAGTCATCCAAGGGTACATTAGGCAAGGAGGTAAATCATGTCCAATACTCTCAAAATAAAAGATGGGCTGATCTAATATGCAAAAAGTGATCATTTGTTATATAACAATCCATACTGGTATGATAAGAAGATAGTCAATCCATACCAAGTATAATATCAAAACTCTAAATCTCTAGGTGAACTAAATCAGCAAAAATTTCAAGTTCTCGAATGAAAATTAGACAAGAGGACCATATTCAAGTTTGTTATCAAAGAATCTCCAATAATCGTATTTACATATAGCACATAATGTGGTGGTCTAGGTTGAATACCCAAGTGATAAGCAAAATATTACGAATCAAATCGTAGATGGGACCAATGGTCAAACAAATATTTGCATTCTTTTATGAACATGAAAAATACCTTCGACCACTAATTCAGAAGTGTTAGAATCATATTCATTGATAACATATACTCTGACATGGGCTGATGATTTAGGAGGCAGTGATTCTTTCTTCTTATTCAAAGGGCAGTCTTTTATTTTATGATCTAACTTTTCACAAGCAAAATAGACTCTAGTCACCCACAAAAATAAACTTGTTTCATAATTTAACTTGCAATTCACACGTGATTGAGCCTTTTGTGGTGACTTCCCTTTTCAAATTCAAATGTCTTAACCTTCTTGTTATCACTTTCTGATTCATTTTCAATCATATTTTTATTGGTAAACTTATCCTTGTCATTCTTGCCATTGATCTTCAAAAATTCCTTTCATTGTTCCCATTAACGATCAGCCACTACTTCCAATATAAGGTGGCAAAAGAAATCTTTTGATTATCGGAACAATTTCGTACACCAAATATCTTTTCCATTCGCATAATCCATTTTTCTATCACTAATGGATTAGGTTTATTACGCTTTCGTTGCACCACTTTGATTTAATATCCTTGATCAATCCTTTCATCTCCCTTAATTAATTAGAAGAAAATGAAGCAGGAGGACCAAATGTCTTCGTCATCCTAAATTCCTAAAATACATCAAAGAAAATTTCCAACGATCATTATAGTTCACTAGACCTCAATATATTTTTCACGTTAACATATCAAATATTTCAGTGATCCTCAAACAATGCTCTGATACCACCTTTATCACACCCCTCAAAATATCGATAATATTAAAAATTTGCCATCACAAAATAATCCAGGATCCAAACAAACATTTGAGAACACTGAAAAACATTCAATTAAATTCACATCTATAAAACCTATGCAATTTATAATCATATATCACATCACTCGATAAATCACATTTATGAAACCTAAACCAACTTAGCAAAATATTAACAATACTTATAAATCCACAAGCTAAATAATTTATACAACAAGAGTTTCAACCATTTACCACCAATTCATATCATTGTAAACTAAACTCAACATTACAAAATTTCAAATAAGAGATCTTTTAACACTTTTGCACAATGTATCAATTCAGATACATCGACAACATTTCATTACATACAAAATACACTTATACAATAATGACCATAATACATCCACCATTATGATTTGCCCACAATTCTGAATAACTCTCCACTACCTCAAGCCCAATTCAAACATCTCAAAGAGTGACAAGCTGACCTGAAAGATTTATATAACAACGAAGTGAGCTAATAATAGCTCAACAAGTGATGAAATATATCTAGAGTAAAAAGGGACAGTTTCAAACAAACAAGGTATCACAAGGCGAATACAAGAACTCTCAGGGAACCATATTATAAAACATAAAATCGTAATTATCGTGTCATTCAAAACTCATTTGGTTCATAACAATTGGAGCATAGAGTAATTGGAGCATATCAATAGCGTATGAAATGTTCCGGAGTATATCAAAGGCATATGGAACATTTCGGAGCATAATAATAGCAGATGAAACATTTCGAAGTATATCGATGGCATAAGAAATGTTTCGGAGCATATCAATAACAAATGACACATTTTGGAACATATCAATAGTGTATAAAATATTTCAAAGCATAACAACGACATATGAACCATTTCGGAACGTATCAAAGAACAAATACGAAACAAAAGCTCAAACGTCGAATTTGATATTGCATTCATATCATTCTTATCCAAAGCACATACAGAAATACATAAACAAAGCTCTAGATATCATATCAAACATATAGAAGGTGTAGTGGGACTATAACATAATATGGTAAATCCATCATCCATTTCTGAAAGACCACCAAACATATGTCTCCCACGTCAGGGAGCTCTCTCACATTTGGGAGCTCCATCCACCCACGTCTGAGTAAAGTCATAGGGGCCGGCAGAGCATCACAAGCTCTATGCATAACTCCTTTTACCATTTTTGGCAAAAGTCCACAATATCCCACAAACACCAGAGTACAAAAGGACAGTATGAACAATGAATAGCACATATTGAAAGCACACATGGAATAACAAAATGCACATGTGCCTTTACGAGTCAATACGATGCAAGCATAATCTTTCACAAATGTATTTAGATTTGAAAGGAAATGAAAGCAAGAGCATACAAGGATTCCAAGCAATCACATATAGCTCAATTGAAATAAGAAGGTTAGATGAATTCAATGTCCAAGGAAATGAAATTGGAATAGGCACATATCGAAAGCAATTGCGAAACAATGGGATATACATGTGCCTATACAAGTCAATACAATAATACAGCATAAACTTTATACAATAGGTTTCAAGAATGTAAATAATTTAAGGACAAGAGAACACAAGAATTCAAAGCAAAAATATAAAGCTCAATTGTACAAAGAAAGCTAAATGAAATCAATTTCCAAAGGAATGAAACCAAAATATGCGAAATCGACCAAGGCTCAATTTCTGGCAGAATTTGAGAGCGACATTAAACAAATAATTCAAGCTATCGATTGTACACCAATTTACGTGGAAAATATATCATTGGAAAGATATTTCAATCGAGTTTCAGAAATAATAAGTTTCGTATGAATTGAAGTTTCCAACAAAGAGTTACAATTAATTTAGTAACCAAAGGTCAGAAATAAAATCGCTATTTTGCAAAATTCATAGGGTCAGATTCAATAGATAACTGGGGAGACAAACTTACTCTGAATTTACAAAATAAGCTATCAAAAGAAAGCATTATGAATCTATATTCAAATCAAATAAGTTTTGTCTAAATCAGAGGTTAGTGCATAAAGTTATAACCATAACAAGGTAGAAAGGTTAGAATCTCAGAAGTTTCACAGATTCAAATCGTTACGTCTAAACAGGAGACATATCAAATGCAAGGCTAGAACAATTCAAAGTTTTCATAATTAAGGCAAATGCAGAGATAAAATTATTGCAAGGAAAGATTAGGACACTTGCAATTGGAATGATCAGAACACTTGCAATAGAAAGGATCGAAACAATGGAAAAGATTGAAACACTTGCCTTTCGCAGATTTTGATCTGAAGATCCAAAGGTGTATGCCCGAATCCTTTCTCTACTTTTCATTCGTGTCCTCTCTTTGTTTTGTTTTCTGCACCTATCTTCTTTTTCCCAACCGCAGTTGTCATGCCATAGTCGCAACCGCAGCTACAGCCACGGTCGCAGTCGCATCCGCAACCACCGTCACAGACTCTTTCATTGCGCTACTTCCTATCTTCCTTCTCTCATTCCTTCTTTTTCTTTCCCAAACACAGCTGCCGCAGCCACCGCCGCTGCCACAGCCACACTGCGGCCTCTGCCGCTGCCACTACACTACTTCCTTTTCTCCTTTCTCTCATTCCCCTTTTTTTTCTTCCCCAAACACAACTGCCGCAGCCACCGCCACTGCCACAGCCCCCACAGTTGCAACCGCAGCCGCAGCCACCTTCTCCTCTTCCTTTTCTTCCCTCTTTTCTCCCTCTTCTTCTTCCTTTCCTTATCTTCTTTCCCAGCTGCAACCGCTGCAGGCGCAGCCACAGCCACGGCCGCAGCCACCATAACCGCAGCCTCTTCTTCCTCTCATTCTTCTCTTCTAGCTGCAGCTACTATCACCGCAGCCGCAGCACCCTTCTCTTCTTCCTCTCCTCCCCTTCTTCCTGCCTCTTCTTCTTTCCCTGCCATAGCTGCAGCTGCCACTGCTGCATCCACAGCCCCCTTTCCTCTCTTCTTCCTCACATTCTTTTCTTCCTCTCCTTCTTCTCTTCCAGTTACAACTGCCACCGCCGCAGCGACAGCTGCAGCCCCTCCCGTCTTTCCTTTCTCTTCTTCTCCTCTTCTCCTCTTCTCCTCTTCTTCTCTTCTTCTTCCCTTCTCCCCGATGCACAGTGCCTCCTCTCCTCTCCTCTGTTTCCTGCAGCTCTATTTGCTACAGCTACCTCTCTCTTCTCTCCCTCTTCCCTCTCTTCTCCTTCTTCTTCTTTTCTTCTCTTCTCCCCCTTCTTCTTCTTTTTCTCCTCTTCTTCCCTTCTCCCCGATGCCCCACACCTCTGTTTCCTTATACAGGAAACAGAGGTGCTACAGCCCTAGCTGCGGTCACCTCCCTTTCCTCTCCTTCTTCCCTTTCTTTTCCCTCTTCTTCTCTTCTCCTCCCCGACGCCACACACCTCCTTGCTGCAGCCTTGCCGGAGCCACCCTCCTTTCTTCTTCTTCTTCTTCTTCTTCTTCTTCTTCTTCTTCTTCTTCTTCTTCTTCTTCTTCTTCCCGAAGCCCCACGCATTCTCTCCTTTGTTTCCACCTACGGGAAACAGAGGTGCTGCAGCCCTAGCTGCTGCAGCTGCCTCTCTCTCATCTCCCTCTCCCTCTCTTCTCCCTCTTCTCTTCTTCTTCTTCCCTTCTCCTCCCCGACGCCACACACCTCCTCGCTGCAGCCTTGCCGCAGCCACCCTCCTCTCTTCTTCTTCTTCTTCTTCTCTTCTTCTCCTCTTCTTCCCTCTCTTCTTCTCCTCCTCTTCTTCTTCTTTTCTTCTTCTTCCCTTCTCCTCTTCTTCTTCTCCTCTTTTCCTCCTCTTCCCTCCTTCTCTACTTCTTCTCACCTTCTTTCCCAACACCCCCAGCTCCTCTCTCTGTTTCCCACGAGATACAGAGAGCGTGGGAGGAGGTGGGATAAAACCGAAATTTTTTATTTTCTTCTTTTTCTTTTCTTTTCTTTTTTTTTGTAACTTAATAATTTAGTCCTTGAAATTTTTATATTTACATATATGTCCTCCGATTTATAAATAAATAAATAAATTTCAAAAGTGTGGGATATTACACTCTCTCCCCCTTAAAAGAAAATTTAGTCCTCTAAATTGGTTATACCTCAATCGATGAAAAGATGATGATATGTTTTATTCATTTTCTTCTTCATCCCCCAAATAGTTTTATTAATAGAATACAATTCAATTACACCCTCATCCAAGAGTGATTAAAAATATCCTCCTTCTTGATTTTCAATAAATGATAACTCAATCTCCGATCAATCTTGGAAAGTACTTATGCATTGTTCAATCGATTTAATCTTAAGAGGATACTCATTTTTTTTATGGTCACCTGATTCAATTGTCTACAATTAATGTAAAGCCTCAATATTCTATCCATCTTAACTAATACTAGAGCACCCCATGATGAAATATAAAGCCAAATAAAATCTTTATTTAATTATCCTTGTAGTTGCTTTTTCAATTCTACTTACTCAAATGATGTCATTTTATAGAGAGGCTTAGATATTGGGATTGTCCCAAGGGCCAAATCAAAAGCAAAGTCATGTCTGAATGTAATCAGGGCAAGTCATCCAAGGGTAAATTAGGCAAGGAGCTAAACCATGTCCAATACTCTCAAAATAAAAGATGGGCTGATCTAATATGTAAAAAGTGATTATTTGTTATATAACAATCCATACTGGTATGATAAGAAGATAGTCAATCCATACCAAGTATAATATCAAAACTCTAAATCTCTTTTTTTGATAAGTAAAAAGTAAATTGATTTTGTGTAAAGTTTCTACAAATAGCTTTGTCTATACCAGTTATAGACGAAGCTAGATAACTCGTAGAGTACTCATGCAGTAGTTATGACTACACATGTTGTAGACTATAACTCTTAACTGTGGCCAACAAATAAAATATAAAGTCCAGATATGCCAAGATTTTCTGTGGGTACAGCTTTTAACTTCATGCACAAGGTTTTTAGCTAATAGCAAAATTGAATTTGATAAAAATATCCTTTTCTCTTCGTGTAAAGTGCTCCGTTTTGATATCGTTCTCCATATAAGATCTTGAGTCTCTAATAATCTTTGTCAAGAGCTGAGCATTGTTTGTGTATTGACACTCAAAGATTCTGCTACATCTTTCCTTCCACATCCACCAAATAGCGCATCTAAAAGTAACCTTTGCCAATTGTGTAAGAGGTCCTTTTCTTGAAAAACATTGCATGAGGTCACCTAATTCTTGATGCAAGTTTGGTTGCGGCATTCTATTGAGTTCGAATCGCTGGAGAATCTCCTTCCATATCCATTTAGTATAGTCACAAGCAAAATAGAGATGATCAATAGTTTCTTCTTGTTGCATGCAAAGGGAGCATTGGTTAACATGATGGATACCTCTTCTTTTCATATTGTCTATTGTAGGTAGTTTATTCAGAAGGGCCTGCCATGTACATAAGGAATGTCTCTGAGATCTCGGTCGATCCCATGTCCAATTGCTTGGGAGCCACTTGTTATTTTTTTGCCTAATTTGATTCCATGTGTTTGTGGCACTAAATTTGCCATTGTCATGAAGCCAAATAAGTACATCTGAAGAGTTGTTCTTGATTGGAATAGCTGTGATAGTCGGCCAAAGTGATAACATTTCAGGAGAAATAGGAGTAGGGAGATACCAGGTACCATTAGCAATGAATTCAGAAACCTTCCAATCTTTGGGAGCCCCAAGGTCTTTTCGTATTATGTCACAATATAATTGAAATATACTTTTCCCATTCACCCAAGGAACGTACCACATATTAGTATTAGTTCCAGTAGAGATTGCGTACGAAATGTGTTTGATTAGCCAATTCCTTGCCTTTAAAATTCCTTTCCAAACTGCAGAGTGGTATGTTCTTGTTGAAATTTCCAAAATCGATTCTTTTGAAAGATACCTAGCAGAAACCCATTGTGACCATAAGGAACATTTGTTTAAACTCTATATCTCTAGGTGAACTAAATCAGCAAAAATTTCAAGTTCTCCAATGAAAATCAGACAAGAGGACCAGATTCAAGTTCATTATCAAAGAATCTCTAATGATCATATTTATATATAGCACATAATGTAGTGGTCTAGGTTGAATACCCAAGTGATAAGCAAAATATTACGAATCAAATCGTAGATGGGAACCATGGTCAAACAAATATTTGCATTCTTTTATGAACATGAATAATACCTTCGACCACTAATTCAGAAGTTTTAGAATCATATTCATTGATAACATATACTCTGACATGGGCTAATGATTTAGGAGGCAGTGACTCTTTCTTCTTGTTCAAAGGGCAGTCTTTTATTTTATAATCCAAATTTTCACAAGCAAAATAGACTCTAGTCACCCACTAAAATAAACTTGTTTCATAATTTAACTTGCAATTCACACGTGATTGAGCCTTTTGTGGTGACTTCCCTTTTCAAATTCAAATGTCTTAACCTTCTTGTTATCACTTTTTGATTCATTTCCAATCATGTTTTTATTGGTAAACTTATCCTTGTCATTCTTGCCATTGATCTTTAAAAATTCTTTTCATTGTTCTCATTAACGATCAGCCACTACTTCCAATATAAGGTGGCAAAAGAAATCTTTTGATTATCGGAACAATTTCGTACACCAAATATCTTTTCCATTCGCATAATCCATTTTTCTATCACTAATGGATTAGGTTCATTACGCTTTCGTTGCGCCACTTTGATTTAATATCCTTGATCAATCCTTTCATCTCCCTTAATTAATTAGAAGAAAATGAAGTAGGAGGACCAAATGTCTTCGTCATCCTAAATTCCTAAAATACATCAAAGAAAATTTCCACCGATCATTATAGTTCACTAGACCTCAATATATTTTTCACGTTAACATATCAAATATTTCAGTGATCCTCAAACAATGCTCTAATACCACCTCTGTCACGCACCTCAAAATATCGATAATATTAAAAATTTGCCATCACAAAACAATCCAAGATCCAAACTAACATTTGAGGACACTGAAAAACATTCAATGAAATTCACATCAATAAAACCTGTGCAATTTATAATCATATATCACATCACTCGATAAATCACATTTATGAAACCTAAACCAACTTAGCAAAATATTAACAACACTTATAAATCCACAAGCTAAATAATTTATACAATCAAAGTTTTAATCATTTACCACCAATTCATATCATTGTAAACTAAACTCAACATTACAAAATTCCAAATAAGAGACCTTTTAACACTTTTACACAATGTATCAATTCAGATTCATAGACAACATTTCATTACATATAAAATGCACTTATACAATAATGACCACAATATATCCACTAATATGATTTGCCCACAATTCTGAATAGCTCTCTACTACCTCAGCCCAATTCAAACATCTCAAAGAGTGACAAGTTGACCTGAAAGATTTATATAATAATGGAGTGAGCTAAAAATAACTCAACAAGTGACGAAATATATCTAGAGTAAAAAGGGACAGTTTCAAACAAATAAGGTATCATAAGGTAAGGCATAATACAAGAACTCTCAGGGAACCATATTATTAAATACAGAATCGCAATTATCATGTCATTCAAAACTCATTTGGTTCATAACAATTGGAGCATAGAGTAATTGGAGCATATCAATAGCGTATGAAATGTTCCGGAGCATATCAAAGGCATATGGAACATTTCGGAGCATAATAATAGCAGATGAAATATTTCGAAGTATATCGATGGCGTATGAAATGTTTCGGAGCATATCAATAATAAATAAAATATTTTGGAACATATCAATGGTGTATGAAATATTTCAAAGCATAACAACGACATATGAACCATTTCGAAACGTATCAAAGAACAAATACGAAACAGAAGCTCAAACGTCGAATTTGACGTTGCATTCATATCATTCTTATCCAAAGCACATACAGAAATACATAACCAAAGCTCTGGATATCATATCAAATATACAGAAGGTATAGTGGGACTATAACATAATATGGTACATCCATTTCTGAATGACCACCAAACATAAGTCTCCCACGTTTGGGAGCTCTCCCACATCTAGGAGCTCCATCCACCCATGTCTGAGTGAAGTCATAGGGGTCGGCAGAGCATCACAGGCTCTATGCATAACTCCCTTTACCATTTCTGGCAAAGGTCCACAATATCCCACAAACACCAGAGTACAAAAAGACAGTATGAACAATGAATAGCACATATTGGAAGCACACGAGGAACAACAAAATGTACATGTGCCTTTACGAGTCAATACGATGCAAGCATAATCTTTCACAAATGTATTTAGATTTAAAAGGAAATGAAAGCAAGAGCATACAAGGATTCCAAGCAATCACATATAGCTCAATTGAAATAATAAGGTTAGATGAATTCAACGTTCAAGGAAATGAAAATGGAATAGGCGGTATATCGAAAGCAATTGCGAAACAATGGGATATACATGTGCCTATACAAGTCAATACAATACAACATAAACTTTACACAATAGGTTTCAAGAATGCAAATAATTTAAGGATAAGAGAATACAAGAATTCAAAGCAAAAATATAAAGCTCAATTGTACAAAGAAAGCTAAATGAAATCAATTTCCAAAGGAATGAAACCAAAATATACGAAATCGACCAAGGCTCGATTTCTGGCAGAATTTGAGAGGCACATTGAACAAATAATTCAAGCTATCGATTATGCTCTAATTTACTCAAAAAATATATCATTGGAAAGATATTTCAATCCTATTTCAGAAACAATAAGTTTTGTATGAATTGAAGTTTCCAACAAAGAGTTACAATTAATTTAGTAACCAAAGGTCAGAAATAAAATCACTGTTTTGCATAATCATAGGGTCAGATTTAATAGATAACTGGGCAGACAAACTTACTCTGAATTTATAAAATAAGCTATCAAAAGAAATCTTTATGAGTCTATATTCAGATCAAATAAGTTTTATCTAAATCAGAGGTTAGTGCATAAAGTTATAACCATAACAAGGTAGAAAGGTTAGAATCTTGGAAGTTTCACAGATTCAAATCGTTATGTCTAAACAGGAGACATATCAAATGCAAGGCTAGACAATTCAAAGTTTTCATATTCAAGGCAAATGCAAAGATAAAATTACAGTAAGGAAAGAACAGGACACTTGCAACAGGAATGATCGGAACACTTGCAATAGAAAGGATCGAAACAATGGAAAAGATTGAAACACTTGCCTTTCGCAGATTTTGATCCGAAGATCTGAAGGTGTATGCCCAAATCCTTTTTCTCTACTTTTCATTTATGTCCTCTCCTTGTTTTGTTTTCTGCACCTATCTTCTTTTTCCCAACTTCAGTTGCCATACCATAGTCGCAACCGCAGCTACAGCCACGGTCGTAGTCGTATCCGGAACCACCGCCGAAGCCTCTTTCATTGCGCTACTTCCTATCTTTCTTCTCTCATTCCTTCTTTTTCTTTCCCAAACACAGCTGCCGCTGCCACAGCCACGCTGCGGCCTCTGCCACTGCCACTACACTACTTCCTTTTCTCCTTTCTCTCATTCCCCCTTTTTTTTCTTCCCCAAACACAACCGCCACAGCCACCGCCATTGCCGCAGCCCCCATAGTTGCAACCACAGCCGCAGCCGCAGCCACCTTCCCCTCTTCCTCTTCTTCCCTCTTTTCTCCCTCTTCTTCTTCCTTTCCTTATCTTCTTTCCCAGCTGCAACCACTGCAGGTGCAGCCGCAGCCACCACAACCGCAGCCTCTTCTTCCTCTCATTCTTCTCTTCTAGCTGCAGCTGCCACCGCCGCAGCTGCAGCACCCTTCTCTTCTTCCTCTCCTCCCTTTCTTCCTGCCTCTTCTTCTTTCCTTGCCATAGCTGCAGCTGCCACCGCTGCAGCCATAGGCCCCTTTCCTCTCTTCTTCCTCACATTCTTTTCTTCCTCTCCTTCTTCTCTTCCAGCTACAACTGCCACCGCTGCAGCGACAGCTGCAGCCCCTCCTTCTTTCTCTTCTCTTCTTCTCCTCTTCTCTCCCCTTCTTCTCTTCTTCTTCCCTTCTCTTCCCCGACGCACAGTGCCTCCTCTCCTCTATTTCCTTCTGCAGGAAACAAAGGTGCTGCAGCTACATCTCTCTCCTCTCCCTCTTCCCTCTCTTCTCCTTCTTCTTCTTCTTTTCTTCTCTTCTTGTAACATCCCTCATTTAAAAAAAAAAATGCTTATATAGTACTTTAATAGTTTAGTTTATTATATCAATATTAAATTATATGGAGGACTTGTGGCATTAGCAAGGATGAGCCACTTGCACTTATTCTAAAGTTTACACCTAAACCTCCATGCATGCTTGCCACCTCATTATTTTAGCATGAGCCAAACCTAAGTAATTTAAGGCACAACTAAGGAAAACTTTGCAGCCAATGTAACTTGAGAAGAGGAGAAGGAATTGAAGGAGAAGAGAAGGAGAAAGAATTGAAGAAGAAGAAGTTTTATCTTAGCTTAAGGCTTTGCATCAATTCCCCCACATTTGGAAATCAAAACTTTTTAAGGCAAGTGTTCTAACCTAATCCAATAGAATCCTAATCTCTGTTTTCTTTTCAATTCTATAAAATTTTGAAAGATTTCAGCTGAGAACCAAACATTTCTTTCGTTTTGATACAAAGCCATGAATCTGTAATTTTTCGGTAATCTGACCTCCATGCATTGTTTTGGTCCTAACTTTTTGTACTAAAATTTGATTTAGGTAAACCTATTCTGTTTGAAAGTAGACTCGAAGACCTTTATTTTGATACCTAGATTGAATGATTTGGAGTCGAAATACCTAATATGACTTCTATTGCAATTAACCCTACAGATTCTACAAAATAGGGACTGTAATTTCTGACCTTCTGTTACTAAATTGCTCATAACTCTCTAGTGAAAATTCTGAATTATACAACACTTAATTATTTGCGAACTAGATTCGTATATCTTTCTTTTGACACCTTGTTTGGAAATTTTGAAGTACGTTTGCCTTCTGAAACATCTGTTTAAATTGATGCTATCTATTCTGCAAAACAGAGATGATCAATTCTGACCTTCTGTTACTAAATTGCTCATAACTCTCTAGTGAAAATTCTGAATTATGCAAAACTTAATTCTTTGTGAACTAGATTCGCATATCTTTCTTTTGACACCTATTTTTAGTGAATTGGAGCATGCTTGGTCACTCAAACAAATCAGAAAATGGATCATTCGAATTCTGCCAGAATTGAAAACTTTGTTGAATTTTGCCTATTCGAGCCTCATTCTGTTGGAAGTTTGATTTCTATTAAATTCTTTTGCAGTCCTTCGAAAATTCTTGTATTATTCATCCATAAATTATTGTATGTCTGAAATTTATTATGTAATGTTTTGTTGGCATTTCCTTGTTTGATAAAGGCACACGCATATTTCCGTTGTTTCCGCATGTGCTTCCAATATGTGCCAATGTCATTGTTCATACTACCCTTTTGTACTCTGGTATCTTGTGGGATATTGTGAACCTTTGTCAGAAATGGTTAAAGGGAGTTATGCATAGAGCCCGCGATGCTCTAGACTTTTGCTTGGTGGTCATCCTAAATGGATGAATCACATTATGTATGTGGTTTTTTTTTTTTTTTTTTTTTTTTTTTTTTTTTTTTTTTTTTTTTTTTTTTTTTTTTTTTTTTTTTTTTTTTTTTTTTTTTTTTTTTTTTTTTTTTTTTTTTTTTTTTTTTTTTTTTTTTTTTTTTTTTTTTTTTTTTTTTTTTTTTTTTTTTTTTTTTTTTTTTTTTTTTTTTTTTTTTTTTTTTTTTTTTTTTTTTTTTTTTTTTTTTTTTTTTTTTTTTTTTTTTTTTTTTTTTTTTTTTTTTTTTTTTTTTTTTTTTTTTTTTTTTTTTTTTTTTTTTTTTTTTTTTTTTTTTTTTTTTTTTTTTTTTTTTTTTTTTTTTTTTTTTTTTTTTTTTTTTTTTTTTTTTTTTTTTTTTTTTTTTTTTTTTTTTTTTTTTTTTTTTTTTTTTTTTTTTTTTTTTTTTTTTTTTTTTTTTTTTTTTTTTTTTTTTTTTTTTTTTTTTTTTTTTTTTTTTTTTTTTTTTTTTTTTTTTTTTTTTTTTTTTTTTTTTTTTTTTTTTTTTTTTTTTTTTTTTTTTTTTTTTTTTTTTTTTTTTTTTTTTTTTTTTTTTTTTTTTTTTTTTTTTTTTTTTTTTTTTTTTTTTTTTTTTTTTTTTTTTTTTTTTTTTTTTTTTTTTTTTTTTTTTTTTTTTTTTTTTTTTTTTTTTTTTTTTTTTTTTTTTTTTTTTTTTTTTTTTTTTTTTTTTTTTTTTTTTTTTTTTTTTTTTTTTTTTTTTTTTTTTTTTTTTTTTTTTTTTTTTTTTTTTTTTTTTTTTTTTTTTTTTTTTTTTTTTTTTTTTTTTTTTTTTTTTTTTTTTTTTTTTTTTTTTTTTTTTTTTTTTTTTTTTTTTTTTTTTTTTTTTTTTTTTTTTTTTTTTTTTTTTTTTTTTTTTTTTTTTTTTTTTTTTTTTTTTTTTTTTTTTTTTTTTTTTTTTTTTTTTTTTTTTTTTTTTTTTTTTTTTTTTTTTTTTTTTTTTTTTTTTTTTTTTTTTTTTTTTTTTTTTTTTTTTTTTTTTTTTTTTTTTTTTTTTTTTTTTTTTTTTTTTTTTTTTTTTTTTTTTTTTTTTTTTTTTTTTTTTTTTTTTTTTTTTTTTTTTTTTTTTTTTTTTTTTTTTTTTTTTTTTTTTTTTTTTTTTTTTTTTTTTTTTTTTTTTTTTTTTTTTTTTTTTTTTTTTTTTTTTTTTTTTTTTTTTTTTTTTTTTTTTTTTTTTTTTTTTTTTTTTTTTTTTTTTTTTTTTTTTTTTTTTTTTTTTTTTTTTTTTTTTTTTTTTTTTTTTTTTTTTTTTTTTTTTTTTTTTTTTTTTTTTTTTTTTTTTTTTTTTTTTTTTTTTTTTTTTTTTTTTTTTTTTTTTTTTTTTTTTTTTTTTTTTTTTTTTTTTTTTTTTTTTTTTTTTTTTTTTTTTTTTTTTTTTTTTTTTTTTTTTTTTTTTTTTTTTTTTTTTTTTTTTTTTTTTTTTTTTTTTTTTTTTTTTTTTTTTTTTTTTTTTTTTTTTTTTTTTTTTTTTTTTTTTTTTTTTACTTATGTAGTGGTCCCACAGCGCCCTCTATGTTTTTTGATATGATATCCAAAGCTTTGCTAATGAGTTTATATTTAGGCTTTGGATATAAAATGGAATGCATGCTACCTCAAAAATGACATACAAGCTTGTATTTACTATTCGGTTCACTTGTTATACTTGGAGTGTTTCGTATGTCATTGTTTATGCTCTCAAACACTCTTACGCCTTGGATATACACTGAAATGCTTCAGGTGCCATTTGATACATGCCTAAATGCTTATTTTGCCAATGAAATGCTCCAATTTCCTTTCTCGTATTGTTATGTCTAATGCTTGTTTTCAAATGAGGAAACCCTTTGTGATTTTTATACCAAATAAGATGCTTTCAAATTAACACTTGTATTTCTGCTTTTGTTATCTTGATACTAAGCCTGCTTGAACTTCTCCTATCGCCATGGATATGTTAGTCGCTTGCTGAGCTCTTCATGCTCACCCCGTTGCTATATAAATTTTTCAGGGTAGCTTGTCACGCACTGAAAAGCTAGAATTGGATTGAAGCACTGAAAGGCTAGAAGATTTTGGACTAATCTTTATTGGTTGATAGGTTTTTGTTGTATAGTATACTTTACTTCTGATGTAATGTTAAGGATATATTAATACTTATGTGTTGTAAAAGTTTAAAGGACTACTCATGTTTATGGAATGATAAGCTTACGTTGTATAAGTATATGAACTCATGGTGAATAATATTTTTGTGATGGTATATATTTCTACGAATATGGATTTGTGTTGTGGTTGATGTTTAGTTGAGTTGCCTTTGGATTTTATGAATCTCTAAGTGAAGTGGAGTATGATTTATGAAACGTACAAGTTTATAAATTGTGAATATTGATTTGAATGGTTCTTAGTATCCTTAAATGTTAGATTGGATCCTGGATTGATTTGTGATGATGAATTATAATATTATTGATTTTTTAGATAGGGTCACACCTCCTGAATGGATTAAATTCGGGGGGGCGTGACACTTCTCCCCCTTCTTCTTCTTTTTCTCCTCTTCTTCCCTTCTCCCCGATGCCCCACACCTCTATTTCCTTATGCAGGAAATAGAGGTGCTGCAGCCCTAGCTGCGGTCACCGCCCTTTCCTCTCCTTCTTCCCTTTCTTTTCCCTCTTCTTCTCCTCTTCTTCCCTTCTCCTCCCCGATGCCACACACCTCCTCGCTGCAGCTTTGCTACAGTGATACCGGGGAGGGTAAAAATGCAGAATGGATTTCGAAAGAAAATCGATAGAACAGTTATTTAGCTAGAAAATGTCACAAGAGACAAGGAGCGAATTTGTTAGGACTCTAGCTAGGAGAGTCCTAATTGATAGGGGCAATCATGTAAAACCTACCTAAGCCGACCCTTATTAAAGAGGTGAAGAGGCCGGCTAGGGTTTGAAGGTTATTTCTTAAAGAAGAATTAGGAGTTGTAAAGGAATAGGAGTCTTGAGTAGGAGTCTTATTAGGAGTCTTGAGTAGAAGTCTTAATTGAGTAAGAGTCTTGAGTAGGAGTCCTATTAGGAGTTAGGGTTTAGACACGCTATAAATAGTCATGTATTCATCCTCTTTTGATAGGCAATAGATGAATCTTTTCTGCAGCCTTTGAGCAGCAACTTGGAGGAAGGAACCCCTATAGAGTTCCAGGAGGCCGATCCCCTAAAGAGATCAACCCCAAGCTTAGAATCTGCAAGGGTTCTAACACTTGGTATCAGAGCAGCGTTCTTGGCATCTCGCTGCCCTTCCACAGCCATCCATCATCTCTCCACAGCTGCCCAAAGCAATTCCCACAATTGCTTAAAAGATCGTCACCAAATTCCGTTGTCATCTACACCATCGCAGATCATCTTTTGATCTCCCCGTGAATTGCAACAGGTTCTGGTTTTCTACCTTACTGCTGCTGCAATTTAGTTATCCTTATTCAAAAATCCAAAAAAAAAAAATGTTCCTATATTGCTGCATAAACTTTTCGTCGCAAAGTTTTCATCTCTACGACAAAAGATACATTGCATAATTCTAACCGCATAACACAGTCTATTTGATCTTGCTATTGCATTTTTTCTATCCAAATCTCTATGAAATTTTTATGACAGATTTGACACTTCCTAACAGTAGATTTTCCTTTGGTTTTATCAAAAAATTCTCAATATAAACCATTGATCTTTTACATCTAATCTGCTGTACTTGAAAATCTGCACTGTAAAATTTCAGCCGCACAACACAGTTTGTTTGATCTTGCTACTGCATTTTTTCTATCCAAATCTCTACAAAATTTTTATGACAGCTTTGACACATCCTAATAGCAGATTTATCCTTGGTTTTGTCAAAAAATTCTTAATATAAACCGTTGATCTTTTACATCTAATCTGCTATACTTAAAAATCTGCACTATAAAATTTCAGCCGCATAGCATAGTTTGTTTGATCTTGCTACTACGTTTTTTCTGTCCAAATCTCTATGAAATTTTTATGATAGCTTTAACACTTCCTAACAGTGGATTTTCCTTTAGTTTTGTCAAAAAATTCTCAATATAAACTACTGATATTTTACATCCAATCTGTGACACTAGAAAATCTGTGCTGCAGAAAATTTCAGCAGCATATTGTTGCCTTAACCGATCTATTTGCAATCTTTTTGAACAAAATTTCTTATATATTTCATAGATCATCTTGGCTTCCATCTAAGATTGATATATTAAGGAATTCACCTCTAAAAACGATTTTGTGTTGCTGTAAATTTTCGTCGCAAACCGTTGAAATTTTTCGACGAGAATTCTACTATCGCAACTTGCACCAATTTCCTTACTATTATACTGCCAAAATTTTCTTGATTAAATTGGACATCCTTGCTGCCATATAAACTGAGATTTTGTTGTCAATTCCCTCCACAAATCTGTCAAGTTTTTGATGGAAATTTCATCGAGAATCCGCTGTTTCTTCGACGACAATTCTGCTCTTACAAGATAACACAATTCTGCAGCAAACTTCCACTGATTTCTATCGAACCTTTGCTGCCATCTACCAAAGATCTAAAACCTTCATCCATAGCCCTAAAACTCCACCAAACCACACCCTCAAACTGCACCCAAAATTGCCATAAAACAAGCCTAAACCACAGCCTACATCCACCAATCCACCGACCATTTCGACCATCACTTCTCTCAACCTATACTTGCCTTTAACTCGACAACAAAAGAGAGATCTTAACATCACAGATTTGGAGGCATATTCTATGGCATCTAAGGAGGCAATCAATGCTAAATTCGAAGCCTTGGAGGCGCGAATGGAGGATAAGATTCGGACTCTCCTTATCGAACTCAGTTTGGACCAACCACCAAGCCCGAAGAAATCATATCAAGGAGAGAGCTCTAACCAATCACACCAAGCCCAAAGAGATGACTTCCAAGAAAGGGGAGGTTCTATGATTGATCCCAACTATCCACGCATGAGGGTGGACTTCCCTAGATGGGAAGAAGGAGACCTGATTGGTTGGATCTCGCGCGCGGAGCGATATTTTCGGTATCATAAAACTGCGGATGCATCTATGGTAGAAATTGCAGCTATACATCTTGAAGGGGATGCCATACAATGGTTTTACTAGTTTAAATATACTCATGGAGTTCTCTTATGGCGACAGTTCAAAGAAGGACTATTGATCTGCTTCAGACAAACTGATTACAAGAACATTGACGAACAACTAGCAAAGATCCAACAAACCTCTACTATTCAGGAGTACCAAACAAGGTTTGAAAGGTTATCTAATCAAACTCGTGATTGGTCTCAAAAACAGCTATTGGGGACCTTTATTGAGGGCTTGAAGCCGGAGATCCGGGGAGAAGTTCAAGCACGACAACCGTACACGCTTATGGCAGCCATCTCTTTCGCACGACATCAAGAGGAGCGTTTGAACCATGAAGCTCAGAGGACTAGGATCGCTTCTCAACCTACAATGCAGAAGCCCTCAACCCCCCCTACTATCAACCGAGTCCCTGCACCAAAAATGATGACAAGAGAAGAGCTTCAGGAGCGATCTACGGAGGAGTTATGTTGGCACCGCGATGAGCCGTGGAGCCGCGAGCATCACTGTAGAAAAGGGAGACTTCTTATGATTAAACCAGTAGAAGAAGAGGTCATTGAACATCAAGAAGAGAGCCTTGATAATAAAGAAGAAAATGCAGAAGAAGAGCCACAACCGACCGAAGTTATGGTGCATGCACTAGCTGGCTACTCAAACCCGCAAACGATGAAAGTTGAAGGCCTTCTCAAACAACAATCGATCACTGTTCTCATCGACATGGGCATCACTAATAACTTTCTAGATAGTAAAGTTGCTATCCGGATGGCCTTACCTATCGAGTATTACAGCAGGTTTGACGTCAAGTTCACCGACGGACGGATTTTGAAGTGTGATCGTAGGCGCCCGCAAGAGAAACTATTACTGCAGGAACAAGAGATAATTGGAGATTTCTTCCTCCTCCCTCTTGATGATCATGAGGCTATGCTCAAAATTGAATGGTTGACAACATTAGGTAATGTTTTCTGGAATTTTATGAAACTAATTTTGAGATTTTACAGTAAAGAGAAACAGGTGATTTTACACGGGAAACGTGGGGGCGACGTAATGACGATTTGCACACAACAAATGGAGAATGTTTTACATAAAGCATGCAGCGGCTTTTTGGTACAACTTGAGCAGCAAACTAAGGGAGAGCCAATAGAATTTGAAGATCCAAACCTACTTCCTTTGCTTGCTGAATTTTCAGATATATTTGACGAACCGCGCAACCTACCTCTTGCCCGTCGGCATGATCATTGTATACCGATTCTTCTGGGCAAACCTCCTGCAAATACTTGGCTATATCAACATTCATATCTGCAGAAGGATAAAATAGAAAGGATTATAAAAGAGATGCCCGAAACAAGAGTTACTCGGCCAAGTTGCAGCCCCTACTTTTCACTGGTGCTCTTTGTACGAAAGAAGGATGAAACATGGCGAATGTGGATTGATTACCGAGCCCTCAATGGCATAATCATCAAGGACAAATACCCTATTCTAATAGCAGATGAATTGTTAGATGAAAGAGAGCACAAGTCTTCACAAAGCTGGACCTTCGATCCGGGTATCATCAAATATGAGTGTGCAAAGAAGAGATACCGAAAATCGCCTTTTGAAGACACAACGGCCACTATGAATTTTTGCTTTCGTCACCAGAAGGTGGAATATCTTGGGCATATCATATCAGAGGAAGGTGTGACAGTGGACCCCTCCAAAATTGGAGCAATGCAAAACTGGCTGACCTCGAGGAATATAAAATTGCTACGTGGCTTTCTCGGTTTAATAGGCTACAATCGCAAGTTCATGAAAAACTATAGAAAGATCAGTGCACCACTTATTTCCTTACTGAAAAAAGATTTATTCCAATGGTTGGACAAAGCCTCCGCTACCTTCGACAAACTTAAGGCAGCCATGACGACGACGCCGGTGCTAGCACTACCAAATTTCAACCGACCCTTCATTATTGAGGTCCATGCATTTGGAATCGGAATTGGAGCCATTCTCATGCAAGATTGTCGACTACTCACATACACTAGCAAGGCATTATCTCCCTTCCATCAAAATATATCAACATATGACAAGGAGATGCTTGCCATTGTGCGCGCAGCAACGAGGTGGAGACCCTACTTGATCGATCGACGATTTCAAATTAAAACTGATCATAAAAGCCTCAAGTACTTTTTGGAGCAAAAGATATCATCCCCTGAGCAGCAAAAATGGGTAACAAAACTTCTTGGATTTGATTATGAAATAACTTACAAAAAGGGGAAAGAGAATGTTGTTGCAAATGCGCTTTCACAACTACCTGAGCAAGCTGAATTTTCGATCGTTTCACTTTCGACTAGCAACTTCCTTGAGGATATTAAGATGGAATGGTAAGAAGATCCAGAGACTAGTAAGATTATAAAAAAATTGGAGGAAGCACTAAACTCCGTAGCGTATTACAATTGGGACTCAAAAGAATTACACTATAAAGGACGCATTGTGCTTATGACAAATTCTACTTACATCTTCACGAGCAGATTTTGGACAAAGTTATTCCATATGCAGGGTACTAAATTGAAAAGGAGTATGCAATATCACCCACAAATTGATAGCCAGACGAAAGTTATAAATAGGTGCTTGGAGACAGCCCAAAGCCACCCACCAAATATGACTACTCAAGGAGAACTCCAGACCCAGCCAAGTGTCATTATTGATCAACGGATCGTGACTCAACGACGACGACCCACTACTGAAGTGCTAAAACAATGGATGAACCTACCAACAGAAGATGCCACTTGGGAGAACTATGACAACTTGAAGATCAAATTCCCAAAATTCATGAATCGTCAGCCTCGAGGACAAGGCTGATTTGAAGAGGGTGGGTCTGTTAGGACTCTAGCTAGGAGAGTCCTAATTGATAGGGGCAATCATGTAAAACCTACCTAAGCCGACCCTTATTAAAGAGGTGAAGAGGCCGGCTAGGGTTTGAAGGTTATTTCTTAAAGAAGAATTAGGAGTTGTAAAGGAATAGGAGTCTTGAGTAGGAGTCTTATTAGGAGTCTTGAGTAGAAGTCTTAATTGAGTAAGAGTCTTGAGTAGGAGTCCTATTAGGAGTTAGGGTTTAGACACCCTATAAATAGTCATGTATTCATCCTCTTTTGATAGGCAATAGATGAATCTTTTCTGCAGCCTTTGAGCAGCAACTTGGAGGAAGGAACCCCTATAGAGTTCCAGGAGGCCGATCCCCTAAAGAGATCAACCCCAAGCTTAGAATCTGCAAGGGTTCTAACAGAATTCTTGATGAAACTTTGATAAAATGAAAAATAGCTCACCACCCAATTTAAAATCAAAAGGGATACAGAAAGATCACCACCCTAATGACAATAAACAAGGATACAGAACTGAAAGCAATAGACTCACCACTCTAGGATGCATCCAAGAGATACAGAGTTCAAAAGAGTACTTCAAGAGAGCTTCTCCAATATTCTCAGTTTTCTAAAGACCCTTTGAAAGCCCTAAACATCAAAATAAATACTAGTGCATGAAACAACCCTTCATGCATAGAGAATTTCGAAATTAAGTCCTTTACAGCTGCCAACCACTTCCTTTAATCAAAATTAAGTCCTTTACAGCTGCCAGGTTACCTCCTTTAATCGAAATTAAGTCCTTTATAACTGCCAACCACCTCCTTTAATGTATTCCTTAGCCATGAAGAAAAGCACCATGAGACAGCTTTACTTTTGTGCAAGGAATATGCTGATGAGCTGTCTTATCTGAGTTGACTGAGTTGAAGATTATGGGGTAATATTGTTGGCTAAAAAAAAATATAATATTATCAGTATCGTCCATATGAACAGATTGTAGCAAATTAGACACTCCCGTGTCAATCTCCCCTGGTTGAAAAAGACTTGTCCTCAAGTCCTTGTTCGTTTCGTCAATAAGATTATGAAAAGGACTTAAATCAGCTACATTAAATGTTGGGGATACTCCGTAATCTTTAGGTAGCTCAATCTCATAAGCATTTTTCTAATTCTCTTAAGCACCTTGAATGGACCATCAGCCTTTGGTTTCAGTTTTCCAAATTTGCCCAGCGGAAACCTCTCCTTCTTTAGATAAATCCAGACCAAATCACCTGCATTAAACTCCACATGTTTTCTGTATTTGTTGGCAACTTGCATGTACCTCTCATTTTGCTTCTCAATGGTTGCTTTCACAACCTCATATAGCTTTTTATCTGCTTAGCTCTTTCATCAGCATCTCCACTAAATTGCTTTGTTGTAGAATGAGGGATTAAGTCGAAAGGATCAGTCGGATTAGCAGTATAGAAAAGAGCTTCAGCTTCCATATCGGTATCGGATGAAACTGATTGTCTTGTCCCTCGGCTTTGGAATTTACGTTGACTTATACCTTGTTGGCTATTTGAAATGTATTTGAGCCTTCTAATAGTGACCTGAGAGTCGTTTCCGTATTGACTGACGCCTAATCAGATGGACTTGATTCCTATGTTAGCACAACGTCTTGTCTTGTTCCAGTCCTGTTTAAGAACCCGCTTCCTTCCTTTCGCCAACACCTCTTCTTGACGCGCCAACTGGAATGGTGATATAATCTTTCGTTTCAATAGAGGGATAAGAAAAGCAGTGCTAGGAAAGGAGACCAGAGCGGAGCAGGGGCAGAGCTTAGAGGAAGCAGTGGTTGAGTTACTTGATTCTAAGTGAGCCCGGACTCACGCGCAAGCAAGGGATTACCTAGTTTGTTTGTCGGCGAAAGCAAACAAAACGAAAAAGAAGTGGTGAGTCCTTATGATTGGTTGCCACAAGCGACAAAACAAGTCAACTAGTAAGCGCACACACTAACTTTGACTTCTCAATAGGTAGTGGTGCCTCTGCCTCAGAGTCCTGAGTGGGTTTCGTTTACGTATTTCTTTTCTTCTAGGAGGTGTACGTATATATTTTTTGAGTTTCGTTGAGGTGCATATTCCTTTAATTACGTTACTTAGTTTCGTTGAGGTGCATATTCCTTGATTACGTTACTGGCCTCTGTTAGAGCTAGCCCCAGGATATTTACCTAAAAAGGTAATTTGGCAATCCAACAAGATAATAAAGTAGAAAAAAATAAAGGAGAGACAAGAACACCAGAACAACAAATTTACGTGGTTCGGTCAATTGACCTACATCCACGGACGAAGGAGGAGCAAATCACTATTATAAAAGAGGGACAATTACAAATGCCTTAACAAGAAAAACCCAAACTATAAGCCTAAACTATTTAATTGAGTGTGGACTTAAACCCAAAGCAAACACTTTTTTTCTTATGGTGCATCTGACTTCAAAGCCCAGGCCCTTATTTATAGTTTAAAGAGGAGATACCAAACTTGTTTTTTCTGATGTGGGACTATATGGGACTTGCCAAACTAACAAATCTCCACCTTGGCATGTCCCAACGTTAACAATTAACAAAACTTACTCCACCTTCTTCACAAAAGCCCCAACTAGCAATCACCAACAATGAACACCAATCAAGTCCAAGCACTGCTTGAACTTGTAAACCGGAAGAGGCTTCGTAAGCATATCAACTGGATTGTCCTTCGTATGAATTTTCTGAACAATGACCTTTCCCTCAGCAATGGTATCCCGAATAAAATGAAACTTCATATCGATGTGTTTCGTCCTCTCATGATACATCTTGTCTTTAGTCAAATGAATAGCACTTTGACTATCACAGTAAATTGTAGTAATACCTTGATGCAAACATAATTCACCGTACAAACCTC
Source organism: Musa balbisiana (assembly GCA_004837865.1). Taxonomy (NCBI): domain Eukaryota; kingdom Viridiplantae; phylum Streptophyta; class Magnoliopsida; order Zingiberales; family Musaceae; genus Musa; species Musa balbisiana. The sequence continues at coordinate 31,468,350 of CM017188.1, forward strand.
TTAACCATAAGACTTCTTTGATCGCCTCTGTTACTACCATATATTCTTCCTCTTCAACTGACTGTGGTGACTGAGCAGCAAATAACCGAAAATGGTTAGCAAGAGCAGCAACTTACTGGCTTAGCGTTTTTCATACCAAACCTCTCCAAGACTTTCTTGAGGTAATTTTTCTGAGTCAGAAATAATTTTCCAACTCCTCGTTCTCTTTTGATCTCCATGCCAAGAATTTTCTTAGCTGCTCCTAAATCTTTCATTTCAAATTCACTACTCAACTATATTTTCAAAGTGTGAATTTCTGACAAATTCTTAGCTGCAATAAGCAAGTCATCAACATAAAGTAACAAATACACAAAAGAGTCATCAGTTAACTTTCGAAAGTAGACACAGCTATCATACATGCTCCTCGTGTAACCATGACTTAACATAAAAGAATCAAACCTCTTATACCACTGTCTTGGAGACTGCTTTAATCTGTACAAGGATTTCTTTAACAAGCAAACATGGTCTTCCTTACCATCAACTTCAAATCCATGAGGTTGCTCCTTGTAAATTTGTTCTTCAAGTTCACCATGTAAGAAAGCTGTCTTGACATCAAGTTGCTCTAATTCTAAATCATACATGGCAACTAAAGCAAGCAAAACATAAATAGAGCTATGTTTAACAACAGGTAAAAATACTTCATTAAAATCAACACCATGTACCTGACTATAGCCCTTTGCAACCAATCGTGCTTTGTACCTTCTTGCATCTTCAACCCCTGGAATACCTTCCTTCCTTTTGAAGACCCATTTGCATCCCGCAATTTTCTTACTCGAAGACGGCTTCACAAGATCCCAAGTTCTATTTCGATGGAGAGATTCAATTTCTTCATTCATCGCAATCAACCACTTAGCGGAATTTTCACAAGAAACTGTATCTGAGTAGGAAGTAGGTTCACCAACTTCACTTGTTTCTTCTGCAACAGACAAAGCATATGCAACCAAATTTGCATATCTTTGTGGTGGTCAAATATCTCTCCGTGGTCTATCCTTGGCTATGGAATATTGCTCTTCCTCTGGATCATCTTCGTCAGTAGACTCGGGACCATATACTGGCATTCTTTGAGTAGAAGAGTTCGACTAAAAAGAATCTGAACTACCAATCTCAAGCTCCACCTGCTTCTGTGCACTATCATTTGTACAAATAGTAGATTCCTTTTTGGAAGATAACATAGATAATTCATCAAAAGTAACATCTCTACTGATTACAAATTTTGGGGATTTGGGATCAGAACACCATAATCTGTATCCTTTCACCCCAGAAGCATACCCAAGGAAAATGCACTTTTTAGCTCAAGGTTCTAATTTTCCTTCATTTACATGCATATATGCTGGACACCCAAAAATTTTTAAATCAGAGTAATCAGCATGAGTATCTAACCAAACTTCCTCCGGAGTTTTAAAGTTAAGTGCTGCAGAAGGAGCGTGGTTGACAACGTAACAGGCCATATTAATCGCCTCTGCCCAAAAGTCCTTTGTCAACCTTACATTTGAGATCATACACCTTGCTCTCTCCAAGAGTGTTCTGTTCATACGTTCGGCCACACCATTTTGTTGAGGTGTCATCCTAACAGTGCGATGCCGAACAATTTCTTCATTTTTGCAAAATTCATCAAAGTCACCTTCACAAAACTCCATGCCATTATCTGTTCGAAGCCACTTAATCCGTCTACCTGTTTGTTTCTCAATCAAAGCCTTTCATTGTTTAAAGGTTAGAAAAATATCATTTTTATACTTCAGAAAATAAACCCAAAGTTTCCTGGAATAATCGTCAATGAAAGTCAACATATACCTGGAACCACCCTTAGACTGAACACGAGCTGAACCCCAAAGGTCTGAATGAATATAGTCAAGAGTACCTTTCGTTTTGTGAATTGCCGGAGAATTGTAGCTGACTCTTTTCTGCTTTCCAAAAATGCAATGTTCACAAAAATCCAATGGCCCAGTACTCTGTCTGCAAAGCAGACCCCTTTTGCTCAATATGCTCAAACCTTTTTCGCTCATATGACCCAAACGCATATGCCATAATTTGGTGATGTCAGAATCAGACAATGATGATGACGAGACTGCAACCGAGCCTGTGACAGTAGTTCCCTGTAGAATATACAAGCCACCAGACCTACAAGCTTTCATAACAATAAGGGCACTTCTAGAAACTTTCATAACTCCACCTTTAGCTGTATTTACACCCAATAGCCTCTAGGGTGCCTAAAGAGATGAGATTCTTTTTTAAATCAGGAACATGTCTAACATTAGTGAGCGTCCTCACAATAACATCATGCATTTTAATTCGAATTGTGCCTTTACCAACAACATCACATGCGGCATTATTGCCCATCAAAACAATTCCACCATTACAAGATTCATATGTGAAAAACAAATCCCTATTGGGACACATGTGATAAGAACAACTCGAATCTAAAATCCATTCATTTTTAGACCTTGTCCTATCATCAGTAGCAAAGAAAATATTTTCAGCATTCTCATCAGCTACTACACTAGCTTCAGCGGACTCAGTAGTTTTCTCAACACTTTTTCCCTTTTGCTTTAATTTATTTTCTAATTTAAAGCAATCAACCTTAATGTGCCCCATTTTATGACAATATTTGCACTCCAAATTTCTATGTCTGGATTTAGATCTAGATTTAGATCTACTACTATCAAATTCTCTTTTATCCATTCTACCCCTGACAATCCCTTTACTTTCCCCAGTGATATCCCTATCTATCTGCTCCTTAGATTTTAATGCAGATTTAATTTCTTGATACGAAATTATTTTTTTTTCATAAATCATAGTATCACGGAAATACTTAAAGGATTGGGGAAGAGAACACAAAAGCAACAGGGTCTTATCCTCGTCATCAATTTTGCATTTATATTCTCCAAATCCATAATTAAGGAATCAAACTTATCAAGATGTGAGAGTATAGATGTACCTTCAGTCATCCGAAGCATATAAAAACTCTACTTCAAGTAGAGACGATTCTCCACTGTCCTCTTCATATACAAGGCTTTAAGTTTGTCCCACATGCTCTTAGCCGTAGTCTCCATAGCTACCTCCCGTAAAACCTCATCAGAGAGATTTAGGATGATGCTTGATTGGGCCTTCTTATCCATACCTGCAAAATCTTCCTTTGTCATACCATCTGGAATGTTCTCTGCTCCTTGTAGTGCCAAATCAACTCCGTCTTGAACTAGAATGGCCTCCATCTTGAGTTGCCACATGCCGAAGTTGACATTTCTGTCGAATTTCTCGACGACGATCTTTGTTATTGTCATCGTTGCCAAAAGATCCCAAAACCAAGCTCTGATACCAGTTTGTTAGAGCTAGCCCCAGGATATTTACCTAAAAAGGTAATTTGGCAATCCAACAAGACAATGAAGTAGAAAAAAAATAAAGGAGAGACAAGAACACCAGAGGAAACGCTCTCTGTTTCCCATGGGATGGGAAACGCTCTCTGTTTCCCATGGGATGGGAAACGCTCTCTGTTTCCCATGGGATGGGAAACGCTCTCTGTTTCCCATGGGATGGGAAACGCTCTCTGTTTCCCATGGGATGGGAAACGCTCTCTGTTTCCCATGGGATGGGAAACGCTCTCTGTTTCCCATGGGATGGGAAACGCTCTCTGTTTCCCATGGGATGGGAAACGCTCTCTGTTTCCCATGGGATGGGAAACGCTCTCTGTTTCCCATGGGATGGGAAACGCTCTCTGTTTCCCATGGGATGGGAAACGCTCTCTGTTTCCCATGGGATGGGAAACGCTCTCTGTTTCCCATGGGATGGGAAACGCTCTCTGTTTCCCATGGGATGGGAAACGCTCTCTGTTTCCCATGGGATGGGAAACGCTCTCTGTTTCCCATGGGATGGGAAACGCTCTCTGTTTCCCATGGGATGGGAAACGCTCTCTGTTTCCCATGGGATGGGAAACGCTCTCTGTTTCCCATGGGATGGGAAACGCTCTCTGTTTCCCATGGGATGGGAAACGCTCTCTGTTTCCCATGGGATGGGAAACGCTCTCTGTTTCCCATGGGATGGGAAACGCTCTCTGTTTCCCATGGGATGGGAAACGCTCTCTGTTTCCCATGGGATGGGAAACGCTCTCTGTTTCCCATGGGATGGGAAACGCTCTCTGTTTCCCATGGGATGGGAAACGCTCTCTGTTTCCCATGGGATGGGAAACGCTCTCTGTTTCCCATGGGATGGGAAACGCTCTCTGTTTCCCATGGGATGGGAAACGCTCTCTGTTTCCCATGGGATGGGAAACGCTCTCTGTTTCCCATGGGATGGGAAACGCTCTCTGTTTCCCATGGGATGGGAAACGCTCTCTGTTTCCCATGGGATGGGAAACGCTCTCTGTTTCCCATGGGATGGGAAACGCTCTCTGTTTCCCATGGGATGGGAAACGCTCTCTGTTTCCCATGGGATGGGAAACGCTCTCTGTTTCCCATGGGATGGGAAACGCTCTCTGTTTCCCATGGGATGGGAAACGCTCTCTGTTTCCCATGGGATGGGAAACGCTCTCTGTTTCCCATGGGATGGGAAACGCTCTCTGTTTCCCATGGGATGGGAAACGCTCTCTGTTTCCCATGGGATGGGAAACGCTCTCTGTTTCCCATGGGATGGGAAACGCTCTCTGTTTCCCATGGGATGGGAAACGCTCTCTGTTTCCCATGGGATGGGAAACGCTCTCTGTTTCCCATGGGATGGGAAACGCTCTCTGTTTCCCATGGGATGGGAAACGCTCTCTGTTTCCCATGGGATGGGAAACGCTCTCTGTTTCCCATGGGATGGGAAACGCTCTCTGTTTCCCATGGGATGGGAAACGCTCTCTGTTTCCCATGGGATGGGAAACGCTCTCTGTTTCCCATGGGATGGGAAACGCTCTCTGTTTCCCATGGGATGGGAAACGCTCTCTGTTTCCCATGGGATGGGAAACGCTCTCTGTTTCCCATGGGATGGGAAACGCTCTCTGTTTCCCATGGGATGGGAAACGCTCTCTGTTTCCCATGGGATGGGAAACGCTCTCTGTTTCCCATGGGATGGGAAACGCTCTCTGTTTCCCATGGGATGGGAAACGCTCTCTGTTTCCCATGGGATGGGAAACGCTCTCTGTTTCCCATGGGATGGGAAACGCTCTCTGTTTCCCATGGGATGGGAAACGCTCTCTGTTTCCCATGGGATGGGAAACGCTCTCTGTTTCCCATGGGATGGGAAACGCTCTCTGTTTCCCATGGGATGGGAAACGCTCTCTGTTTCCCATGGGATGGGAAACGCTCTCTGTTTCCCATGGGATGGGAAACGCTCTCTGTTTCCCATGGGATGGGAAACGCTCTCTGTTTCCCATGGGATGGGAAACGCTCTCTGTTTCCCATGGGATGGGAAACGCTCTCTGTTTCCCATGGGATGGGAAACGCTCTCTGTTTCCCATGGGATGGGAAACGCTCTCTGTTTCCCATGGGATGGGAAACGCTCTCTGTTTCCCATGGGATGGGAAACGCTCTCTGTTTCCCATGGGATGGGAAACGCTCTCTGTTTCCCATGGGATGGGAAACGCTCTCTGTTTCCCATGGGATGGGAAACGCTCTCTGTTTCCCATGGGATGGGAAACGCTCTCTGTTTCCCATGGGATGGGAAACGCTCTCTGTTTCCCATGGGATGGGAAACGCTCTCTGTTTCCCATGGGATGGGAAACGCTCTCTGTTTCCCATGGGATGGGAAACGCTCTCTGTTTCCCATGGGATGGGAAACGCTCTCTGTTTCCCATGGGATGGGAAACGCTCTCTGTTTCCCATGGGATGGGAAACGCTCTCTGTTTCCCATGGGATGGGAAACGCTCTCTGTTTCCCATGGGATGGGAAACGCTCTCTGTTTCCCATGGGATGGGAAACGCTCTCTGTTTCCCATGGGATGGGAAACGCGATCAATTGACCTACATCCACGGACGAAGGAGGAGCAAATCACTACTATAAAAGAGGGACAATTACAAATGCCTTAGGAAGATGTTCCTAGGCCATAAAACATCGGAAAATACTTAACAAGAAAAAACCCAAACTATAAGCCCAAACTATTTAACTGAGTGTGGACTTAAACCCAAAGCAAACACTTAGGTTTTTCTTGTGGTGCATTTGACTTCAAAGCCCAGGCCCTTATTTATAGTTTAAAGAGGAGATACCAAACTTGTTTTTCCTGATGTGGGACTATATGAGTCTTGCCAAACTAACAGCTTCACTGTGCCTATCAGAGTGAAAGAACTCACTTAACGTCATCCAACTCGCGTTAGCGCAAGAGTGAAAGTGGTCAAGTTAAGTTACTCCCCTCTATAACAGAGGCACTCAATTCTTAATACTCATATCTGCACTCAATTCTGAAGACTTATGAAGCAAGTAAACAAACAACTTCACTTGCAATGGATGGCGCAAGAGAGTGACTATAGCTCTATAGGGAGTTCGACCAAGCTGCAAGAACAGCGCAAACTAGGGCAATAAGTGGTATAATTGAGTTCGTTCAGTAATAAGTGGTAGAGTTCGCCAAAGTCAAAGTGCCTTAGTGAGAGAGTTTTGAAGGAATCTAAGCTATTTGTTGACGTTCTTCCTCCATATTTGTAAGGCTAGCAACAAGCTCTAGGGAAGAAGCCACAGCTAGTCCATTTCTTGTTTGTTGCTGTAATATCCCTCACTTTTGAAATTTATTGATTTATTGTAAATCGGAGGACATATAGGTAAATATAAAAATTTCAAGGACTAAATTGTTAAGTTGCAAAATAGAAAAGAAAAGAAAAAAGAAAAACCAAAAAGCTCAGTCTTATCCCACCGCCTCCCACGCTCTTTGTTTCCCATGGGATGGGAAACGCTCTCTGTTTCCCATGGGAAATAGAGAGAGGAGCTAGGGGCATTGGGGAAGAAGAAGAGAAGAAGTAGAGAAGGAGGGAAGAAGAGGAGAAAAGGAGGAGAAGAAGAAGAGGAGGAGAAGGGAAGAAGGAGAAAAGGAGAAGAAGAGGAGAAGAAGAGAAGAAGAAGAGGAGGGAGGAGGTGGCTGCGGCACCTCTGTTTCCCACAGGGGGAAACAAAGGAGAGGAGGCGCTGTTCGTCGGGGAGGAGAAGGGAAGAAGAGAAGAGGGAGATGAGAGAGAGGCAGCTGCAGCAGGTAGGGCTGCAGCACCTCTGTTTCCCGCAGGTGGAAACAGAGGAGAGGATGTGTGGGGCGTCGGGGAGGAGAAGGGAAGAAGAAGAAGAAGAAGAAGAAGAGGAGAGGAGGGTGGCTGCGGCAAGGCTGCAGCGAGGAGGTGTGGGGCGTCGGGGAGGAGAAGGGAAGAAGAGGAGAAGAAGAGAAGGAGTAGAAGAGGGAAAAGAAAGGGAAGAAGGAGAGGAAGAAGTGCAAGGGAGGAAGAAGAGGCTGCGGCTGCGGCAGTGGCAGCTGCAGCTGGAAGAAAAGAAGGTGAGGAAGAAGAGAGGAAGGAGAGTTGTGGCTGCGGCTGTAGCAGCCGTGGCTGGGAAAGAAGAAGAGGAAGGAAGAAGGGAAGAGGGAGAAGAGAGAGAGGTAGCTGCAGCAGAGAGAGTTGGAGCACCTCTGTTTCCTGCAGGAGGAAACAGAGGAGAGGACGCACTGTGTGTCGGGGAGGAGAAGAGAAGAAGGGGAGGAGAGGAAGAATGAGGCTGTGCGTCGGGGAGAGGAAGAGAAGAAGGGGGCTGCAGCTAGAAGAGAAGAATGAGAGGAAGAAGAGGCTGCGGCTGTGGTGGCTACGGCCGTGGCTGCGGCGGTGACTGCAGCGATTGCAGCCGGGAAAGAAGACAAGGAAAAGAAGAAGAAGAGGGAGAAAAGAGGGAAGAAGAGGAAGAGGGGAAGGTGGCTGCGGCTGCGGCTGCAGTTGCGGCTGCGGTTGCGACTGTGGCAATGGCAGTGGCGGCAGCTGCGGCTACGATTGTGGCTGTGGCAGCGTTAGCGATGCGGTTGCGGCAGTGGTGTGGCTGCGGCAACTGCAGCAGCGGTGTGGCTACGGCAGCAACAGCGATAGTGGTTGTGGTGGCAGTGGTGGTGGCTGCGGCAGTTGTGTTTGGGGAAGAAAAAAAAAAAAGGAGAATGAGAGAAAGGAGAAAAGGAAGTAGTGTAGTGGCAGCGGCAGAGGTAGCAGCGTGGCTGCGGTAGCGGCGGTGGCTGCGGCAGCTGCGGCTGCAGCTGCGACTGCGACCGTGGCTGTAGCTGCTGTTGTCACTATGGCATGGCAACTGCGGTTGGGAAAAAGAAGATAGTTGCTTAAAACAAAACAAGGAGAGGACACGAAGGAAAAAGTAGAAAAAGGATTCGGGCATACACCTTCGGATCTTCGGATCAAAATCTACGAAAGGCAAGTGTTTCAATCTTTTCCATTGTTTCGATCCTTTTTATTGCAAGTGTTCCGATTATTCCTATTGCAAGTGTCATGATCTTTCCTTATTGTAATTTTATCTCCGCATTTGCCTTGATATGAAAACTTTGAATTGTTCTAGCCTTGTATTTGATATGTCTCCTGTTTAGACGTATTGATTTGAATCTGTGAAACTTCCGAGATTCTAACCTTTCTACCTTTTTATGGTTATGACTTTATGCACTGACCTCTGATTTAGATAAAACTTATTTGATCTGAATAAAGACTCATAAAACTTTCTTTTGATAGCTTATTATAAGAATTCAAAGTAAGTTTGTCTGCCCAAACTTCTGTTTCAAATGAGCCTACAGGTTCTGATAAGCAGGGATTGTAATTTCTGACCTTTCGATACTAAACTACCTATAAGTCCCTGTTGGAAACTCTAATTTATTCAAAATTATTTCATTGGAAACTAGACTCATAGATCTTTCTTTTGATACCTAGATTGAAAGATTTAGAGTCCAAATGCCTACCCAGTTATTTATTGAAACAGACCCTATGAATTCTGCAAAACAGTGATTTTGCTTTCTGACCTTTGGTTACTAAATCAATTGTAACTCTTTGTTGCAAACTTCGATTCATACGAAACTTGTTTTATCTGAAAATAGATTGAAATATCTTTTCACAGTAGCTTTCTTGAGTATGTTGGAGCACAATTGATAGTTTGAATCATTTGTTTAATGTGCCTCTCGAATTCTGTTAGAAATCAAGCTTTGGTCGATTTCGCATATCTGGTTTCATTCCTTTTGGAAATTGATTTCATTTAGTGTTCTTTGTTCAATTGAGCTTTATATTACTGCTTTGAATTCTTATATTCTCTTGTCCTTAAATTATTACATTCTTGAAACCTATTGTGTAAAGTTAATGTTGTATTGTATTGACTAGTATAGGCACATATATATCTCATTGTTCCGCATTTGCTTTTGATATGTGCCTATTTCAGTTTCATTTCTTTATATATTGAATTCGTCTAACCTTCTTATTTGAATTGAGCTAAATATGATTGCTTGGGATCCGTGTGTACTCTTGTTTTCATTTCCTTTCAAATCTAAATACATTTGTGAAAGATTATGCTTACATCGTATTGACTCATAAAGGCACATGTACATTTTGTTGTTCCACGTGTGCTTCCGATATGTGCTATTTATTGTTCATACTGTCCTTTTGTACTCTGGTGTTTGTGGAATATTGTGAACCTTTGCCAGAAATGGTAAAGGGAGTTATGCATAGAGCTTGTGATGTTCTGCCGGCCCCTTATGACTTCACTCAGACATGGGTGGATGGAGCTCCCAGACGTGGGAGACTTATGTTTAGTGGTCATTCAGAAATGGATGTACCATATTATGTTATGGTCCAACTTCACCTTCTATGTGTTTGATATGACATTCAGAGCTTTGGTTATGTGTTTCTATATGTGCTTTGGATAAGAATGATATGACTGCAATGTCAAATTCGACGTTTGAGCTTCTGTTTCGTATTTGTTCTTTGATACGTTCCGAAATGGTTCATATGTCATTGTTATGCTTTGAAATACTTCAGGTACCATGGACATGTTCCAAAATGTTTCATTTGTTATTGATATGCTCCAAAACATTTCATATGCCATTGATATACTTCGAAATGTTTCATCTGCTATTGTTATGCTCCGAAATGTTCCATATGCCATTGATATGCTCTGGAACATTTCATACGCTATTGATATGCTCCAATTACTCTACACTCCATTTGTTATGAACTAAATGAGTTTTGAATGACATGATATTTGCGATTCTGTATCTAATAATATGTTTCCCTATGAGTTCTTGTATTATGCCTTGCATTGTGATACTTTATTTGTTTGAAACTGTCCATTTTCACTCTAGATATATTTTGTTACTTGCTGAGCTGTTTTTAGCTCACTCCGTTGTTATATAAATCTTTCAGGTCAGCTTGTCACTCTCTGAGATGTGAGGTAGTGGAGAGCTATTCAGAATTGTGGGCAAATTATATTGGTGGATATATTGTGGTTATTATTGTATAAGTGCATTTTGTATGTAATGAAATGTTATCGATGAATCTAAACTGATACGTTGTGTAAAAGTGTTAAAAGATCTCTTATTTGGAATTTCAGAATGTTGAGTTTAGTTTACAATGATATGAATTGGTGGTAAATGGTTGGAACTTTGATTGTATAAATTACTTAGCTTGTGGATTTATAAGTGTTGTTAATGTTTTTCTAAGTTGGTTTAGGTTTCATAAGTGTGAATTATCGAGTGATGTGATATATAAACTGCACAGGTTTCATAATGTGGATTATAAACTGCACAGGTTTTATAGATGTAAATTTGATTGAATGTTTTTCAGTGTCCTCAAATGTTAGTTTGGATCCTGGATTGTTTTGTGATGAAATTTTAATATTATCGATATAATTTGAGGGGCGTGACAGTTGCGAGTTACGAAAGTAAAGGGGAAGCCCTGTTGCCCGCTCGCGGATAGGCCAGCTCCAGTTAACTCCAAACTATGATGTTATATCACTCTTATTTACCATAGCAACATTGCTTTCTCAAAAGCTCTCTCATCTCAGCTAACTCAGGCTCATCTACCTCTGGAGCTATAACTTAGTTTGTGTTCCACGGAGGAGCTGTAACTTTGCACTTAAATAATTGGTGTAGCGGCAAGCGCTTGGACAGTTTTTGAGTCCTTTGTACTGGGCGGTAGGAGCCCCGCCCCGGCCTTTTTGGTTGTTCAACCCCGGCCTTCTATTTGAGTCATTTTTTATAGTAATAGCAAGGCAATAAGTCAAGTACTCTATCTAGTCAAGTATAGGGTTCGGCAATAAAGTCACCTCACCTAGCTTCCAAAATGCTAATGTGAGTTCTCGGGGCGGAAGCAATGCAGTTAGTTTGCAAATTCATATTAGTTGCGATATAGATTCAATTCCATGATTTTGAAGCAAGAGAGATAGATTCCATTCAAAAACTCCATCTGCTGAAATTCCAGTCTTTAGCACTGTTCTCTTCCTAAGATACTCAATATCAAAGCTTTGTAGTTATCTTGATCTTATTCAAAGCGCTGTTATTAGGTTATGTGCACCATCTTATAGCTCTCATACCTAGATAAAGCTGTTGCTCCATAATGGGATTCCATTTTAAGATACCATCTCATCTCCTGCCTTCTACTGTTAGTCTTGAAGCAAAGCTGTTTGTTTATGATATTCTGCTCTAGTGTATAGCTCTCTTCCATTCTTGAAATCAATTGGGTAGTTGAAGATGCCACTCCACCTACCGCCTTTCATTTCATCGAATCTGCTCGAAGGTCAAGCAGTAGCCCTACAATATAGGCTCGTTTAAAGTCTAATCTAAAGTAAGGGAGGTCTCAAGTCAAGTGGAGTAGCCTGTAAGGTCTCATCGCAAACCATAAAGGGTGTACCACTAGCTTTACCCATTTTACGGATTATACCCTACCCTGAACATGAGCATTCTTGGACCGGCGGCCTAGGAAAGGTGGAGCGCTCTCAATTCTGACCATTTCAAAGGCCAAGGTAGAGACTTGCTGCTTTGTAACTCACTAATACAATATGAGGAAAAGCAAGGACTTCATACCCAGCGAAGCATAGCAGTAACTTCACCCCTAAATGACCAGTCACTTACTCACTTGTTATAGTGAGGGCAGCTATCAAAGGCTAGACTTTCTCTTTAGAGTCCGTTATTTATGTATGACTCGAAAAAGGGAGTATTACTATCAAAGAGGAAGGGGGATTTTTCACTATACTGATAGGATACGGAAAGAGTAAGATGATGACTTCTAGGGTACGGAAGAAATAAGATGATGATGCTGGAGAAGAAGAAAGCTGTGAGAAAGAGGGACATTGAAACGAGAACTAGAAAGCCGGAGCCCAGCCCAGAGTAGTAAAGTTCTAGAAAAGCGAAATGAAACGTGCCGATTGCTCTTCAGAGGGGGAGTTCCAAGCAAGCGATTTGGAGTCAAAATCTTAACCGTTGTCCATTGACCCTGCGCCTCATAACCTTCAAGCAGTTACTACACAACCGATTGCTTATGCCTCTGTCCTAGAAATATATATGGATTCTAAAGTATGATGAATCCAGTACCGAACTCCTCAATAGATTAAGGTGTAATGAAAAAGGTATAATGAATCTAGTACCATACTCTTCAACTGACTTATGACTTTAGCGCCTAGCTTCTCTGCCTTTCCCCTTTGCGTGCTTGACCTTGTAGTGGAGAAACTGTCATCAACTTACTTAAGGAAACTCTAATAAGCTGCTCACGTTAGCTCTTAGTAACTCCGTAAGTTAGCACTTAGTCTTTCATCTGTGTTTTGTTTGTTGAGTGCGGGGAACAAGCAACGGTACAAACCAGAGGCGGAAATCTAACTTATATTCTCTTCTTAAAGCACCTATGTGAAACATGGCCCACACAGCTAGCGGTAAGAAAGAAATGGAACTCTAAGGAAATGAAACGACTTTGTTTGAGCTACTGCGAGCTACACCGGTGCAATTAGGACATTCTCGTCGTTGGGAGAGCAGCCCTACCGCATTACTAACATAGACCCCCTTGACAGTACCCGATCTTATTTGTTCTTGCTAACATAGACAAGACCCTTGACAGTACGTACCTGATCTTATTTGTTCTTGCGCACTTGCGCTTGTTGAATGGAAGAAAAGCAGATGATAGACAACTATTGCTTGTTTGAGTTGGGCTATCCCATTTGGGCAATAAGGCAATTATCATGGTAAGACCTCTGTTCAACGTTACTAATGTCACAAACCCCGCAGCAAGCAGTGTTTTTCGTTTCTATATAGGGCTAAGCAGTCTTTCAAAGAAGCGCTGTAGTTTGCTAACTCCTTTCGTGTTGGATTCTAACTTGGCCTGTAAACTCACTCGCACCGATGGTTCTACAACTCATTCATAAACAGACAGACAGGGACGCTGAAACAATGGAAATGGCCTCTGACAGCAATATCATCCCAGCGGTATTCACTTTTGAACTAAAGTAACCACCTTGTCTTCGAGACACGGGATGTTCGTCGCTCCACTTCTGACTTCGTATGGTTCAATGGGCTAGGAAGAACGGTCACTTCTATCCTTTGGCTCCATCTCCCCTTCTATGAAACCTACTATGCAAGTCACTTTTTTTTTTATAAATAAAAGTAAATTGATTTTGTGTAAAGTTTCTACAAATAGCTTTGTCTATACAAGTTATAGACGTAGCTAGGTAACTCGTAGAGTACTCATGCGGTAGTTATGACTACACATGCTGTAGACTATAACTCTTAACTGTGGCCAACAAATAAAATGTAAAAGTCCAGATATGCCAAGATTTCCTGTGGGTATAGCTTTTCATGCCCAAGGTCTTTAGCTAATAGCAAAATTGAATTTGATAAAAATATCTTTTTCTCTTCGTGTAAAGTGCTCCATTTTGAGATCGTTCTCCATACATGATCTTGAGTCTCTAATAATCTCTGTCAAGAGCTGAACATTGTTTGTGTGTTGACACTCAAAGATTCTGCTACATCTTTCCTTCCACATTCACCAAATAGCGCATCTGAATACAACCTTTGTCAATTGTTTAAGAGGCCCTTTTCTAATGCCATAGAAAGAATCTACTTTGTTGTTGGTGATCTGACTGGAATGTGGAAGGTCTACTTTCTGGAATCACAGATGTTAGATGCTACTCGCCTGGGTCTATGCTGAAACCTGGACGGATGAACTTGAAGCTTGCCTCTGCCTTTCGCTCGGGATATTGAGACTTGATTTGTCCCCTTCTATCCTGGCTCTTTTCCTCTTATTTCTGCTCGGGATATTGAGATTTCGTCCCCCTCTCTCTTAGCTCTCTTTTCCTCTTCTTTCCACTCAAGGGTAGGCTGTAGATTATATCCGTCTTCTGAAGCTAGCTCGGTCCCTTCCTTCTGCTCCTAGTTTACGGTGTCGGTAGTCTGTACTCATGTTGGTCTACTCATCTTGTTCTCCAGCCCACAGAGCTAGCGGTACTTAATAAGATATGCCCAATATAGAGTCCATCGGTCATTCATTCCCTATTGTAAGTAAGAGATGTTGAATCTCGGATTTTGATGATGAAGTCAATTGTCATTTGTTATCTAATCCATATGTTAAGATAAGTGTACAGGATTAACTATGATGAAAGTAAGACATGCAGCAAGAGTTGCGCCGAAGTCAAGACTATGATCACGTTGGGGGTTCGAGAGTTCGACGGAAGTCCGGACGGTCATCGGAGGTTCTGCGGGAACAAATCCAAGAAGTCCAGGAGCTTGCCAAAGAAGCTCATCGGAACTCGCCAAGTGGATCATCGCAAGTCCAGGAGTTTGCCGGAAGTCCACCGGAGCATCGCCGAGGGTTCGTCGGATGATCGCCGGAAGTTCGCCGGAAGCTCAACGGAAGAAGCGATTGACGCACCGGAGCAAGTTGCAGTAAATGTCTTGAAAAATATTGTAGTTAGCATGATGATTAAGTTAGAAATGGGAGGTGATCCCATTAACTTAATCTTGGGGCAATTGGGCCCTTAACAGACCCAAATTGGGCCGAATGAATCAGCCCATTCGGACCCAGATTCCCTGGCCGGCGGTGGCACCACCTGGGTCGGCGGTGGCACTGCTTGGTCGGCGGTGGCACCGCCCAACAGCCGAGTCTCGGAGTTGAGGCTGGGCGGTGGCACCGCCTAGGCTCAGTCTCCGTGAGACGGAGTGAGACTGGGCGGTAGCACCGCCTGGGCTCAGTCTCCGAGTGAGACTGGGCGGTAGCACCGCCTGGGCTCAGTCTCCGAGTGAGACTGGGCGGTAGCACCGCCTGGGCTCAGTCTCCGAGTGAGACTGGGCGGTAGCACCGCCTGGGCTCAGTCTCCGAGTGAGACTGGGCGGTAGCACCGCCTGGGCTCAGTCTCCGAGTGAGACTGGGCGGTAGCACCGCCTGGGCTCAGTCTCCGAGTGAGACTGGGCGGTAGCACCGCCTGGGCTCAGTCTCCGAGTGAGACTGGGCGGTAGCACCGCCTGGGCTCAGTCTCCGAGTGAGACTGGGCGGTAGCACCGCCTGGGCTCAGTCTCCGAGTGAGACTGGGCGGTAGCACCGCCTGGGCTCAGTCTCCGAGTGAGACTGGGCGGTAGCACCGCCTGGGCTCAGTCTCCGAGTGAGACTGGGCGGTAGCACCGCCTGGGCTCAGTCTCCGAGTGAGACTGGGCGGTAGCACCGCCTGGGCTCAGTCTCCGAGTGAGACTGGGCGGTAGCACCGCCTGGGCTCAGTCTCCGAGTGAGACTGGGCGGTAGCACCGCCTGGGCTCAGTCTCCGAGTGAGACTGGGCGGTAGCACCGCCTGGGCTCAGTCTCCGAGTGAGACTGGGCGGTAGCACCGCCTGGGCTCAGTCTCCGAGTGAGACTGGGCGGTAGCACCGCCTGGGCTCAGTCTCCGAGTGAGACTGGGCGGTAGCACCGCCTGGGCTCAGTCTCCGAGTGAGACTGGGCGGTAGCACCGCCTGGGCTCAGTCTCCGAGTGAGACTGGGCGGTAGCACCGCCTGGGCTCAGTCTCCGAGTGAGACTGGGCGGTAGCACCGCCTGGGCTCAGTCTCCGAGTGAGACTGGGCGGTAGCACCGCCTGGGCTCAGTCTCCGAGTGAGACTGGGCGGTAGCACCGCCTGGGCTCAGTCTCCGAGTGAGACTGGGCGGTAGCACCGCCTGGGCTCAGTCTCCGCGGTAGCAGGAGAACCGCTGGGCTCAGTCTCCGTAGTGAGACTATGTGGCGGTAGCACCGCCCCTATCAGGCGTGGCACCGCTTGGGCTCAGTCTCCGAGTGAGACTGGGCGGTAGCACCGCCCCTGTCAGGCGGTGGTACCGCCCGAGCTCGGTCTTCTGAGCTCTGTCAGGCGGTAGTACCGCCCATTTATGGCGGTAGTATCGCCAGGACCCTGAAAATAGGGGAATTGACATTTTTGAGCTCCAAATTCAAATCAGTTTGGGGCCTATATAAACGCCACCCTTTCATGCATGAAAGGGCACCGAAACTTAGCATTTATTCTGATATTTTGAGAGCTTAAAAGTGTTGTAAAAGGCTAGAAGTTCTTCTCCCTCTTTTCTTCGAAGTTTTGATCATTCAAGAGAGGAGTGAAAATTTTGTAAGGGTTGTCTCCTAAGCCCGTCAAAAGGAGTGAAACTGTAAAAGGGTGGTTGGCCTTCGCCTATTGAAGGAAGGCCTCTAGTGGACGTCGGTGACCTCATCGGACAAGGAATCCAAAAGTGGATGTAGGTCAAGATTGACCGAACCACTCTAAATCTCGGTTTGCATTACATTCTGTTCTCTATCTTAATTGCAACTACTTCCATAGCTTTATTTTAACTGCACTTTACTTGATCTTAAGTTAAAGTAATTTTCGATTCGACTTTCATACTGAAATCGTTCTTATCATACGAACGTCGTTTTAAATCGTCGAAAGTTTTCCGCTGCACTAATTCACCCCCCCCTCTTAGTGCTCTTGATCCTAACAATTGGTATCAGAGCGGGGTTAACTCTCAATCGGATTAAAACCCAAGAGAGATGGCATACGTCGGAAATCAAGAGGGCTACTCTATTACACGTCCACCCATGTTCAATGGGACGGACTACACCTATTGGAAGACCCAAATGAGGATCTTTCTTATTTCAATGGATTTTGAACTTTGGAATCTTTTCGAAAATGGATTTTCGAAATCTTCTCTTCCAATGATCGATTGGAATGCATTGGAGAAGAAGACTTTCGCTCTTAATGCAAAGGCTATGAATGCCTTATTTTGTGTGCTTGATAAAAATGAGTTCAATCGTATTTCGGTTTGTGAAACTGCATTTGATATTTGGCATATACTCGAAGTGACTCACGAAGGCACAAGTAGAGTGAAAGAGTCAAAAATCAATCTTTTGATACATTCTTTTGAACTTTTCCGAATGAAACCGAGCGAGACTATTGGTGATATGTACACCCGTTTCACGGATGTCGTCAATGGTCTAAAAGGACTCGGCAAAATTTTTTTGGATTTTGAGCTCGTAAATAAGATTCTAAGATCCCTTCCTAAGAGTTGGGACCCTAAAGTCACTGCTATTCAAGAGGCTAAAGATCTAAATAATTTCCCTCTTGAAGAATTAATCGGGTCATTAATGACCAACGAAATGACTTGCAAAGCTCATGAAGAGCAAGAAGACATCCTTCCAAAGAACAGGAAGGATATGGCACTTAGAACTTTCGAAGACCACTTGAGAGAAAACTCAAGTGATGAAGACTGTGACGATGACTTAGCACTTCTATCAAGGAAATTCAAAAAATTCATTAAAAAAAACAAGTTTAAAAATGACTCAAAAAATAAATTTGAACCCAAAAAGGACCAAGTTATTTGCTACGAATGCAAGAAGCCGGGACACTACAAAAGTGATTGTCCCCAAGCCAAGAGAACACCAAAGAAGAAGGCGCTCAAAGCAACGTGGGATGACTCAAGCGCGTCCGAAGAAGAGGAGTCCAACACCAATCAAGTTGCTCATTACACCCTAATGGCCAAGAGGTAACAAATTTAATTGATGCAGATTTATTATTTGATGAATTACTAAATGCCTTCCATGACTTATTTGATGAATGCAAAACTATTAGTAGAAAATATAAATTGCTAAAAAAGGAGCATGATAGTCTTGTAATTTCGATAAATTAGAAATTGAATATCATGATAGTTTAGCTGAATGTAAAAATTGTCATGATCTAGAAACTCTCCAAAAGGAGAACTTGCTACTTAAGGACACCTTGAAGAAATTCGAGGTTGGTAGCAAGTCTTTGAATATGATCCTTACAAATAAGGGTCATGTTCCTAAAAGAAGTGGGAATCGGATTTGTGAGAAGTCCTCACCAAAATCCAACCACCTTCATTAAAGGCCCTATCTTATATGTTCGGCACCAAAGCAAATGCAACTTTTGTTGCAAACATGGACATAGAACTTATCATTGTCCATTCAAGAAAGTTAGTCCAAACAAATTGATTTGGGTTCCTAAAGGAACCACGATAAACTCTATGCAACATGATAAACAATTTAGATTAGTGTTTGAGGCACCCAAAAGTAAATGGGTACCTAAAAATCATCCTTTCTTGTAGAAACATACATCATCACAAGCTAGGAGCAAGAGATGGTACCTTGATAGTGGATGCTCAAGGCATATGACCGGAGATCCATCTCAATTCTCTAAACTCACTAGCATAGACGAAGGCTATGTCACCTTCGGAGACAACAACAAGGGTAAAATCATTGGCAAAGGAACTATAGGTAACAAATCCAACTTCTTTATTGAAGATGTTTTGTTAGTTGATGGTTTAAAACATAACCTCTTGAGCATTAGTCAATTGTGTGATAAAGGATATATTGTCAAATTCGAATCTAATGCTTGCATCATTGAAAAATCACACAAAAACACATCTATGATTGTATTAAAACAAAATAACGTATACACCATTGACATCAATGATCTTTGCAATGAAAAGTGTTTCTCGGTTTTGAATGAGGATGCTTGGCTTTGGCATAGGAGATTAGGTCATGCTAGCATGAAACTAATCACTCAAATATCATCCAAAGAACTTGTAAGAGGAATTCCTCATATCAAGTTCATCAAAGATAATGTGTGTGATGCTTGTCAATTAGGAAAACAAATTAAGGGTAGTTTCAAATCTAAGAATCAAATAAGCACCTCTAGGCCCTTACAATTGATCCATATCGACTTGTTTGGACCTATCTTTACATCAAGTCTAGGAGGTAGCAAATACGCCTTCATCATTGTAGATGACTATAGTAGATACACATGGACTTATTTCTTAAAACACAAAAATGAATGCTTTAGATATTTTACCAAGTTTTGTAAACTTGTCCAAAATGAAAAGGGTTCTATGATTGCGTCAATTAGAAGTGATCATGGTGGTGAATTTCAAAACCGTGATTTTCAAGAATTTTGTGAATTTAATGGATACAATCATAACTTCTCTACTCCAAGAAATCCTCAACAAAATGAAGTAGTAGAAAGAAAAAATAGAAATTTACAAGAAATGGCAAGAATCATGTTGAATGAACATAGCCTACCCAAATATTTTTGGGCCGAAGCCGTAAACACTACATGCTATATTTTGAATAGAGTTCTAGTAAGACCCTTACTCACCAAAACTTCCTATGAGTTGTGGAACAACAAAAAACCCAATGTTTCATATTTTAAAATTTTTGGGTGCAAGTGTTTTATCTTGAATGAAAAAGATGCCTTAGGAAAATTTGATGCTAAATCCGATGAAGGAATTTTCCTTGGTTATTCTTCGGTTTCTAAAGCTTTTCGTATATTCAATAAAAGAACTTTAATTATTGAAGAATCCATTCATGTTGTTTTCATTGAGATTTCCGAAATCAAGAAAAATGATTTTGATGATGATGTTAATTTTGATTCTTTGAATTTAAATGAAACCCCTTCTCCAACTAGCAACTTAGATGCATCCACTTCCGAAACATCCTTACCCAAGGATTGGAAATATGTAGATGCTCATCCTAAGGAACTAATTCTAGGAGACACATCTAAGAGGGTTCAAACACGTTCTTCTCTTAAAGAATTTTGTGCCAACGCCGCTTTTCTCTCCCAAATTGAACCTAAATGTATTGACGAAGCCATGAAAGATGATTCATGGATTATCGCAATGCAAGATGAGTTAAATCAATTTGAGAGAAATGAGGTGTGGAAGCTTGTTCCTAGGCCAAATGACCATTTAGTTATTGGTACTAAATGGGTCTTTAGAAACAAGCAAGATGAATATGGTATCGTGGTTAGAAACAAGGCTAGATTAGTAGCCAAAGGTTTCAACCAAGAAGAAGGTATCGATTACGAAGAAACCTTCACTCCTGTGGCTAGATTAGAAGCCATAAGGATGCTCCTTGCCTATGCTAGTAATAATAATTTTAAGTTATTTCAAATGGATGTTAAAAGCACTTTTCTTAATGGCTTTATTTCCGAAAAAGTTTATGTTGAACAACCTCCCGGATTTGAAAATAATAGCCTCACTAATCATGTGTTTAAATTAACTAAAGCTCTCTATGGTTTAAAACAAGCCCCAAGGGCTTGGTATGAGAGACTTAGTTCTTTTCTTATTAAAAATAATTTTACAAAAGGCAAGGTTGATACTACATTGTTTATCAAGAATTTTGAAAATAATTTTCTCATTGTTCAGATTTATGTTGATGATATTATCTTTGGTTCTACAAACGAATCTCTTTGTGAATCATTTGCTAAAACCATGAGTCTAGAATTTGAAATGAGTTTGAAGGGAGAATTAACCTTTTTCTTAGGCTTACAAATTAAGCAACTAAGAAATGACATCTTTATTAGTCAAACTAAATATGCTTTAGACTTGCTAAAGAGATTTAATATGGAAAGCTCAAAAGCTATTAACACTCCTATGAGCACATCCACTAAGTTAGAAGTTGATGAAAGTGGAGAAAGCTTCGATCAAAAAACTTATAGGGGTATGATAGGAAGTTTACTTTACCTCACTGTAACTAGACCAGATATCATGTTCAGTGTAGGACTTTGTGCTAGGTTTCAATCGAACCCTAAGATATCTCATCTTAAAGCAGTTAAAAGAATATTTAGATATCTTAAAGGTACCACAAATCTAGGATTATGGTATCCGAAAACCGAGAAGTTTGAGTTAATTGCTTATGCTGATGCAGATTTTGCTGGATGTAGATTAGATAGAAAAAACACATCAGGAACATGTCAATTTTTGGGACATGCTCTTGTTTCCTGGTCATCTAAGAAACAAACTCGGTTGCATTATCAACAACCGAAGTTGAGTATATAGCAGCTAGTGCATGCTGCACAAGTTGTGTGGATGAAAAACACCTTAGAAGATTATAAAGTTCATCTTAAAAATAATCTCATTAAATGTGATAACACAAGTGCTATATGTTTAACAAAGAATCTCATTCAACACTCAAGAATAAAACATATTGATATTAGACATCACTTTATACGAGATCATGTCACTAATCATGATATAGTTATAGAGTTCATTGATACTAAACATCAACTAGCTGATATTTTTACAAAGCCTTTAAGTGAAAAACAATTTAATTTCATTAGAAGAGAATTAGGAATGTTAATGTGTCCGAATGCTTGAACTCATTAAATCTATTTTTCGGACTTTCTTGATTCAATAATCAAATCACTCAATTGCTATGATGATTTTACATGATTACATGCCTTAGTAATATGTTGGAAATTATGTATTTTGGATATAAAAATTTCCATGATAATGAGCATGTTTTATCTTCATGATTGTATTGGAAAATCTATAGCAAAACCTTGTACGAATGCATGAAAGTGTTAAATTTTATTTTCTTGATACCTTATTCTTTTTCGAACTTAATGTAGCTCTCATAAGCATATGTTATATCGAGTTTGATTCATTGATTTTTGACATGTGGAATCAATTAGCAAATGCATCTTTCATAGGCTTATAATGTGAAAAAATATTTTCACATACATATCTTGAAAAAAAAAAAGGGAAGATTTTTTACTTGCAAGGATATTGATTCACATACATATCTTGATCCTTGTAAAAATGAAGCGTGATTTAATCTTTCCTTGAGATGTTTGTATAATTGGTATCCTATCACTCATTGTTGAAAAATTGCCTATCACTCACTTGTGTTTAAAATTTGCTTGTATCGTTCTCCTTTTTGTTGATGACAAAAGGGGAGAAATATATGAATTGATGCTATGAGTGCCACATTTGAATTTGAATTATGTTAAAAAAGCTTACATCGAAATATATGGTAAATTGATGATAGAAATGCTATGATTGCTAAACACTTGAAATATTTGCATTATGTTAAGATATCAAGAACTTGCATCGTAATTTCACATGTTGATATCTTACCATATGATGAATTGCTACCATTACTATCATTCATATTTGAAATGTAAAACTTGAAAAAGAATGTCAAGCCTTAACATCATTTTCAGAGAGATACATCATGATAGGAATCATGATGAAAGTATTGATAAGGTTAAACAATCTTAACTTATCAATATGTCTCTTGAATTCAAAGCCATTCAAAGGCTTTGAATTCAAGAATGACTTATCTTGAGTATGGCATATAGATAGGGGGAGTTAAAGTTAACTCCGTTATCAATTGATTGTCATCATTAAAAAGGGGGAGATTGTTGAATCTCGGATTTTGATGATGAAGTCAATTGTCATTTGTTATCTAATCCATATGTTAAGATAAGTGTACAGAATTAACTACGATGAAAGTAAGACATGCAGCAAGAGTTGCACCGAAGTCAAGACTACGATGAAAGTAAGACATGATCACGTTGGGGGTTCGAGAGTTCGACGGAAGTCCGGACGGTCATCGGAGGTTCTGCGGGAACAAATCCGAGAAGTCCAAGAGCTTGCCAAAGAAGCTCATCGGAACTCGCCAAGTGGATCATCGCAAGTCCAGGAGTTTGTCAGAAGTCCGCCGGAGCATCGTCGAGGGTTCGTCGGATGATTGCCGGAAGTTCGCCGGAAGCTCGAAGGAAGAAGCGATTGACGCACCGGAGCAAGTTGCAGTAAATGTCTTGAAAAATATTGTAGTTAGCATGATGATTAAGTTAGAAATGGGAGGTGATCCCATTAACTTAATCTTGGGGCAATTGGGCCCTTAATAGACCAAAATTGGGCTGAATGGATCAGCCCATTCGGACCCAGATTCCCTGGCCGACGATGGCACCGCCTGGGTTGGCGGTGGCACCGCCCAGCAGGCGAGTCTCGGAGTGAGGCTGGGCGGTGGCACCGCCTAGGCTCAGTCTCCGAGTGAGACTGGGCGGTAGCACCGCCCCTGTCAGGCGATGGCACTGCCTGGGCTCAGTCTCCGAGTGAGACTGGGTGAGCGGTAGCATCGCCCCTGTCAGGCGGTGGCACCGCTTGGGCTCAGTCTCCGAGTGAGACTGGGTGAGCGGTAGCATCGCCCCTGTCAGGCGGTGGCACCGCTTGGGCTTAGTCTCCGAGTGAGACTGGGTGAGCGGTAGCATCCCCCCTGTCAGGCGGTGGCACCGCCTGGGCTCAGTCTCCGAGTGAGACTGGGTGAGCGGTAGCATCGCCCCTGTCAGGCGGTGGCACCGCCTGGGCTCAGTCTCCGAGTGAGACTGGGCGGTAGCACCGCCCCTGTCAGGCGGTGGTACCGCCCGAGCTCGGTCTCCGAGCTCTGTCAGGCGGTAGTACCGCCA
>CM017188.1:31492141-31514662 GCA_004837865.1 Musa balbisiana
GTTCTTGGTCCTATTCTTTTACTGCTGGGCTTAGATCTGCCGAATACAACTGCAGTAATCACTTCTTATTTCTTATTAGAATCCAAAATATGTGATAATGAACAAACAAGCAAATCAAGTAAAAATCAAGAACTCACAGAGAATCATGATTCATTAGAAAATCCTATCTCCTCTTAACAAAATAACCAAGTAGAATGGAGGAGAGTATTAATAAAAATGTTGATTCATAACAAATCCTTTCAAGTTATACATCAATTCATTAATACCGAAAGAACATTCATGATCCTTGGATAATTTTTCTCTTTTGTAATGACTAAAAAGAGCATCGGAGATAAAAGATTTGATTCATAAATCTCAAGATATGTGAAAAGATTTTGGCTAACGGGTCATTCAAAGTTCTCATCCAAATCATTTTCATGGTCCAGAGATTCATAAAGGTGATATAATCGATTGATTATCTTCCCTTTTTGAAAAAAATGAGAAAGGTAGGAAAAATAATTTTTCTAAGAGAAACCTTTTCCTTTTAGTTGTGTTCACTTTATGGGATTTATTTCGTTTATTATGCCAATAAACTGGTGCATCAATGTTAGGATCGAAAAAAAATGAATTTCGTCATACAAACCATCAAGACAATAACTCACAAAAATCATCATGTATACTTTTAAATCTCATGCAATAAATCATCAAATCATGTATCAAACGTCAATATTTTTTATTACAACATCAAGCGGGCAGGAAAACAGTTTTGAATGATTCTTATAGATAAGAAAGGCAATCAACAAGCATTAGGTATGTGTCTAGAACGACGTCGAGTTAGTTGAGTGATGCACGAGGTCATTTTTTAGTGGCGCAACAAAGAAAGGAGACTTAGTGCGTGCTAGCTGGAGTTGACATTCCCACTCACTCTTTATATCACCATATTCACATATATTAACAATTAAGATTTCAGGTTTCCTCTTCCTCGCGCAAGAAGCAAGTATAGGTCCAGGCCCAACTCTCTTTACAACACAGCACGGTTAGAAATAGATTGAAAGCAATGACATTCAAGGTCGACGATATCATCCGCAGGGAAAGAAGCAGTGCCAGTTCATTCCGTTTCCGTTCTAAAGTCAACATCGACTCGATAAGATGCCGAAGCTGGTTTCAGTGTATTACCTTTCCTCCATGTAAACCCCCTAGATCTCTACGACAAAGAGCTACAGAAGGACTTAAAGTGATAGTTGACGTGGCTTTACTTGCACCGAGTCAACCAGGGAAACCATATTAATGGAATCTATCGCAGAAGCGGAAGAAAGAGAATCAGCGGTTCGAAGGAAGCAGCAAGACGTTATGTTAGGAGTTATCTTCCACTGCTGGGGAAAGAGCTGATCTTCCGGGTTATGCAAGTGGAGTTCGATCAAGTGTTGTCGATTCGTCTTCTTCAAGTAGAGAGTAAGGAGCAGCCCGCTCAGTAACGTGAAAAACAGGGCTGGGCGTTTGTTTGGGCTAAGCGATTCTAAGGATCCTATTGTTTGTTTGGAGAAGCACCCTTCTCAGCACATAGACTCCTCTCAGCACATAGAGGAAATACTTGATGATGCTCAAAAGCAACAATAGGAGGAGCCTAAATAGGAAGGGATATCATTATTCAACAGCCCTCTAAATAGAGGGGGAGCCCTAGAAATAAACGAATAAAGAATTGATAATAAACGAAAGAATTCTGAAAAAGCTAAAATGCCTAGATGGACAGGTAGAAAGAGAGGAGGCTCCGAGTGTTGCGGAACAGAATCTTATCCTGCTATAATACTCAGAAAGCCATTCTTTGAATGATATAAGAGTAAAAAGCAGAGGAAGCAATGGAAATGATGAGTGAATCATCAAAATTACTACTAAAAAGGGGTGGCCGAGGAATATACTTGATGAGTGAAAGGAGAAGGTATAAAAAAAAAAAAAAAAAAAAAAAAAAAAAAAAAAAAAAAAAAAAAAAAAAAAAAAAAAAAAAAAAAAAAAAAAAAAAAAAAAAAAAAAAAAAAAAAAAAAAAAAAAAAAAAAAAAAAAAAAAAAAAAAAAAAAAAAAAAAAAAAAAAAAAAAAAAAAAAAAAAAAAAAAAAAAAAAAAAAAAAAAAAAAAAAAAAAAAAAAAAAAAAAAAAAAAAAAAAAAAAAAAAAAAAAAAAAAAAAAAAAAAAAAAAAAAAAAAAAAAAAAAAAAAAAAAAAAAAAAAAAAAAAAAAAAAAAAAAAAAAAAAAAAAAAAAAAAAAAAAAAAAAAAAAAAAAAAAAAAAAAAAAAAAAAAAAAAAAAAAAAAAAAAAAAAAAAAAAAAAAAAAAAAAAAAAAAAAAAAAAAAAAAAAAAAAAAAAAAAAAAAAAAAAAAAAAAAAAAAAAAAAAAAAAAAAAAAAAAAAAAAAAAAAAAAAAAAAAAAAAAAAAAAAAAAAAAAAAAAAAAAAAAAAAAAAAAAAAAAAAAAAAAAAAAAAAAAAAAAAAAAAAAAAAAAAAAAAAAAAAAAAAAAAAAAAAAAAAAAAAAAAAAAAAAAAAAAAAAAAAAAAAAAAAAAAAAAAAAAAAAAAAAAAAAAAAAAAAAAAAAAAAAAAAAAAAAAAAAAAAAAAAAAAAAAAAAAAAAAAAAAAAAAAAAAAAAAAAAAAAAAAAAAAAAAAAAAAAAAAAAAAAAAAAAAAAAAAAAAAAAAAAAAAAAAAAAAAAAAAAAAAAAAAAAAAAAAAAAAAAAAAAAAAAAAAAAAAAAAAAAAAAAAAAAAAAAAAAAAAAAAAAAAAAAAAAAAAAAAAAAAAAAAAAAAAAAAAAAAAAAAAAAAAAAAAAAAAAAAAAAAAAAAAAAAAAAAAAAAAAAAAAAAAAAAAAAAAAAAAAAAAAAAAAAAAAAAAAAAAAAAAAAAAAAAAAAAAAAAAAAAAAAAAAAAAAAAAAAAAAAAAAAAAAAAAAAAAAAAAAAAAAAAAAAAAAAAAAAAAAAAAAAAAAAAAAAAAAAAAAAAAAAAAAAAAAAAAAAAAAAAAAAAAAAAAAAAAAAAAAAAAAAAAAAAAAAAAAAAAAAAAAAAAAAAAAAAAAAAAAAAAAAAAAAAAAAAAAAAAAAAAAAAAAAAAAAAAAAAAAAAAAAAAAAAAAAAAAAAAAAAAAAAAAAAAAAAAAAAAAAAAAAAAAAAAAAAAAAAAAAAAAAAAAAAAAAAAAAAAAAAAAAAAAAAAAAAAAAAAAAAAAAAAAAAAAAAAAAAAAAAAAAAAAAAAAAAAAAAAAAAAAAAAAAAAAAAAAAAAAAAAAAAAAAAAAAAAAAAAAAAAAAAAAAAAAAAAAAAAAAAAAAAAAAAAAAAAAAAAAAAAAAAAAAAAAAAAAAAAAAAAAAAAAAAAAAAAAAAAAAAAAAAAAAAAAAAAAAAAAAAAAAAAAAAAAAAAAAAAAAAAAAAAAAAAAAAAAAAAAAAAAAAAAAAAAAAAAAAAAAAAAAAAAAAAAAAAAAAAAAAAAAAAAAAAAAAAAAAAAAAAAAAAAAAAAAAAAAAAAAAAAAAAAAAAAAAAAAAAAAAAAAAAAAAAAAAAAAAAAAAAAAAAAAAAAAAAAAAAAAAAAAAAAAAAAAAAAAAAAAAAAAAAAAAAAAAAAAAAAAAAAAAAAAAAAAAAAAAAAAAAAAAAAAAAAAAAAAAAAAAAAAAAAAAAAAAAAAAAAAAAAAAAAAAAAAAAAAAAAAAAAAAAAAAAAAAAAAAAAAAAAAAAAAAAAAAAAAAAAAAAAAAAAAAAAAAAAAAAAAAAAAAAAAAAAAAAAAAAAAAAAAAAAAAAAAAAAAAAAAAAAAAAAAAAAAAAAAAAAAAAAAAAAAAAAAAAAAAAAAAAAAAAAAAAAAAAAAAAAAAAAAAAAAAAAAAAAAAAAAAAAAAAAAAAAAAAAAAAAAAAAAAAAAAAAAAAAAAAAAAAAAAAAAAAAAAAAAAAAAAAAAAAAAAAAAAAAAAAAAAAAAAAAAAAAAAAAAAAAAAAAAAAAAAAAAAAAAAAAAAAAAAAAAAAAAAAAAAAAAAAAAAAAAAAAAAAAAAAAAAAAAAAAAAAAAAAAAAAAAAAAAAAAAAAAAAAAAAAAAAAAAAAAAAAAAAAAAAAAAAAAAAAAAAAAAAAAAAAAAAAAAAAAAAAAAAAAAAAAAAAAAAAAAAAAAAAAAAAAAAAAAAAAAAAAAAAAAAAAAAAAAAAAAAAAAAAAAAAAAAAAAAAAAAAAAAAAAAAAAAAAAAAAAAAAAAAAAAAAAAAAAAAAAAAAAAAAAAAAAAAAAAAAAAAAAAAAAAAAAAAAAAAAAAAAAAAAAAAAAAAAAAAAAAAAAAAAAAAAAAAAAAAAAAAAAAAAAAAAAAAAAAAAAAAAAAAAAAAAAAAAAAAAAAAAAAAAAAAAAAAAAAAAAAAAAAAAAAAAAAAAAAAAAAAAAAAAAAAAAAAAAAAAAAAAAAAAAAAAAAAAAAAAAAAAAAAAAAAAAAAAAAAAAAAAAAAAAAAAAAAAAAAAAAAAAAAAAAAAAAAAAAAAAAAAAAAAAAAAAAAAAAAAAAAAAAAAAAAAAAAAAAAAAAAAAAAAAAAAAAAAAAAAAAAAAAAAAAAAAAAAAAAAAAAAAAAAAAAAAAAAAAAAAAAAAAAAAAAAAAAAAAAAAAAAAAAAAAAAAAAAAAAAAAAAAAAAAAAAAAAAAAAAAAAAAAAAAAAAAAAAAAAAAAAAAAAAAAAAAAAAAAAAAAAAAAAAAAAAAAAAAAAAAAAAAAAAAAAAAAAAAAAAAAAAAAAAAAAAAAAAAAAAAAAAAAAAAAAAAAAAAAAAAAAAAAAAAAAAAAAAAAAAAAAAAAAAAAAAAAAAAAAAAAAAAAAAAAAAAAAAAAAAAAAAAAAAAAAAAAAAAAAAAAAAAAAAAAAAAAAAAAAAAAACAAAGAAATGGAAATTTGAAAACCAATGTTGTTACTGCTGTTTTTTTTTTTTTTTTTTTTTTTTTTTTTTTTTTTTTTTTTTTTTTTTTTTTTTTTTTTTTTTTTTTTTTTTTTTTTTTTTTTTTTTTTTTTTTTTTTTTTTTTTTTTTTTTTTTTTTTTTTTTTTTTTTTTTTTTTTTTTTTTTTTTTTTTTTTTTTTTTTTTTTTTTTTTTTTTTTTTTTTTTTTTTTTTTTTTTTTTTTTTTTTTTTTTTTTTTTTTTTTTTTTTTTTTTTTTTTTTTTTTTTTTTTTTTTTTTTTTTTTTTTTTTTTTTTTTTTTTTTTTTTTTTTTTTTTTTTTTTTTTTTTTTTTTTTTTTTTTTTTTTTTTTTTTTTTTTTTTTTTTTTTTTTTTTTTTTTTTTTTTTTTTTTTTTTTTTTTTTTTTTTTTTTTTTTTTTTTTTTTTTTTTTTTTTTTTTTTTTTTTTTTTTTTTTTTTTTTTTTTTTTTTTTTTTTTTTTTTTTTTTTTTTTTTTTTTTTTTTTTTTTTTTTTTTTTTTTTTTTTTTTTTTTTTTTTTTTTTTTTTTTTTTTTTTTTTTTTTTTTTTTTTTTTTTTTTTTTTTTTTTTTTTTTTTTTTTTTTTTTTTTTTTTTTTTTTTTTTTTTTTTTTTTTTTTTTTTTTTTTTTTTTTTTTTTTTTTTTTTTTTTTTTTTTTTTTTTTTTTTTTTTTTTTTTTTTTTTTTTTTTTTTTTTTTTTTTTTTTTTTTTTTTTTTTTTTTTTTTTTTTTTTTTTTTTTTTTTTTTTTTTTTTTTTTTTTTTTTTTTTTTTTTTTTTTTTTTTTTTTTTTTTTTTTTTTTTTTTTTTTTTTTTTTTTTTTTTTTTTTTTTTTTTTTTTTTTTTTTTTTTTTTTTTTTTTTTTTTTTTTTTTTTTTTTTTTTTTTTTTTTTTTTTTTTTTTTTTTTTTTTTTTTTTTTTTTTTTTTTTTTTTTTTTTTTTTTTTTTTTTTTTTTTTTTTTTTTTTTTTTTTTTTTTTTTTTTTTTTTTTTTTTTTTTTTTTTTTTTTTTTTTTTTTTTTTTTTTTTTTTTTTTTTTTTTTTTTTTTTTTTTTTTTTTTTTTTTTTTTTTTTTTTTTTTTTTTTTTTTTTTTTTTTTTTTTTTTTTTTTTTTTTTTTTTTTTTTTTTTTTTTTTTTTTTTTTTTTTTTTTTTTTTTTTTTTTTTTTTTTTTTTTTTTTTTTTTTTTTTTTTTTTTTTTTTTTTTTTTTTTTTTTTTTTTTTTTTTTTTTTTTTTTTTTTTTTTTTTTTTTTTTTTTTTTTTTTTTTTTTTTTTTTTTTTTTTTTTTTTTTTTTTTTTTTTTTTTTTTTTTTTTTTTTTTTTTTTTTTTTTTTTTTTTTTTTTTTTTTTTTTTTTTTTTTTTTTTTTTTTTTTTTTTTTTTTTTTTTTTTTTTTTTTTTTTTTTTTTTTTTTTTTTTTTTTTTTTTTTTTTTTTTTTTTTTTTTTTTTTTTTTTTTTTTTTTTTTTTTTTTTTTTTTTTTTTTTTTTTTTTTTTTTTTTTTTTTTTTTTTTTTTTTTTTTTTTTTTTTTTTTTTTTTTTTTTTTTTTTTTTTTTTTTTTTTTTTTTTTTTTTTTTTTTTTTTTTTTTTTTTTTTTTTTTTTTTTTTTTTTTTTTTTTTTTTTTTTTTTTTTTTTTTTTTTTTTTTTTTTTTTTTTTTTTTTTTTTTTTTTTTTTTTTTTTTTTTTTTTTTTTTTTTTTTTTTTTTTTTTTTTTTTTTTTTTTTTTTTTTTTTTTTTTTTTTTTTTTTTTTTTTTTTTTTTTTTTTTTTTTTTTTTTTTTTTTTTTTTTTTTTTTTTTTTTTTTTTTTTTTTTTTTTTTTTTTTTTTTTTTTTTTTTTTTTTTTTTTTTTTTTTTTTTTTTTTTTTTTTTTTTTTTTTTTTTTTTTTTTTTTTTTTTTTTTTTTTTTTTTTTTTTTTTTTTTTTTTTTTTTTTTTTTTTTTTTTTTTTTTTTTCTTGGGGGGCATTACAGTTTTACGGGCAAACTTTTTTCCCCGAAAAAAAAAAAAAAAAAAAAAAAAAAAAAAAAAAAAAAAAAAAAAAAAAAAAAAAAAAAAAAAAAAAAAAAAAAAAAAAAAAAAAAAAAAAAAAAAAAAAAAAAAAAAAAAAAAAAAAAAAAAAAAAAAAAAAAAAAAAAAAAAAAAAAAAAAAAAAAAAAAAAAAAAAAAAAAAAAAAAAAAAAAAAAAAAAAAAAAAAAACAAAAATGCATGATTTCACGGGGGGCACACGACCACTACGATTTCTTGCTTTTTGATTAATTTCACATTCATTGCAAATAATGAGGCTTAACTGGGGGAAACTCACATGCAAGGTTATCTCGCTGCTGCTAACAACACCCTACTCCCAATTCTTTAGGGGTGGTAGTTCAGATTGTATGCGGAGCATGGCAGGATCCATTCAAAGAATCGAAATGTCCCTGTTGTTGCCATCACCAATGTACCTGATGAGAGGATTTGGAGGAAGGGTTATTTTCAGAAAATATTGATTAGGTTAGCGCAGGATACACAACCTATGCGAAGAAAGAGTCGTTGCTACCTTATACGGGTGTATGCTCAGGAGACTCAAGCAGAAGCAAACCACTTGGGAATGGTCTAAACACATACAAATTCAATATAATGAAGAGAGCGTACAGGTGATGTTGACTGTTGACAGCGGGAAACTCACTAATCCCAGCAAGCCCTACGAAAGTAACCTCGAGATTGGATTAGGCGTCGGAGATCGAGGGGCCTTCCAAAGTTGTAAAGAGAATGTAGCTATACTATATGTCGCAGAAAAGAATAGCAAAGACAAAAGCGAGGCGAGTCCTTACTGTCTATAGCACACATGCATCCAAAGCCGCCTTCCAATGGATGATAACTACAATGGGTTTTCCGCCCTCGAGTTAGCTTATGTGCCCCTTGATAGTCATGATAGCCAAACACTTTTCCACTCGAGTCTCATATGGACCAAAATGAGCCTTTTCTTAAATATCTGGAAACCATTCTCGGATCATTAGTTAGGAAAAAGATAGGGGTCATTCCCAACAGTGGTGGAATCCCAGTAAGAGCGTAGAGGAGTGGGATGAAATGAAAGGAAACCTAAAAACCGTTTATGCCGCCTGGCCATCCATTGCAAATAATGAGGCTTAACTGGGGGAAACTCACATGCAAGGTTATCTCGCTGCTGCTAACAACACCCTACTCCCAATTCTTTAGGGGTGGTAGTTCAGATTGTATGCGGAGCATGGCAGGATCCATTCAAAGAATCGAAATGTCCCTGTTGTTGCCATCACCAATGTACCTGATGAGAGGATTTGGAGGAAGGGTTATTTTCAGAAAATATTGATTAGGTTAGCGCAGGATACACAACCTATGCGAAGAAAGAGTCGTTGCTACCTTATACGGGTGTATGCTCAGGAGACTCAAGCAGAAGCAAACCACTTGGGAATGGTCTAAACACATACAAATTCAATATAATGAAGAGAGCGTACAGGTGATGTTGACTGTTGACAGCGGGAAACTCACTAATCCCAGCAAGCCCTACGAAAGTAACCTCGAGATTGGATTAGGCGTCGGAGATCGAGGGGCCTTCCAAAGTTGTAAAGAGAATGTAGCTATACTATATGTCGCAGAAAAGAATAGCAAAGACAAAAGCGAGGCGAGTCCTTACTGTCTATAGCACACATGCATCCAAAGCCGCCTTCCAATGGATGATAACTACAATGGGTTTTCCGCCCTCGAGTTAGCTTATGTGCCCCTTGATAGTCATGATAGCCAAACACTTTTCCACTCGAGTCTCATATGGACCAAAATGAGCCTTTTCTTAAATATCTGGAAACCATTCTCGGATCATTAGTTAGGAAAAAGATAGGGGTCATTCCCAACAGTGGTGGAATCCCAGTAAGAGCGTAGAGGAGTGGGATGAAATGAAAGGAAACCTAAAAACCGTTTATGCCGCCTGGCCATCCATTGCAAATCATCCATAAATACGGGTTTGATTCTTTTCTTCCGCAACGAGAAATCATAGATGAGAAAGAAATGGAAACCCTATTTCGGTATGATTGAACATACTGCTGTGCTGTACCGTTAACAAACTGTTTTGCTGTAAGTAAAGGAAAGGAGGAAATGCAAACGAAAACAAACTCCATTCTGGAATGAAACAAGCAAGGCACAAGCTAATAAACGCATTAAGGGCAGTGACGAGTGCTTTTTTCGTCTTACTGAGTGGTTTTTTTTACTCGTCTCTTTTCTATATCCGGCATAGCTCATTATTCCAGAATTCTATCTTACAGAGCTCATGATTCTGTTTCCTCTACTGATCTCAGAGACAACACTCCAACTGGGCAATAAGATGCATACGGGACGCAATGAGACTGGAGTTACCCGGCTGGGGGCCTACAAAAGGGTGGTGGGGAACGGTCCTAGCAAACAGAGAACGGAATGCTACTTAATGGAATAGTGGGCTTTATGGATGATGAAAAGTGAAAGTCGTACATGTAGGTTACATCGGAGTCAAGGCTGTATCAGCTCCAAGGCTGCTTGTTATGTTCTGGCCTCATACGCATTCCGAACTCCATCCACTCTTACTCCACTGAACCCCATACGAGACTGAGCAAGCCTATCACTTACTGCTGCAGCTGATAGTAGTAAGTAGGAAGAGTAGTGCCATCTGCTTTCCGAATGTGCATTTGGATAAGGAATTTGGGGCTGTTCATGGGCTGGAATAGATCGATCGTATGGAGGTGGCAAATCGAGATCGTGGTCGAACTGATTGATACCCTCTGGGGTCTCTTTTTGAATGGGCTCCAAAGGTCAGGACCCAAAGGCCGTAAGTGGGTGTTCACGGGATGCTCGGGAGATCGACAACTTCTTGTGGCAAATAGAGCAAGACTTTGAAGCTATTGGGCTTACCGACCTAATCGTCCCAATCCGGTTGTCCTCACTAAATAGAGATCCGGAATATCTTATCTAATCTGCGTTTGCCTAGCTGCCCATTGCTAGAACTTCCTGCGCTGGTAAGGCAAGCGACTCCTCTTTCCGAATAAGAGTGCCCGCCCGAGTCAAGCTCTCTAGGTTAGCTAGAGGTCAAGTTATCCCAGAGCTGGAGACACAGGCCGCTACTCCTTCATAAACCTGACTTCAGCAAGGAAGGATAGGAAGGACATAAAGTGGTTTGTCGGATGAAACCCGAAATCTTTCTATCAAAGTGAGACTTTCTTTGATCCCCAATTCAGACTTGATTGCACATGAAAGAAAGAACACGAAAACGGCATGGAGACACTCGCTTTGACTATTCGATTAAGGAGGAAAACAAGAGAGTGCAAATGGGATGATTTGAGAGAGCGAGAGAGAATTGCTGTAAGGTATGGGGAATGACCCCCAATTAGACTACTGGACAATAATATCCTTATGGGCCCTGAATTCGAATAGCTGAGCCTCATCTGGAAAACTGGCTGTGACTCGCCAAAAGAGGAGAATTTCCGAAGTGGGAGCGGGCTCCGATAAGGGGCTGCAAAGATCGAAATATGAAATGAGTGATGAGGCTCGGTAGCTACTACTGTGGTACAGGGAGTAAGGTCCTAGCTGCGTCAAGGCGGAACCAGTTCGGGGGAAACACATCCGGGCATGAAGGAATCGAGGTGGTTAAAGTGGAAAGAGCGGGTGTTGGTCAAACAGTACTCATCATAGAATTGATCAACAACATTGCCAAAGCTCATGAACGCGTATCCGTATTTGGCGGAGTAGGCGAACGTCCTCTAAAGGGAAATTATCCTAACATGGAAATTCCAGACTCCGGATTAATGAATTCCCAAAATCTTGCAGAATCCATAGGCGCTATAGTCTATGGTAAATAGAATGAACCGACGGGAGCTCTGATTAGAGTGGGCTGCCCTAGACCATGGCTCATGATATGAATTATGGGATGTTCATTAACAAGACGTAGTTCTATTCATCGACAATATCTTTCGTCCAAGAAAAGCTGGATCATCTGTAGTAGCCTTCTTGGGGGGAATGGCTTCTGCAGGCAGTGGATTATAAACCTACCTTTAGTACAGAACTGGGTTCTTTGCAAGTTCTACCAAAGAGGGATCTAGAACTTCGACCCAAGCCCATTATGTACCTGCAGACGATTTAACCGACCCTGCTCCTGCCACGACATTTGAAACATTTAGATGCAACTACCGTAAAGAAGATTAGCAGCCAAAAGGGTATTTCTCCAGCTGTGAAGAAGATTAGCAGCCAAAGGTATTTCTCCAGCAGTGGATCCTTTACTTTCTTTAGATTCAAGGGAAACTATGTTTGTTACAACCTCGGATCGTTGGCGAGGAACATTATGAAAGATAGCAAAGAGAGAGAAGAGTGAAGCAAACTTCACAACGTTACAAAGAACCTAAGGACAGGACGGACGCCCATTATAGCTATTCTTGGGGAATTATCCGAAGAAGATCATTTCACTATAGCAAAAGCACGATAATTGTAGCCTTTCTTATCCCTTCTTTGTAGCAGAAGTATTTACTGGTTCTAAAAAGATGTTGGTATTGCGGAAACTCTTTTTGGTTTTCTTTCAACTGCTCCTTTCCTGAGAATGAGACTGTCTTCCCGAACAGGCCTTGATTTTGTAGGTAACATCGATGAAGCTACCGCGAAAGCAAAAGAATCTGAAATCAGAATAGTAGATAGTATAAGTATAAGTAATGTAATAGATAGTCAGGGGAGATCCAATTGAGGAAATGACCTTACATCTTTGTGTACAGAATTCCTAATCGACTTATTTGGGATTAAGAAGTTCAAGAAAATTATCTACTAGAATAGTGGAAAAATGGGCGTATGACCAACCCCCGCCCCTATTGCCACGGCTGTATATATAGGTCTTTCTTTTTAGAATACGCCTCAACAACGACCAATGGTTAATGGTGGCTCTGCTCTCTCTGATGGCGCTATAATAGAGAGAGAAGAATTCATATTTAGTGGAAATGATGCGGAAAGGAAATAAGTACTGACATAGATCCGCAAGAAGCTCAACAATGAAACAGGAGAAAGCTAACTTGAGTAGAGCTGAGGGTAAGAGACAAGCTATTGAAGCGAATCTAGCTCTCAGACGAGCGAGGACACGAGTATAGGCTGTCAATGTTATTCGCTACTAGTCAAGTCAATACATCTAAAAACATCAATCTCCGTTTGTTTTCTGGAAAAGTGATGAATGATACTGATACACCATATGTTGATTCCGCCAATTGAACACAATCAAGCAAGTAACATCTGAGAAAACTCAATCGGGTAGCAAATAAGATATCATTTTCTCGACTCCGAAATCAGATAAGTGCTACCTACTATTGGATTTGAACCAATGACTCATAACTATTGGATTTGAACCAATGACTCATAATAACTATTGGATTTGAACCATGACTCCCTAGGTATCTGATAAGTGCTACCTACTATGGGATTTGAACCGATGACTCCCTAGGTATGAAAGCAAGACTCTAACCACTGACTTAAGTAGGTCATATATCACCACAAGGTATTATAGGTAGAATCAAAAAGAACCCATCACTTCGGGTATTATAGGTAGAATCAAAAAGAACCCATCACTTCGGGTATTATAGGTAGAATCAAAAAGAACCCATCACTTCGGGTATTATAGGTAGAATCAAAAAGAACCCATCACTTCGGGTATTATAGGTAGAATCAAAAAGAACCCATCACTTCGGGTATTATAGGTAGAATCAAAAAGAACCCATCACTTCGGGTATTATAGGTAGAATCAAAAAGAACCCATCACTTCGGGTATTATAGGTAGAATCAAAAAGAACCCATCACTTCGGGTATTATAGGTAGAATCAAAAAGAACCCATCACTTCGGGTATTATAGGTAGAATCAAAAAGAACCCATCACTTCGGGTATTATAGGTAGAATCAAAAAGAACCCATCACTTCGGGTATTATAGGTAGAATCAAAAAGAACCCATCACTTCGGGTATTATAGGTAGAATCAAAAAGAACCCATCACTTCGGGTATTAAAAGAACCCATCACTTCGGGTATTATAGGTAGAATCAAAAAGAACCCATCACTTCGGGTATTATAGGTAGAATATTCTTTAGAAGCAATACTCATCTGTTCGGTTAAGCTACAATCTAATAAATTGATCAGAGAGCTATGATGTGGATTATGGAATATCTATCTGGGACATTTCATAGACTTTTGGAATATGTCTATGACAAGGCCAATTGCTTTGTTGGTGGAGCACCTCGTTTACACGTGCGCCAATGCGCTTTTCAAGGGAGCCTATAATGCAATGGACATAATTTCTCATGGATAAATCGATGTATTACTGACTCCATAGGTTCGAGGGAACAAGAGAACAATAGCCTGACAAATATGTGGTTCGGTCCGATTCTGTTGCCCAATCAAATAGAACCCGCCATTGATTTGATAGTGGATAAGGCAAATACCCAGCTCATTCAATGCAAGGCGAGTATAAGGGACTCCAAATAACCTTCATCCTATTAACTTGGTTTCAGGTGTATTAAATCTCATATTCCACTGTAGCAGCGGAGCGCCATTTCACTTAGGTTGATCTAGGTCGAAGGCAGACGTCAAGATCAAAACCCCTTCTTTTATACACGTATTGATCCTAGATAGAATAATACAAATAAGAAATCAGAGCACATGGAGCCATCTCATTATCTTCCTCTAAAGAAGAGAAATAGATAGTCGACTTACGGATCTTGACATCAGTTGATGAAAGACCCAACATTCATTTTGTTGCATTGGGCTCTTCAAACAAAAACGATACTTTGCGCTCGTCAAATTGTCTGCTCTTCAAAAGAGAGTCTGCTCAGAACACTTTCCGAACTTGATACTTTACCTCAGCAGAAGATATTCGTATTCCAACATACATTCTTGAGACTCTTACTTTAGCATAGCACTGAACCTGATACTATTCCTTTCTTTCTACTTCACCTACGCAGAGCTTCCTAAACCGAAACAAGCAGCAGAACTATACTACGACAAGGAGCTACAGCACCAATGCAATGCATTCGAAAGGAGATGAGATCGATTCCGCTTCTGGAACTCCACGACAACAAAAGAACAGGAACTATACTACAAGGAAGCAGGGTTTGTTTTCACTATATTCTATTAGATGAACGCTCTCTTCTGTAAACAAAATGATCTTCTTTTCTTCAATTCAGAAAGCCGTTGTTTGAGCGGGGGCCGACATCAATCTAATCTTAAAGGGTTTTGTTGCCGACATCAATCTAGATAGGGGTGATTCAAGTAAAACTGACTACTCGGGTTGAATGGAATCGCAGACGAGATACTTGCATCTAGTAGGGGAGCGCAGCGCTAAGCATATTTATTACTACTCGACTCTTTGTTTGCTTGTTCTGTCCGCTTGTTCTCCACCACAGGGCGCAGTTGCTTTTTTTCAAATCTTTTCGTTATCCAACACTTATATCATTTTGTAACCAACAAGGTATTGCTCCACCTAACTCTTGACTGCTTTTATACTCAAACTCCCTTGTTTCTTGATACCAGACTTGATAGGAGACTACTTTCCTTTCCCCTTCCTTCTAGAGCATTTACTAGACTTGATACTTATTGATACCAGACTTGATAGGAGACTACTTTCCTTTCCCCTTCCTTCTAGAGCATCAATTTATAGATACTGGATTTTAGACTTGCCTTGCTATCCTTCCTTGAGCCCTTCCACTTGAGAATATCGTCTATGTGAGGCACCCATCCCTAAGCTATATAATTGGCTAACGCTATAGTCTTGCGCAACAAACACCACTAACACACCCCGAAACTAAAGAAAGAAGATCATTGAGTGCCACACATGATAGAAACATAGTAATAACATCATATCATAGAAACATAGTAATAACATCATATCATACTTGTAGCTTATAGAAGATAGGCCAAAGCGAGTTCCTAAGCTTATAGAAGATAGGCCACAGCTAGTTCCATTGCTTATAGAAGAAGGGCACCCCTGGCCTGTCAAGTCAAAACAGATCGAATAGGGTCCTGGAAAGCCCCAGAATATCGGCACCTGCCACTATAACCACTAGTAACCACTAGAATAACCACTATAACCACTATAACTATCAGAATTGGCTCACTTTTATAGGGCTTGTTTCATTTAGTGCAAGAGAATGTAGGTTTCATTTAGTGGCAAGAGAATGTGGCACAGTTTTCAAAAAGGTTCGGAAAGGGTCGATATGGATACTTGCACTGACATATATGATGATCTCAGTAGAGATATATGATGATCTAAGTATAGTAGTAACAGCACTCCAGATTACTAAGCATACTCCTAATTCTATGCTCTAAAACTATCTAAGCAAAAACTATCTACGAAGCAAACTATCTAAGCAAACTATCTAAGCAAACTATCTAAGCAAACTATCTAAGCAAACTATCTAAGCAAACTATCTAAGCAAACTATCTAAGCAAACTATCTAAGCAAACTATCTAAGCAAACTATCTAAGCAAACTATCTAAGCAAACTATCTAAGCAAACTATCTAAGCAAACTATCTAAGCAAACTATCTAAGCAAACTATCTAAGCAAACTATCTAAGCAAACTATCTAAGCAAACTATCTAAGCAAACTATCTAAGCAAACTATCTAAGCAAACTATCTAAGCAAACTATCTAAGCAAACTATCTAAGCAAACTATCTAAGCAAACTATCTAAGCAAACTATCTAAGCAAACTATCTAAGCAAACTATCTAAGCAAACTATCTAAGCAAACTATCTAAGCAAACTATCTAAGCAAACTATCTAAGCAAACTATCTAAGCAAACTATCTAAGCAAACTATCTAAGCAAACTATCTAAGCAAACTATCTAAGCAAACTATCTAAGCAAACTATCTAAGCAAACTATCTAAGCAAACTATCTAAGCAAACTATCTAAGCAAACTATCTAAGCAAACTATCTAAGCAAACTATCTAAGCAAACTATCTAAGCAAACTATCTAAGCAAACTATCTAAGCAAACTATCTAAGCAAACTATCTAAGCAAACTATCTAAGCAAACTATCTAAGCAAACTATCTAAGCAAACTATCTAAGCAAACTATCTAAGCAAACTATCTAAGCAAACTATCTAAGCAAACTATCTAAGCAAACTATCTAAGCAAACTATCTAAGCAAACTATCTAAGCAAACTATCTAAGCAAACTATCTAAGCAAACTATCTAAGCAAACTATCTAAGCAAACTATCTAAGCAAACTATCTAAGCAAACTATCTAAGCAAACTATCTAAGCAAACTATCTAAGCAAACTATCTAAGCAAACTATCTAAGCAAACTATCTAAGCAAACTATCTAAGCAAACTATCTAAGCAAACTATCTAAGCAAACTATCTAAGCAAACTATCTAAGCAAACTATCTAAGCAAACTATCTAAGCAAACTATCTAAGCAAACTATCTAAGCAAACTATCTAAGCAAACTATCTAAGCAAACTATCTAAGCAAACTATCTAAGCAAACTATCTAAGCAAACTATCTAAGCAAACTATCTAAGCAAACTATCTAAGCAAACTATCTAAGCAAACTATCTAAGCAAACTATCTAAGCAAACTATCTAAGCAAACTATCTAAGCAAACTATCTAAGCAAACTATCTAAGCAAACTATCTAAGCAAACTATCTAAGCAAACTATCTAAGCAAACTATCTAAGCAAACTATCTAAGCAAACTATCTAAGCAAACTATCTAAGCAAACTATCTAAGCAAACTATCTAAGCAAACTATCTAAGCAAACTATCTAAGCAAACTATCTAAGCAAACTATCTAAGCAAACTATCTAAGCAAACTATCTAAGCAAACTATCTAAGCAAACTATCTAAGCAAACTATCTAAGCAAACTATCTAAGCAAACTATCTAAGCAAACTATCTAAGCAAACTATCTAAGCAAACTATCTAAGCAAACTATCTAAGCAAACTATCTAAGCAAACTATCTAAGCAAACTATCTAAGCAAGACTATCTAAGCACACTCCTGTCCGGATTATAAGTTAGTTAGTTTCAAACTCCTTATTCCCCCTATAGCTTACGCTTATTGTTGTTCGGGGGCACTAGCACTTATTCTAGTTCTTTTGCACGTTATCGAATTCTACTTTTTCTCATTTTGGGGAAGAATATCTTATTTATTGGCAGCTTCGCCCTATCTATACAATCAATATAGTAAAGTACTCTCCTTATTGGCAGCTTAGCCCTATACTGCTCCGGACAGAGACACCGTTCTCCACTTATGGAATTTCTAGAGACACCCGTTCTCACTTATTTTCTACTGCTCCGGACAGAGACACTACTATTGCGTAGGACAGAGACACTACTATCCCTAACTTTACTAACTAACGTTAGCCCCTTGCTTGCTTGTTTGAGTTTCGCACCCCTATACGACTCTATGCTACGCTTGTTCGTTCCCTTGCTTGAATTATTTGATTAGTGTACCCATTATGTCATTCAGGTCTTACCTCCGTCAGTGTCATTCCCAATATGAGGCTTAAGAAGATAGACTGCTTTAGGCTTAAGAAAGAGGAGAACACCTGCTTTAAGGCAGACGAACCTATAAACATCTTACATGCAGGCCGGAGGCATTAGAGAATGGAGATGTAGTTTATATACGAGAGATGTAGTTTAGAGACGAGAGGTAGAGACGAGAGAGTCAATCAATTGGATTGTTCCCTCTCTGAACAAGAGTCAATCAATTGGATTGTTCCCTCTCTGAACAAGAGTCAATCAATTGGATTGTTCCCTCTCTGAACAAGAGTCAATCAATTGGATTGTTCCCTCTCTGAACAAGAGTCAATCAATTGGATTGTTCCCTCTCTGAACAAGAGTCAATCAATTGGATTGTTCCCTCTCTGAACAAGAGTCAATCAATTGGATTGTTCCCTCTCTGAACAAGAGTCAATCAATTGGATTGTTCCCTCTCTGAACAAGAGTCAATCAATTGGATTGTTCCCTCTCTGAACAAGAGTCAATCAATTGGATTGTTCCCTCTCTGAACAAGAGTCAATCAATTGGATTGTTCCCTCTCTGAACAAGAGTCAATCAATTGGATTGTTCCCTCTCTGAACAAGAGTCAATCAATTGGATTGTTCCCTCTCTGAACAAGAGTCAATCAATTGGATTGTTCCCTCTCTGAACAAGAGTCAATCAATTGGATTGTTCCCTCTCTGAACAAGAGTCAATCAATTGGATTGTTCCCTCTCTGAACAAGAGTCAATCAATTGGATTGTTCCCTCTCTGAACAAGAGTCAATCAATTGGATTGTTCCCTCTCTGAACAAGAGTCAATCAATTGGATTGTTCCCTCTCTGAACAAGAGTCAATCAATTGGATTGTTCCCTCTCTGAACAAGAGTCAATCAATTGGATTGTTCCCTCTCTGAACAAGAGTCAATCAATTGGATTGTTCCCTCTCTGAACAAGAGTCAATCAATTGGATTGTTCCCTCTCTGAACAAGAGTCAATCAATTGGATTGTTCCCTCTCTGAACAAGAGTCAATCAATTGGATTGTTCCCTCTCTGAACAAGAGTCAATCAATTGGATTGTTCCCTCTCTGAACAAGAGTCAATCAATTGGATTGTTCCCTCTCTGAACAAGAGTCAATCAATTGGATTGTTCCCTCTCTGAACAAGAGTCAATCAATTGGATTGTTCCCTCTCTGAACAAGAGTCAATCAATTGGATTGTTCCCTCTCTGAACAAGAGTCAATCAATTGGATTGTTCCCTCTCTGAACAAGAGTCAATCAATTGGATTGTTCCCTCTCTGAACAAGAGTCAATCAATTGGATTGTTCCCTCTCTGAACAAGAGTCAATTCCGTTTCTTGTTCCCTCCTTTTTGAATTAGAATCCCACTAGGAGGAATTCCATCAGTGTCGAGTGTTTACTGTGAAATCGGTTCTTCAAGCCTTATCTCCTATCTTTTCTCATGCCCACGTAGACTATGCGGTGTGTGAAGCATCTCTGTACTTTGTATCCTAATTTTCTCTCTGGATTTCTCTCTGGATTTGTATCTGGATTTTGCTCTTTACTTTTCTCCTATAGAAAGATCATATAGGAGATCCTATAGAAAGATCATTAAGAATGCAAAGGAGGTCAGCTGCAGTGAGAGTAGAGGTTGGGTTGGAAAGGCAAGTGTAGTTCCTTGTTGAAAGATCTTAGTCCGCAGTACATTCAAAGTCCGTAGTCATAGGCGTAGCAGAGCCAGTACTTTATTCTGCCCCACACTCTACTTTCCGTGAGGATGCGCTTGAGCTTTCTGGTTCCTATTCCCTAGTTTGTTTACTTTTGGAAAGCCTTTCCCTTAGTTTTGCTTATTCTCGTATTTCCTGATGTACACCGCGCTTCAAAGCCAGAGTACTCTTATGCCCTATTGAAGAGAATAGAAGTACGACATACAAGAAGTAGACTACAGAGTGAAATAGTCTAAGAAGTGACTTCAAACTTTAGAAACTGCTAAATGCAAATGAGAAACCGGAATACCAATCTACCGATCGAACAGACAAGACAGATACTTTACTTCAGCTCGCACCCCAAGAGCTTCTCTATACTCCTAACCTCGAACTGGAAACTGGGGCAGCAGACTTTACTCCTTAAAGAAAAAAGTATGATAGTATATGTTATTTGGAGTATCTTCAGCGAGCCTCTTTCCGACTCCTGTTCCTGATCTTTATTAGACTCCGGATCTGGCATCTGATCTTATAGATTCAACTCGAACAGAAAGATACTTTAGGGCAAGATGAATCAACAATTTAGGAAGGAGCGGTGGGCTAACGAGTAGAGAACGAACCTTGTGGGCAAGATGTGAGATCTGTGTTTTCATTCCCGCTTAAGAGCTGTTGTCTGTCTTGTTAGAAGTAGTGAGTTTCTGACTTATTAGTTAACATTCCCTTAAGTACTAGTTGTTGTCTTATAGATATAGTAGTAGCATTCCTAGTGCATAGTGCTAGTCTTGCTCATGAGTAGAAGCCTTGTTCGTGAATTCAAGGTATAGTTCGTTGCTCGATGCCGGCTGTCAAGAAAAATAGTCTTAGTGGACGGGCGGAGGAGTTTAGCAATGAAGTACCAACACGCGTATAAGTAACTACATAATTGAACTCAGCTGCCTAAGCCTGAAATATATCCCCGGCAGGCCTTCTATGTGTCTCGCTTGTCCACCCCGGCAGAGTTATTCAACTAACTGCCCCCCCCACCGCGGAGTTGGATCCCTTGATTGAAAACGAAAACTCCTGCCTGCCTTCAATGCCTTGGTAGTATAGAAACCTACACTGGTAACTCCGAGCTTCAATGCCTATACTTCTATTTGAGCCCGCCTTTCCTGCCTATGAGGTTGCCCTGGAAACTGACATCACTGCTAACAAACCAGCTACTACTAATAGGGAGAATGTACTACCACCTGATAGAATCAAACAATTACTTCTATGACTTTACCGCTCGCTGGGCTACTTTCTTGTCTTCCGCTCGAAATAAAAGGCATTGCATTCCACCCCCGCAGTGAAGTTTCCCACTTGCTTCTTTCAACCCAACCACTGAGAACTAGAATCAAACTGGTAAGTAAGGATATCTGCCCCGGTAGCCGGCTCCTTGATCTTTGCGTCACTCTGCAATTGATTTAGCGCGTTCTGTAGACAACAACCACACACCTACGATTCTGAGAAAACTATCAATCCGAGTTGGACCAGCGCTTACTACTATCAATAAGGAGTTGGACCAGCGCTACTAACCTACGATAAAGAATTGGACTTGGTTGGTTCGTTCCTCC
The DNA here is from genome assembly GCA_004837865.1 of Musa balbisiana. Taxonomy (NCBI): domain Eukaryota; kingdom Viridiplantae; phylum Streptophyta; class Magnoliopsida; order Zingiberales; family Musaceae; genus Musa; species Musa balbisiana. Next base: position 31,512,790 of record CM017188.1, read on the forward strand.
GCTAGGTTTAGTTATGATGCCGATGATTTCAATTCAGAGCGATCTCCAGCTAATCGTCTAGGGGCAGACTTTTACAAATTAAGTGAGTTCTTGTTATGCCATATAGGGCTTCATCCCATCCCTTACATGCTAATTAATTCCACTCTAATATGGTGTGTTCTTGGTCCTATTCTTTTACTGCTGGGCTTAGATCTGCCGAATACAACTGCAGTAATCACTTCTTATTTCTTATTAGAATCCAAAATATGTGATAATGAACAAACAAGCAAATCAAGTAAAGTAAAGCACGTCGACCACATCTCGAAGCAAAGCAAATAGCACACCGCGCATCAAACAAAGAAGAGAATTGGCACAGCACTGAGGAAACTCTCTAACTATCTTATGTTCTGTCTAACTATCTTATGTTCTGTCTAACTATCTTATGTTCTGTCTAACTATCTTATGTTCTGTCTAACTATCTTATGTTCTGTCTAACTATCTTATGTTCTGTCTAACTATCTTATGTTCTGTCTAACTATCTTATGTTCTGTCTAACTATCTTATGTTCTGTCTAACTATCTTATGTTCTGTCTAACTATCTTATGTTCTGTCTAACTATCTTATGTTCTGTCTAACTATCTTATGTTCTGTCTAACTATCTTATGTTCTGTCTAACTATCTTATGTTCTGTCTAACTATCTTATGTTCTGTCTAACTATCTTATGTTCTGTCTAACTATCTTATGTTCTGTCTAACTATCTTATGTTCTGTCTAACTATCTTATGTTCTGTCTAACTATCTTATGTTCTGTCTAACTATCTTATGTTCTGTCTAACTATCTTATGTTCTGTCTAACTATCTTATGTTCTGTCTAACTATCTTATGTTCTGTCTAACTATCTTATGTTCTGTCTAACTATCTTATGTTCTGTCTAACTATCTTATGTTCTGTCTAACTATCTTATGTTCTGTCTAACTATCTTATGTTCTGTCTAACTATCTTATGTTCTGTCTAACTATCTTATGTTCTGTCTAACTATCTTATGTTCTGTCTAACTATCTTATGTTCTGTCTAACTATCTTATGTTCTGTCTAACTATCTTATGTTCTGTCTAACTATCTTATGTTCTGTCTAACTATCTTATGTTCTGTCTAACTATCTTATGTTCTGTCTAACTATCTTATGTTCTGTCTAACTATCTTATGCTCTGTTATTGAGACTACCCATTTGATATTGATACAAGCTTTGATATTGATACAAGCTTTGATATTGATACAAGCTTTGATATTGATACAAGCTTTGATATTGATACAAGCTTTGATATTGATACAAGCTTTGATATTGATACACGCAAGGTGGAGTGGATAGGTCGTTTTTCTATTTATACAAGCAATCCTAGTTGGGTGAGTCATTCTTCTATTGATACAAGCTTTGATATTGATACAAGCTTTGATATTGATACAAGCTTTGATATTGATACAAGCTTTGATATTGATACAAGCTTTGATATTGATACAAGCTTTGATATTGATACAAGCTTTGATATTGATACAAGCTTTGATATTGATACAAGCTTTGATATTGATACAAGCTTTGATATTGATACAAGCAATATGGCTGGGTGGTTTCAGTATTCTTATGGGGTTGAGCGGATTACCCGGAGCACATTCCCCGCAGCACATCCGATCCGGGGAATTCTATAGTTCCGGAGTCATTCTGCCATTCTCCATTGCCCGACAACGAGACCAGTTCCGTGGGCCTAGAGCCATCCTCTTAACTACTGGTAGTTCTTCTTTCCCAGCTACTCCCTTTGACCTAGATTCAGCCTTTGACTACTTAGTGAAATTCTGACTTTGGTATGAAAGAGATTGGACTCAAAGCAAAGAGACAAGCG
>CM017188.1:31531532-31543490 GCA_004837865.1 Musa balbisiana
ATTTCCTATTGATTGAAATCAAAGGCTTTCTGTAAATCTAGCTTTAAAAAACATATTTTGTCCCTTTTGTTTTGAGTGCAGATCCTTGACCAGCAAGCAGAATATTTGATGTATACTTCTCCCTTTAATAAAAGCTGCCTGATTAGGACTAATGATCTTGTATATTACCTTTTGCATTCTATCTGCCAACACTTTGGAGATAATCTTGTAAATAAAGTTGCATAATGATATGGGTCGATAGTTTTCCAGTGAATCAGCCCGTGCATTCTTGGGAATTAAGGAATAAAAGTGTAATTTATCTCTCTAAGAAAATGACTGAAGAGAAAAAGTGTTGGCAAGCTTCGACAAAGTTAAGATAGCCATGACAACGACACAGTGCTAGCACTACCAGATTTCAGGTCGGACCTTCATTATTGAGGCCGACGCATCTGGAGTCGGAATTGGAGCCATTCTCATGCAAGATGGTCGACCACCTCGCATACACTAGCAGACATTGTCTCCCTCCCATCAAAACATGTCAACATATAATAAGGAGATGCTCGCCATTGTGCACACAGCAACGAGGTGGAGACCCTACTTGATCGATCGACGATTTCAAATTAAAACGACTATAAAAGCCACAAGTACTTTTTGGAGCAAAAGATATCATCCCCTGAGCAGCAAAATGGGTAACAAAACTTCTTAGCTTTGATTATGAAATAACTTACAAAAAGGGGAAAGAGAATATTGTTGCAGATGCGCTTTCGCAGCTAGCCGAGCAAGCTGATCTTTCGGTCGTTTCGCTTCCAACCAGTGACTTCCTTGAGGATATTAAGATGGAATGGCAGGAAGATCCAGAGACCAGTAAGATCATAAAAAAATTGGAAGAAGCATCAAGCTCCGTGGCTCAATACAATTGGGACTTAAAAGAATTACACTATAAAGGACGCATTGTGCTTTTGACAAATTCTACTTGCATCTTCACGAGCAGATTTTGGACAAAGTTATTCCATATGCATGATACTAAATTAAAAAGGAGTATGACATATCACCCACAAACTGATAGCCAGACGAAAGTTGTAAATAGGTGCTTGGAGACAACCCAAAGCCACCCACCAAATATAGTCACTCAAGGAGAACTCCAGACCCAGCCAAGTGTCATTATTGATCAACGGATCGTGACTCGACGACAACGACCTACTACTGAAGTGCTAATACAATGGGTGAACCTACCAACAGAAGATGCCACTTGGGATAATTATGACGACTTGAAGATCAAATTCCCAAAATTCATGAATCGTCAGCCTCGAGGACAAGGCTGATTTGAAGAGGGTGGGTCTGTTAGGACTCTAGCTAGGAGAGTCCTAATTGATAGGGGCATTTATGTAAAACCTATCTAAATCGACCCTTATTAAAGAGGTGAAGAGGCCGGCTAGGGTTTGGAGGTTATTTCTTAGGGAAGAATTAGGAGTTGTAAAGGAATAAGAGTCTTATGTAGGAGTCCTATTAGGCGTCTTGAGTAGGAGTCATATTAGGAGTTAGAGTTTAGAAGCCCTATAAATAGCCATATATTCCTCCTCTTTTCCTAGGCAGTACATGAATCTTTTCTGCAGCCTTTGAGCAACTTGGAGGAAGGAACCCCTATAGAGTTCCAGGAGGCCAATCCCCTAAAGAGATCAACCCCAAGCTTAGAATCTGCAAAGGTTCTAACACAGAATTCCACTACTACTTATCAGAATGAAGCAACTACAGAAAAAGCAGAAATGGAATCAGTCTTGTTCCACGCCTAAGTACAATAGATATGGGAACTTCTAGACTAAAAGCACTATAGGGGCATTTCCACAAAAAAGAACTAGAGGGGCATTTCCGGAGGCAACATAGGGAATTTCCCATAAGAGGTGTTTCCCCGGAGATGATCTAGTCGACTCTCCTTCTGATGCTAAAGTGAGCTTGGCCCTTATTGCTGAGAGTTTGAATGATTCCGTTTCTTCCCCAAGTCCTGTATCCGCCCTGAAACTAGTAGTGGTCCATTTGAATTGGAATTGTGAGCCTGCCTTTGAAACTAAAGGAATTGAATCAAACAACTCACCGTCATTGTCCCCTTGCCTACAGTTGTACTACAGCTGCTCTTATAGTAAGTTGAAGAAGAAAGTACTTTACTCCAACTTCTAGGGTAGTAACAGAATGCAGCTAGTAAGTAAAGGAATGGAACTAGGAATTCCACTAGTAAGTAAAGGAATGAAACTAGTCAGAATGAAGCCGAATAAGGATCTAACTCTGGTAAACAGTACTTGGTTATAATTATCAAAAACGGGTGGTGAAGAAAGGTTCACTCAGGAATTGCGGATGAACGTTCACTCAGGAATTGTTGTTATAATGTATTTATTGTTGCTTTAGCCGGGAGCCCAGAGGTATAGAATAGTAAGAGAGCACTACGCAACAACAAGAGTCAGCCTGAGCCTCTGATATTCTGTATTTTAAGAGCACTATGCAACAACAAGAGACTTTCCTGCTCCTACCTAAGATCCTCAACCTTGCGCTTCAATGTCTTTACTAGTTTCTTTCTTATACTTAGAAGAAGTTAAGGCAAATAAGGCTTTCACGCTAGAACAAACATGAACCGATAAGTAGAAGTAGGGCAGGGCAGTGATCATGAATAACTGAGTTGTAGGGCAGTCAACTCAACAAAGAATTCCATCTTGAACGAAACTAAAGACTCCCTAACTGACTTAGAAACTCCTTACTCTCCACTTTAATACCCGACAAGCCAATCATCGAACCTAGACTCCGAGCCTACCATGGATCTTGCAGACAATGCTCGCACTGCAGATTCTCTCTTTAGTGGGTAACACTCATACTCAACTTTCCTTTCTGTTTGCTATGGTTCGGTTCTTGTACGGTAAGCGGGAAGGTCAGTTTCCATACTGGTTTTGTCAACAAGAGAATAAGCTAGATCATAAGCAGTTAGGTAACATCTTTCTATACTGGATGCTCTAGAGACTCATTTTCATGATTCACTTCAAGTCCTTTTGAACAGGGGCATCGCCAAGAGTCACTATTGCGAGGGAAAGCCAAGTTCAAGGGCTGGGCGATAAAGAAGTCAGGGTAGGAAGTAAAGAATGCCAAAAGGGAGGTTTAGTAGAAACAGAAGTCAAAGAAAAGAATGAGCCAGGCAGAGCAGAGGGGGTGCCTTGTAGGGGAGTTCTTCACACTGGAAAAGAGGTAGGCCAAGTAGTGCTTCAGAAGCCAGGTAGTCCTGTTCTTGTTCGAGGTGAGGAGTGTTGGTGCTCTAGCCTAGCTCCAAGTCTGGTTTAGGGTGCCAGGTATTCTAGATGATAGGCAGTTCGAGTTCAGTCTACAGCAAGTGGTTTTGAAGCAGACTGCGACCTACACTTGACCACTTATTTTATTCCTACCTCTCGCCAACTCCCCTTGAAGACCCGCTCCAAGACTAGGATAAAACCATCACTGGCAATTCTTATAGTAGTTCAACTCCATTCTTATCTTGAATCAGAGGCCCAAGCAGTCGTTTTCTACCTTCCCTTCCTTTTTCTCCAGTTGGGTCTACCTTTCCTCTCTCTGAAACAGTTAACGATATAACCCTTAAGGTTTCTAGTGGCACGGTGAAGTCTTCAGTAGTGGGGAGCTTGACCTGCATCGTCGTCTGTTCTGCACTCGTGAGGTTTGGGAGTGGGAAGATTAGCATGATGCGTAGGTTGCTGAGAAGATGTGCATGGTGGGCAGTGTGGTGTGTCTTACTATTGCTGCTGGCAACAAGAACTGACACGGGAGTGTCTAATTTGCTACAATCTGTTCTTATGGATGATGCTGATAATATGATATTTTTTTAGCCAACAATATTGCCCCATAATCTTCAACTCAGATAAGACATCTCATCAGCATATTCCCTGCACAAAAGTAAAGCTATCTCATGGTGCTTTTCTTCATGGCTAAGGAATGCATTAAAGGAGGTGGTTGATAGCTGTAAAGGACTTAATTTCGATTAAAGGAGGTGGTTGGCAGCTGTAAAGGACTTAATTTCGAAATTTCCTATGCATGAAGGGTTGTTTCATGCATTAGTATTTATTTTCATGTTTAGGGCTTTGAAAGGGTTTTTAGAAAACTGAGGATATTGGCAGAAGCTCTCTTGGAGTGCTCTTTTGAAATCTGTATCTCTTTAATGCATCCTTGAGTGGTGAGTCTTTTGCTTTTAGTTCTGTATCCTTGTTTATTGTCATTAGGGTGGTGATCTTTCTGTATCCCTTTTGATTTTAAACTGGGTGGTGAGCTATTTTTCATTTTATCAAAGTTTCATCAAGAAATCGTTCCTTGTCTCTTGTGACATTTTCTATCAGAACAACTATTCTATCGGTTTTCTTTCGAAATCCATTCTGCATTTTTACCCTCCCCGGTATCAGTTTGGTATCAGAGCTAAAGGCTAGAGATCATGACAAGGCGGAATGGAAAAAGATGTAGTTGGTGAAGGTAGTGACTATGAAGATGACGCTGAGTCGTTGAGGCTGCAGTTACAAAAATTGCTGCGTAGTCTATAAGAAAAAAATGAAATAATCGACGAACTTCAAAGTTGACACAATCAGCATGAAAATGACGTTCGAGAGTTTACTTCTGATGATGATATGCCTCATCTTCCAAGGGAGTCGAGAAGATATCGGAGAAGAAATGAAGTCCAAGATGAGTGGCAGAGTAAATATAACCCTAGATTAGATATTCCAGAATTTGAAGGTAAAATAAATGTTGATGATTTTATCGATTGGCTTAATACAGTAGAAAGAATTTTCGATTTTCATGAACCACCAGATCAAAAGAAGGTCCAACTTGTGGCACTCAAACTCAGACGGAATGCATCTTTTTGGTGGGAAAATATGAAGAAACAAAGAGAACGTGAGGGGAAGAGTAAGATCGTTACATGGGAGAAAATGAAAAGGGAGCTGAAGAGAAAATATTTACCTCATAATTATAGGCAAGAGATCTTTCTCAAAATACATGATTTCAAGCAAAAAGATCTTAGTGTGGAGGAGTACACTACAGAATTCGATAATTTGATGTTGAAAGGAGAGCTTGTGGAACCGGAAGAGCAAACAATTGCAAGATATTTAGGAGGTCTGAAGTATGAGATTGCTAAAGTTCTTCAACTATAGCCATATTGGTCTTTAAATGATGTGAGCAAGCTGGCATTAAAAGTTAAAAAGCAATAAAAGTATGAAAAGAGTGTTCGGTATGGCTCAATAGAAGGCTATACAAAAGGAGGAAGTTCCAAGCCTACTGTCCAAAGCAAGATGATATCGAAGGTACAAGAAAAGGGTGAAGAATCTGTTGGCAACAAAAAAACACCTAATTATTCTACCCCAAGTGGCCGAAAATGCTTCAAATGTCATGGTTTTGGACATATTGCTTCAGATTGTCCAAATAGGAGGATTGTAACTTTGGTTGAAGATCATAGTGATGGAGGAGAGGATGAAGCTGAGGACGAACCAAAATACAATGATGATGAGGAAGAGATTACTTATGCTGATCATGGTTTGTCTATTGTATTGCAACGTAGTTTACAAGTGTCCTATGTGGCCGACGATGAAAGTTGGGTGAGAAAAAATGTGTTTCACACTAAATGCACTTCTCTTGGCAAGGTGTGCTTGGTGATCATCGACAGCTGCAGCTTTGAGAATGTGGTATCTTTGGAGATGGTGCAGAAGCTAAAGTTGGACACCATCCCTCATCCACATCCATACCAGTTATGTTGGCTACAGAAAGGAAATGACATCAATGTAACTAAAAGATGTTTAGTTTCATTTTCTATTGGCAAGTATTATAAAGATGAAGTATGGTGTGATGTTGCTCCTATGGATGCTTGTCATTTGCTGTTGGGAAGACCTTGGCATTATGATAGAAGGGTGTTGTATGACGGCTACAAACATACTTATTCTTTTAAGGTGAATGAAAAGAAGATTATCTTAGCTCCATTACAACCATCCGAAATCAGTGCACCAAAGAAGAAAGTTAGCGCTTTTATATCCTATGATGAATGCAAAGGTGAATTAGACAAGGGTGGTCAAATTATGGCTCTAGTAGTAGTAGAGGAAAATGACCAATACAAGGAGACACCAGCAATCATGAAACAAATCCTGGAAGAATTTGAAGATGTTATACCAGAAAAGATTCCACATGGCCTTCCACCCTTGAGAGACATCCAACATCACATTGATCTCATTCCGGGGGCTGTTCTACCTAATAAGGCAGCATATATAATGAGTCCCAAGGAGCATGAAGAACTTCAACGGCAAGTTGATGAATTGGTGAAAAAAGGGTTAATTCGGGAGAGCATGAGTCCTTGTGCGATTCCAGCCTTGTTGGTGCCTAAGATTGGAGAATGTGCGTGGACAGTCGCACCATCAACAAAATCACAGTGGACTATCGCTTTCCTATTCCAAGGTTAAATGATTTACTTGATCAATTGTGTGGTGCTTATATTTTCTCTAAAATTGATTTGAGGAGTGGCTATCACCAAATAAGAATGAGGCCCGGAGATGAGTGAAAAACAGCATTTAAAACTAGAGAAGCTTATATGAATTGTTGGTTATGCCATTTGTGCTATCTAATGCTCCGAGCACCTTCATGAGATTTATGAATCACATACTTAAGCCATGCATTGGAATATTTGTTGTAGTTTATTTTGATGATATATTGGTGTACAACAAGAGCAAAGAGGAGCATATGAATCATCTGAAAAAGATCTTCTTATTTTGAGGCAGCAAAAGCTTTATGCTAATCTAAAGAAGTGTGATTTCTTTATTTCTAGTGTGGCATTTTTGGGGTATGTTGTTTCAAAAGATGGAATCATGATGGATCAAAGTAAGGTAGAGGCTATTCTCAATTGGCCGACACCTGCTTCATTGCATGATGTGAGGAGTTTCCATGGCTTAACTTCGTTTTATAGAAGATTTATCAAGGGTTTCAACTCTATTGTCGCTCCAATCACCGAATGTCTGAAATGTGATAAATTCGAATGGACTAGTGAAGCTAATGATGCTTTTGAGCTTTTGAAAAGAAAGGTGACCGAAGCTCCTATCTTAGTTCTACCAAATTTTGATAACGTGTTTGAAGTTGAATGTGATGCATCTAATATGGGAATTGGTGCTGTTTTGAGTCAAGACGGAAAGCCCATTGTATTTTTTAGTGAAAAGCTGAATGATACAAGAAAGAAATACTCTACTTATGATAAGGAGTTTTATGCGATTTATCGAGCTTTGTCTCATTGGAGTCAATATCTTCTTGCCAAGCCATTTGTTCTATATTCTGATCATGAGGCATTAAAATTCATTAATCACCAACACAAGCTAAACAAGAGGCATGCAGCTTGGGTTGAGTTTTTACAATCTTACAACTTTACAATCAAGCACAAATCTAGTGTTCGAAATATAGTTGCTGATGCATTGAGCAGAAAACATTCTTTATTATCAGCAATGGAAGTCAAAGTAGTTGGATTTGAAACATTCAAAGATCTCTATGAGAATGATGTGGATTTCGGCTCAATATGGCAGAATTGTAAATCAGGTTCCTTTCAACAAATTTTTATCTTTGATGGTTTTCTTTTTCGAGCTAATGCTTTGTGTGTTCCATCTTGTTCTTTGAGACAAGTAATTCTAGTTAAAGCTCATGGTGGTATTTTGGGAGGACATTTCGGTAGGGACAAGACTCTAGCTCTTGTTCAATCAAATTTCTACTGGCCTAAAATGTTCAGAGATGTGGATAGACATGTGAAGCGATGCCGATTATGTCATTTGGCAAAAACAAGAAGTCAAAATTCTGGTTTGTACACTCCATTGCCAGTGCCAAATGCTCCATGGGAGGATGTGAGTCTTGATTTCGTTTTGGGACTGCCAAGAACTCAAAGGAACAAGGATTCTATCATGGTTGTTGTTGATAGATTTTCAAAATTGTCTCACTTTGTTCCATGCAATAAATCAAATGATGCATCGCATATTTCTGATTTATATTTTAAGGAGATTGTTAAATTGCATGGTATTCCAAGAACTATGATTTCTGATCGAGATTCAAAATTTGTAAGTCATTTTTGGAGAACTCTTTTGAGGAAGCTAGGTACTTCTTTGAATTTCAGCAGGTCGCATCATCCACAAACCGATGGGCAAACTGAGGTAACAAACAGAAGCTTGGGAAATTTGCTTAGAAGTTATGTTGGCAAGAATATTAAGCAATGGGATGTCATTCTTCCACAAATTGAGTTTGCCTATAATCGTTCTATGCATCATAGTATTGGTAAGAGTCCTTTTGAGGTAGTTTACAGTGCTAATCCTGCTGGTCCTTTGGACTTAATCCCTCATTCTACAACAAAGCAATTTAGTGGAGATGCTGATGAAAGAGCTAAGCAGATAAAGAAGCTGCATGAGGGTGTGAAAGCAACCATTGAGAAGCAAAATGAGAGGTACATGCAAGCTGCCAACAAACACAGAAAACATGTGGAGTTTAATGCTGGTGATTTGGTCTGGATTCATCTAAGGAAGGAGAGGTTTCCGCCGGGCAAATTTGGAAAAACTGAAACCAAAGGCTGATGATCCATTCAAGGTGCTTAAGAGAATTGGCAAAAATGCTTATGAGATTGAGCTACCTAAAGATTACGGAGTATCCCCAACATTTAATGTAGCTGATTTAAGTCCTTTTCATAATCTTATTGACGAAACAAACAAGGACTTGAGGACAAGTCTTTTTCAACCAGGGGAGATTGACACGGGTGTGTCTAATTTGCTACAATCTGTTCTTATGGATGATGCTGATAATATGATATTTTTTTTAGCCAACAATATTGCCCCATAATCTTCAACTCAGTCAACTCAGATAAGACAGCTCATCAGCATATTCCCTGCACAAAAGTAAAGCTGTCTCATGGTGCTTTTCTTCATGGCTAAGGAATGCATTAAAGGAGGTGGTTGGTGTAAAGGACTTAATTTCGAAATTCCCTATGCATGAAGGGTTGTTTCATGCACTAGTATTTATTTTCATGTTTAGGGCTTTGAAAGGGTTTTTAGAAAACTGAGGATATTGGCAGAAGCTCTCTTGGATGTGCTCTTTTGAACTCTGTATCTCTTTAATGCATCCTTGAGTGGTGAGTCTTTTGCTTTTAGTTCTGTATCCTTGTTTATTGTCATTAGGGTGGTGATCTTTCTGTATCCCTTTTGATTTTAAACTGGGTGGTGAGCTATTTTTCATTTTATCAAAGTTTCATCAAGAAATCGTTCCTTGTCTCTTGTGACATTTTCTATCAGAACAACTATTCTATCGGTTTTCTTTCGAAATCCATTCTGCATTTTTACCCTCCCCGGTATCAAGAACTATCCTCTAGGCTAATCTGTGTTTGTAGCCCTGCCCTTGAATGTTTGTTTGTAGCCCGAGTGAGATTAGAGTCCTGCTCCAGTTCGGGGTCAGTTCATAAAATGGAGTTCTTGCCAGCTCAATAGATCTCATTTCTTTCTTATATAGTAGGAAAACTGATTCAACAAGGGATTATTATCAAGAAACAGGGTTAGTTAGGTCTACTCGATCAGAGGGCATTGTAATAACTTCCGGAAGCTGCTAGTGCTTTGTTGCTGACGCCATGAAGACAGGAAGGGTTGATTACTTGACTTATATCTTATAATACAGAGTTCATGATTCTGCTTTCAAGTCCGATATTATTGTATTGCACCAGAGTCAAGAATGATTTGAGTTTAGAGGTGTTACTACTCCCTTAGCTCAGAGGTTCTCCAACTAACCCGGGATTTCCACTACCTGGCTTTCCCCTACGAGCTCAGTTGTTTGCTTTCAGATAACTAGTCATTCTCAGAGTTGCGGTAACTATAGGCCCTATCAAATTAGATATTCTCTTTATAAGAGAGAATGAAAGTGAGGCCCAGCAACCACTAAGTCCTTTGCTCTTAAGTAATTGGGCTTTATCTGTCTACTTGCTATGTGTTTGGGAGTGAAAAGAGCATAAGTGAGAGGCAGTTCGAGGAAAGAAAACCACCGGACTTGTACTTCCCGCTTCGCTTACAACTGACTAAAGATTCAATCGTATATGCCCCGCTAAGTTCAATTAAGAATTCTTGCAAGAGGCGGCGAGGGTCAAAAGCAATCTGTTAGAGCGGATCCAATACACATATATAGGATATTGCTACTGTCTAAAAGCTGGATGTTAGAGATGAGATGGAAAAGCCGCTTCTGATCTTGGGTGTTAGATTCGATGAGAGCCAGAGCCAGTAGATGTAGATTCCAAGGAATGAGTTTAGGGCAGAATCCATTCAAAGAGTTTACCCTTGTTAAACGATGATCAATCTGTGTTTCCAGCCCAAACTTGTATACGAGTAGTCCAGAGCCCTCACAGTATTTGTTAACTACGGTATCGGAGCCAGAGAGGAGGAGAGAGCACTAGGTTAAGTGGCTTGGCGGGATGAAACTACCCCAAGAGACTCCATTGAAACACACTGATATGCTTTCTTTATCTTTATAATAAGATGCAACTAGGGATGAAACGAGTAGTATTGGATAGAGGCTCCCTTTCCCTTGTTTTAAATAGAAGAGATTCTCTATGCTACCGGTTGGCTCATAAAGAGAATAGGCCCCCTCGTAGACAATGCTCTAACCCCTTGAAACACCACTGCTTGCTGCTTCCTCACCCTCTCTTGCTTGCCTACAGTTATTGCTTGCTCATCTACCTCTCCCTTAACTCCCTTGCTAATACTGAGCAAGAATTGACCTCTTTTGTATCTGTGACTAATTTGGATCGGAAAGCATAGTTTGGTCCCTATCGGTATATAAGAACGGAGATTATGCTGTGACTCATCTGTGTCACTAATTGTGATTTGAATTGGTCATAGTGGGTGCCAGTACTGCTCTTGGGGATAGAAACAAGTTTGGTAATATCCATTCCCTTAGTTGTAATAGGTATACCTCGGCAGATTGGTCATATAGGGAGAGGAGAGGTCGGGTAGGGGTTCCGTTTTGCCTATCATGTGTGTAGTTCAGGGGTAGTTTTGTTTACTTACTTCAGTTACTCGGGTAGTGTTGTTGACTTACTAGTTATGGTAGGGCAGGGGTGTCATTAATGTCATAGATGTGGTTGCGCCTATTATGGGTGCCTATGCCTATTATGGGTCCCATTTTGCCTATCATGTGTTTTGTTTAGGGGTGGGCAGGTGTCATTCAGTGGACAGGAAGAAAGGGGCATAAAAGGGCATGATTTCTCCCTTTTTCTCGTTTGATGGCAAATATGACATTAGCTACCCCCATTGGGGCAAAATAATGCATTTCTGACTAAAAGATTGAGGGTCGCAGAAAGGACTTTCGGAGGGGTCGAGTAGGGGTGAACTCAAAGGGAAACACTATCTTTAATAATAATGGATAGAATTTATATGACTTTCCCCTACGTGTGTGCTTGTAGCCAAGGATCAGCAGTGGATTGTGAATCCACCATGGCGCGTGTTCAATTCCCGTCGTTCGCCCATCACATTTTTTTCAAATTCCAAAAATTCTATTTTCATATTCCTATTTACGGCGACGAAGAATAAAAAGCCCTATATTTTTTCCCTTCCTCTTCTCTTCCAACGCAGGATAACCCCAAGGGGTTTGTGGTTTTTTTTTTCTAACCGATTGGGGCTCTCCCCTCAACCGCCCCCATGGGGGGGTCGACAGGTTTCACACTACTCCTCGTCTACAGGACGCTTACCGACCACCACTTAATCCGCGCTCTACCCAAACTTTTGGCACCCCAACATTCCCCCTTGTCCGACTGTTGCTAAGCAGTTTTTGGATATCAACGGCCTCCCCAGATGGTACTCTTAATGTGCCGATTACCCCTTTGCAATCAAGGTTCGCTACAGCCTGCTTCTCTAGCTAATTGTCCACCCTTTCCAAGTGTGATTTCTATGTTATTATGGCCGTGGCCTAAGGGCATATCGGTTGAAGTAGATTCTT
>CM017188.1:31544442-31603501 GCA_004837865.1 Musa balbisiana
TGATTCGATTGATGATGAAGAAAGAGAATTCGTGTTCAGTTCTCCACCTTAACGACAAGAAAAAAGATTGATCAAATTTATTTGAGTCGACTCATAGTGATCATTATCAAGAAGGAATCTGGTTATCAAATGACTGAACAACCGGGATCAATTTACTACGATACTTAGTTGACAAGTATTAAGAATTATGAGTTCAATGGATCCGTTTACAGAAAGACGGATATTCCTGGTTCATTATCAGACAAATTACTATTCACAACTCGTGTGGGGTAATAGTTTCATTTCCCATCTATGGAAAACCCTTTCGCTCCGCTACAATATCCTTAGGAGTATTTTAGGATAGGTTCTATAGGAACTGGACGATCCTTTTGGTCAAATACTAGCGACAAAACCCCTAGTTCTTTCATTACAGTATTTCCGAACAAGTTCCGGATGACAAGCATAAAGATTATTTTATTGATGATATCGAGTGGATGATAGTGATAGTGACGATACGATATTGATGATAGTGACGATATCGATATGGATGATAGTGACGATATTGATGATGACCTGATACGGAGCTGCTAAACTATGTATAGACGCCGAAAATAGACCGATTTGATATCACCTGTCAATTCGATATTAGCAAAAGCAATGTCTCCTTGCATAATAGGGATTCCAAACATCATGATCGTATATGAATGAGGCGAATACTTATCCCTCGGTCTAGTATAGAAAACTATCTCTTCCAGAGATTGTGTGGGCACTCAAATAGACGGAAGCACTTTTTGGATGTGGAAAAATTGAAGAAACCAAAGAAACAGTGAGGGGAAGAGTAAGATAGGTACTGGGAGAAAATGAAACGGGACCCTGGAGGGAACAATATTTACCTATTAATTAAGGCAAGCAGATTTTCTCAAAATACATGATTTCAAGACAAAACGATCTTAGTGTTGAGGAGTTACAATGCAGAATTCGATAATTGATGTTGAAAGGAGAGCTGTGGAACCGGGAAAAAGGAAGCAAAGAGCAAACAATCGCAAGATTACCTAGGAGGTCTGAACATGAGATTGCTAAAGTTGTGCAATACATCTATTGGTCTTTAAATGATGTTAGCAAGCTGGCATTAAAAGTTGTTGAAAAAGCAATAGAAGTTTGAAAAGAGTGTTCGGTACGGCTCAACAAGAAGGCTATAAAGAGCAAGAAGTTCAAAGCCTACTGTCCAATCAAGGTGATAATGAAGTACAGAAAAGGGTGAAGAATCTGTTGGCAACCAAAAAAAAACACCTATTAATGCTTCTACCCCAGTGGCCGAAAGGCGTCAAATGTCATGGGTTGGGCAATATGCTTCGGATTGTCAATAGGGGGGAGGATGTACTTTGATGAAGATCATAGTGAGGAGGAGGGATGAAAGAGGAGAATGAACCAAATCGATGATGATGAGGAAGAGATTACTTATGCTGATCATCTCCCGTGCTTCCAGACATTCTGAGCTCCACAAATTTTGTTATGCAAAAAAGGAATCGATTCTTGAAAAGATAATCAGTAAGGAAAAACTAGTATTGCATATTTGTGAGATCGTCAATTTTGTACCAAAGGTTATTTCAAGTATACCAACTCAGTATAGCGATCCGTCCTATGACACAGCAACGCATTATCGACAGGTCCCGAAAGGCACATAATTCTTTTCTTCTTTTTTTGGTTCATTGTCTAGATAACTCTATGTTATTCAATAGATCAATAGAAAATTACTCAAATCCTTATAAGATTCCATGATATTGGATTCATAATAGAAAGTAAAGATCTGGAAAGCGTGAATCGATGGTTTGTTTCTAATAATTTAGGAAGATATTAGAATATCACTTATGAAACATATTATAATATTCACACAATTCAATAGATGTATCGAAAAATCTATATTAAACCATTTTGGGGTTAAAAGTTTTTTGCTCAACTCTTTTTGTCTATTGTATTGCAACGTAGGTTTACAAGTGTCCTATGTGGCCGACGATGAAAGTTGGGTGAGAAAAAATGTGTTTCACACTAAATGCACTTCTCTTGGCAAGGTGTGCTTGGTGATCATCGATAGCGACAGCTTTAAGAATGTAGTATCTTTGGAGATGGTGCAGAAGTTAAAGTTGGACACCATCCCTCATCCTCATCCATACTAGTTATATTGGCTACAGAAAGGAAATGACATTAATGTAACTAAAAGATGTTTAGTTTCATTTTCTATTGGCAAGTATTATAAAGATGAAGTATGGTGTGATGTTGCTCCTATGGATGCTTGTCATTTGCTATTGGGAAGACCTTGGCATTATGATAGAAGGGTGTTGTATGACGGCTACAAACATACTTATTCTTTTAAGGTGAATGAAAAGAAGATTATCTTAGCTCCATTACAACCATCCAAAATCAGTGCACCAAAGAAGAAAGTTAGCGCTTTTATGTCCTATGGTGAATGCAAAGGTGAATTAGACAAGGGTGGTCAAATTATGGCTCTAGTAGTAGTAGAGGAACATGAACAACACAAGGAGACACCAGCAATCATGAAACAAATCCTAGAAGAATTTGAAGATGTTATACCAGAAGAGATTCCACATGGCCTTCCACCCTTGAGAGACATCCAACATCACATTGATCTCATTCCAGGGGCTGTTCTACCTAATAAGGCAGCAAATAGAATGAGTCCCAAGGAGCATGAAGAACTTCAAAGGTAAGTTGATGAATTGGTGAAAAATGGTTAATTCGGGAGAGCATGAGTCCTTGTGCGGTTCCAGCCTTGTTGGTGCCTAAGAAAGATGGTTCTTGGAGAATGTGCGTGGACAGTCGCACCATCAACAAAATCACAATGGACTATCGCTTTCCTATTCCAAGGTTAGATGATTTACTTGATCAATTGTGTGGTGCTTATATTTTCTCTAAAATTGATTTGAGGAGTGGCTATCACCAAATAAGAATGAGGCCCGGAGATGAGTGGAAAACAGCAATTAAAACTAGAGAAGGATTATATGAATGGTTGGTTATGTCATTTGGGCTATCTAATGCTCCGAGCACCTTCATGAGATTTATGAATCACATATTTAAGCCATGCATTGGAATATTTGTTGTAGTTTATTTTGATAATATATTGGTGTACAGCAAGAGCAAAGAGGAGCATATGAATCATCTGAAAGAGGTCTTTCTTATTTTGAGGCAGCAAAAGGTTTATGCTAATCTAAAGAAGTGTGATTTCTTTACTTCTAGTGTGGTGTTTTTGGGGTATGTTGTTTCAAAAGATGGAATCATGATGGATCAAAGTAAGGTAGAGGCTATTCTCAATTGGCCGACACCTGCTTCATTGCATGATGTGAGGAGTTTCCATGGCTTAACTTCGTTTTATAGAAGATTTATCAAGGGTTTCAGCTCTATTGTCGCTCCAATCACCGAATGTCTGAAATGTGATAAATTCAAATGGACTAGTGAAGCTAATGATGCTTTTGAGCTTTTAAAAAGAAAGGTGACCGAATCTCCTATCTTAGTTCTACCAAATTTTGACAATGTGTTTGAAGTTGAATGTGATGCATCTAATATGGGAATTGGTGCTGTTTTGAGTCAAGACGGAAAGCCTATTGCATTTTTTAGCGAAAAGCTGAATGATACAAGAAAGAAATACTC
The DNA here is from genome assembly GCA_004837865.1 of Musa balbisiana. Taxonomy (NCBI): domain Eukaryota; kingdom Viridiplantae; phylum Streptophyta; class Magnoliopsida; order Zingiberales; family Musaceae; genus Musa; species Musa balbisiana. The sequence continues at coordinate 31,548,082 of CM017188.1, forward strand.
TACTTATGATAAGGAGTTTTATGCGATTTATCGAGCTTTGTCCCATGGTGCATGTTTTATGCGATCATGAGGCATTAAAGTTCATTAATCACCAACACAAACTAAACAATAGGCATGCAGCTTGGGTGGAGTTTTTACAATCTTACAACTTTACAATCAAGCACAAATCTGGTGTTCAAAATGTAGATGCTGACGCATTGAGCAGAAAACATTCTTTATTATCAGCAATGGAAGTCAAAGTGGTTGGATTTGAAACATTCAAAGATCTCTATGAGAATGATGTGGATTTCGGCTCAATATGGCAGAATTGTAAATCAGGTTCCTTTCAACAATTTTTTATCTTTGATGGTTTTCTTTTTCGAGCTAATGCTTTGTGTGTTCCATCTTGTTCTTTGAGACAAGTAATTCTAGCTGAAGCTCATGGTGGTGTTTTGGGAGGACATTTCGGTAGGGACAAGACTCTAGCTCTTGTTCAATCAAATTTCTACAAGCCTAAAATGTTCAGAGATGTGGATAGACATGTGAAGCGATGCTGATTATGTCATTTAGCAAAAACAAGAAGTCAAAATTCTGGTTTGTACACTCCATTGCCAGTGCCAAATGCTCCATGGGAGGATGTGAGTCTTGATTTCATTTTGGGACTACCAAGAACTCAAAGGAACAAGGATTCTATCATGGTTGTTGTTGTCAGATTTTTAAAAATGTCTTACTTTGTTCCATGCAATAAATCAAATGATGCATCGCATATTGCTGATTTATATTTTAAGGAGATTGTTAAATTGCATGGTATTCCAAGAACTATGATTTCTGATCGAGATTCAAAATTTGTAAGTCATTTTTGGAGAACTCTTTGGAGGAAGCTGGGTACTTCTTTGAATTTCAGCAGCTCGCATCATCCACAAACCGATGGGCAAACTGAGGTAACAAACAGAAGCTTGGGAAATTTGCTTAGAAGCTATGTTGGCAAGAATATTAAGCAATGGGACCTCATTCTTCCACAAATTGAATTTGCCTATAATCGTTCTATGCATCATAGTATTGGTAAGAGTCCTTTTGAGGTAGTTTATGGTGCAAATCCGGCTGGTCCTTTGGACTTAATCCCTCATTCTACAACAAAGCAATTTAGTGGAGATGCTGATGAAAGAGCTAAGCAGATAAAGAAGCTGCATGAGGGTGTGAAAGCAACCATTTAGAAGCAAAATGAGAGGTACATGCAAGCTGCCAACAAACACAGAAAACATGTGGAGTTTAATGCAGGTGATTTGGTCTGGATTCATCTAAGGAAGGAGAGGTTTCCGTCGGGCAAATTTGGAAAACTGAAACCAAAGGCTGATGGTCCATTCAAGGTGCTTAAGAGAATTGGCAAAAATGCTTATGAGATTGAGCTACCTAAAGATTACGGAGTATCCCCAACATTTAATGTAGCTGATTTAAGTCTTTTTCATAATCTTATTGACGAAATAAACAAGGACTTGAGGACAAGTCTTTTTCAACCAGGGGAGATTGACACGGGAGTGTCTAATTTGCTACAATCTGTTCATATGGACGATACTGATAATATGATTTTTTTTTAGCCAACAATATTGCCCCATAATCTTCAACTCAGTCAACTCAGATAAGACAGCTCATCAGCATATTCCCTGCACAAAAGTAAAGCTGTCTCATAGTACTTTTCTTCATGGCTAAGGAATAAATTAAAGGAGGTGGTTGGCAGCTGTGAAGGACTTAATTTCGATTAAAGGAGGTGGTTGGTAGCTGTAAAGGACTTAATTTTGAAATTCCCTATGCATGAAGGGTTGTTTCATGCACTAGTATTTATTTTCATGTTTAGGGCTTTGAAAGGGTCTTTAGAAAACTGAGAATATTGGAGAAGCTCTCTTGAAGTGCTCTTTTGAACTCTGTATCTCTTGGATGCATCCTTGAGTGGTGAGTCTTTTGCTTTCAGTTCTGTATCCTTGTTTATTGTCATTAGGGTAGTGATCTTTCTGTATCCCTTTTGATTTTAAACTTGGTGGTGAGCTATTTTTCATTTTATCAAAGTTTTATCAAGAATTCATTCCTTGTCTCCTGTGACATTTTCTATCTGAACAACTGTTTTATCGGTTTTCTTTCGAAATCCATTCTGCATTTTTACCCTCCCCGGTATCAAATATAGTAGTTCCTTAATGCCCGATGCTGCTAAAATGAGCACCCGCCTCAGTTATTTAGTAGTCAAAGAGACCGATGATGGAAAACCGGCTAAAGGATGACGGATTAACTACGTTCGAATGTGGTCTATAGCGGGTTCCATTAAATGACTAGGATCTCCTATATTAATAATAATGGAACCTAACTCAACAAGCAATGACGAAGCCGAAGTGTAAGCGAGCTCTTTTGAAAGCAACAAAACAGGTAATGGTGAAAGCAACAAAACAGGTAATGGCGAAAGAACTCCCCAAAGTGAAGGCACAGGGGAACAATAAATAAGAAAGAAAGGAATTACTCTAACTCAGTGCTATCTTTATAGGCGTTAATGTATTCGTGTTGGGCAGAACAAGCAACTACTGTATGAGTTTTCAAAAGTCCTGTGCCCTTAATTAATGTTGTCCTAGGTAGTCAATAGGCCCAGCAACTACTACAAAGGCAAAGAGAGAAAGAAAGAAACATAATAATGTATTAGTAGCAGCTGTTACCAAGTCCTGTATCTGTAAGAAGACCTCTGCTTCTCACCCTCTTGCAAATACTGATCATCCTCTTTCTTGCTAATGCAGATCTTGTAGTCACCGTTGTTTGTGTGTTAGTGAAAGAATATCTAAGTGCACATATGACGATTGCTGATTCTAAAGAAAGAAATGGAAATGAATATGCACGACAACTAAACTAATAGCATGACCCCGGACCGGACTGAAGAAAAGAATATGGGTAGGCGCATCTTAGACTCCAGTACTTATTCCGGCAAACTCCTAAACTCCAATAAGGTCAGCGATAGAGTAAGCTGCGGAAAACGTGACTTGCGCCAACACACCTGACTTTAGAACTATTGATTCGAGAGACCCTCGATGTAATTGAAAATAGTAAATATAAAGCCTGTCCTGTCCTGGGTTACCATGAAACTAGTAGTAGAGTAGTATAGAGTTCACCTGCTTTTGGCCCCAACTAGTACTATAGTTGTCCTTCTTTAATTTGTTGAATGAGATTAGTTTGCACCTGGATAGAGGCCATCAACATTATTGAGTCTTGCCCTTTTCTCATTACATTTGAATCATAATTTCTTTCTAATAGCTTCCATTGTTTGACAACCAGACTAGCCATAAAACTTGTAGATTTTCTACTAAGTGCATCAGCTACAACATTGGCTTTACCTGAGTGATAACGGATGGTACAATCATAATCCTTCAGAAGTTCTATCCATCTTCGCTGCCTCATATTTAACTCCTTCTGCGTAAAAATGTATTTTAAACTCTTGTGATCAGTAAAGATATCAAATGTCCGCCCATACAAGTAATGTCTCCAAATCTTTAGAGCAAAGATGATTGCTGCCAATTCCAAATCACGAGTCAGATAATTCAATTCATAATTCTTTAGCTGTCTTGAAGCATAAGCAATTACTTTCCCTTCTTGCATCAAAACACATCCAAGAAAATCCCTCCACAAATCTCCTATAATAACCTGCCATGCCCAAGAAACTTCTAATTTCTATTACATTTGTTGGCACTTCCCAATTAACTACTGCTTCCACCTTCTTTGGATCAACAAATATGCCCTGTCCTGAAATCACGTGGCCTAAGAAAGCAATTTCCTTCAACAAAATTCACATTTGTTGAACTTTGCATACAGCTTCTTTTCTCTTAGTATAGATAATACATCTCTCAAGTATTTATCATGCTCTTGATTACTCTTTGAATATACTAATATGTCATCAATGAATACAATTACACAATTATCTAAGAGTGGCTGAAATATTCTATTCATTAGTTCCATAAAAGCTGCAGGAGCATTAGTCAAGCCAAAAGGCATTACTAAAAATTCGTAGTGACCATATCGAGTTCTAAAGGCTGTTTTGGAATATCTTCCTTCTTGACCTTCAACTGATAGTAGCCTGATCTTAGATCAATCTTGGAGAATACTTGTGCACCCTGCAATTGATCAAAACAAGTCATCAATCCTGGGTAGGGGATACTTGTTTTTTATGGTCACCTGATTCAATTTTCTATAATCAATACAAAGTCTCAATATCCCATCCTTCTTCTTAACTAATAGCACTAGAGCACCCCATGATGAGACGCTGGGTCGAATACAACCCTTATCTAACAACCCTTGTATTTGCTTCTTCAATTCCTCGAGCTCAAGTGGTGCCATCCTGTAGGGTGGCTTAGATATTGGGGCTGTCCCAGGGACTAAATCAATAACAAATTTACCTTCTCTGTCTGGAGGTAGTCCAGAAATCCTCTGGGAATACATCAGGGAACTCTTTAGCCACGAAAATTTCATTTAGGTGAGTTTCTTGTTCTGAATGTTCCTTTACACATATAACATAATAAGAACATCCCTTCTGCATAAGGCGTTGAGTTTGAAGTGCCGATATTAAGCAAAGAGGCAAATCATACCTAATACCCTCAAAGTAGAAGATAGACTGATTTGGTATGCAGAAAGTGATTATTTTTATATAACAATCAATACTAGCATGATAGGAAGATAACCAATCCATACCTAGTATAATATCAAAACCTTGTATTTCTAGGAGTATCAAATCGGCAAGGAGTTCATGTTCTCCGATAGAAATCAAATAAGATGGATAAACCAGATTTGTAGTCAAGAATCCCCAACAGCAGTAATTACATGTAGCAAATAATCCAGTGGTTTAGGTTGAATGCTCAAGTGATAAGCAAAATATTGTGAATAAAGGATAGTTGGAACCAGGATCAAACAAAACTTTTGCATTTCTATTAGAAACATGTAGAATACCTTCAATCACTGATTTAGAGGCTCTGAAATCTTGTTCTGTGATAGCATATACTCTAGCATGGGTCGTTGGCTTAGGGTTAGTGGCTCTTTCTTCTTGTTTAGTGGGCAGTCCCTGACTTTATGATCTAACTTTCCATAGGCAAAACAGGCTCCAGTCACCCGAAAACACTCACTTGTTTCATGATTACGTCCACATTTTGTACACGATAGAGTTTTTGTGATAGAGTTCTTTGTGATAGAGTTCTTTGTGATAGAGTTCTTTGTGATAGAGTTCTTTGTGATAGAGTTCTTTGTGATAGAGTTCTTTGTGATAGAGTTCTTTGTGATAGAGTTCTTTGTGATAGAGTTCTTTGTGATAGAGTTCTTTGTGATAGAGTTCTTTGTGATAGAGTTCTTTGTGATAGAGTTCTTTGTGATAGAGTTCTTTGTGATAGAGTTCTTTGTGATAGAGTTCTTTGTGATAGAGTTCTTTGTGATAGAGTTCTTTGTGATAGAGTTCTTTGTGATAGAGTTCTTTGTGATAGAGTTCTTTGTGATAGAGTTCTTTGTGATAGAGTTCTTTGTGATAGAGTTCTTTGTGATAGAGTTCTTTGTGATAGAGTTCTTTGTGATAGAGTTCTTTGTGATAGAGTTCTTTGTGATAGAGTTCTTTGTGATAGAGTTCTTTGTGATAGAGTTCTTTGTGATAGAGTTCTTTGTGATAGAGTTCTTTGTAGATATTGGGGCTGTCCAGGGACTAAATCAATAACAAATTTACCTTCTCTGTCTGGAGGTAGTCCAAGCAAATCCTCTGGGAATACATCAGGGAACTCTTTAGCCACGAAAATTTCATTTAGGTGAGTTTCTTGTTCTGAATGTTCCTTTACACATATAACATAATAAGAACATCCCTTCTGCATAAGGCGTTGAGTTTGAAGTGCCGATATTAAGCAAAGAGGCAAATCATACCTAATACCCTCAAAGTAGAAGATAGACTGATTTGGTATGCAGAAAGTGATTATTTTTATATAACAATACATGATAGGAAGATAACCAATCCATACCTAGTATAATATCAAAACCTTGTATTTCTAGGAGTATCAAATCGGCAAGGAGTTCATGTTCTCCGATAGAAATCAAATAAGATGGAATAAACCAGATTTGTAGTCAAAGAATCCCCAACAGCAGTAATTACATGTAGCAAATAATCCAGTGGTTTAGGTTGAATGCTCAAGTGATAAGCAAAATATTGTGAAATAAAGGATAAGTTGGAACCAGGATCAAACAAAACTTTTGCATTTCTATTAGAAACATGTAGAATACCTTCAATCACTGATTTAGAGGCTCTGAAATCTTGTTCTGTGATAGCATATACTCTAGCATGGGTCGTTGGCTTAGGGGTTAGTGGCTCAGTTTGTGATAGAGTTCTTTTCTCAAATCTAGGTACCTTTACCCTCTTATTACTTCTTTCTGCTTCATTTCCTCTCTTACTTTTACCAACAAACTTATCCTTGTTGTTCTTGTCCCTGATTTCTTGGATCTCCTCCAAGTCGTTTTCAAGTATGAAAGCTCTTTCTACTACATCAGTGTATACCTAGAGTTTTAAAGCTGATATCCGACTTCTTATTGCCGGCCTTAGTCCTCTTTCAAATCTTCTTGCTTTCCTATATTCATCATCGATCATATGCGTGGCAAATCTAGAGAGCTCAGTGAATTTAGACTCATATTTGCTACTGTCAAATTTCCCTGGATGAGATTCAAGAACTCCAATTCTTTCTACTCTCTGATATAATCTGGAAAGTATTTATCATTGAACTTTTTTGTAAATACCTTCCAAGTGATTGGCTCCTATCGAGCTTCAGAAATCCTCTTCATGGTTCGCCACCAATGCTCAGCCTCTCCTTCTAGCATGAAGGTAGCAAGAGAAACCTTCTTATCATCTGGGCAATTTAAAATATCAAATATTTTCTCTATTCGCATCATCCATTGTTCTGCTACCATTGGATCGGGCTCACCACTAAAACTGAGAGGACTAAGCTTCTTAAACTGTTCAATTCCCAACCCAGTCTGGTTTGAATTCCCCGTTTCATTATTTCTTCCTTGTCAAACTTGTTGTTACATTACTTGTGTCATAGCCTCTAGAGTTTTCATAATTCCACTCAATTGATCAGATGTAGTTGTAACAGGAGTACCAAATGACCTCGTCATCCTTGCTTTCTAAAAATAGCAAAAGATAACTTTTGATCAGTCTCTAAATAGAAATCACTAAACCTCAAAATTTATTATACATCTAGCATATCAAAATTCTTATAAATCCTCAAACAATGCTCTAATACCAACTCTGTCATGCCCCCCCCCCCAATTTAATCCATTCAGGAGGTGTGACCCTATCTAAAATCAATAATATTATAATTTATCATCACAAATCAATCTAGGATCCAATCTAACATTTAAGGATACTAAGAACCATTCAAATCAATATTCACAATTCATAAACCTGTACATTTCATAAATCATACTCCACTTCACTCAAAGATTCATAAAATCCAAAGGCAACTCAACTAAACATCAACCACAACACAAATCCATATTCGTAGAAATATATACCATCACAAAAATATTATTCACCATGAGTTCATATACTTATACAACGTAAACTTATCATTCCATAAACATGAGCAGTCCTTTAAACTTTTACAACACATAAGTATCAATATATCCTTAACATTACATCAGAAGTAAAGTATACTATACAACAAAAACCTATCAACCAACAAGGATTAGTCCAAAATCTTCTAGCCTTTCAGTGCTTCAACCCAATTCTAGCTTTTCAGTGCGTGACAAGCTATCCTGAAAAATTTATATAACAACGGGGTGAGCATAAAGAGCTCAGCAAGCGACTAACATATCCATGGCGGTAGGAGAAATTCAAGCAGGCTTAGTATCAAGACAACAAAAGCAGAAATACAAGTGTTCATTTGAAATCATTTCATTTGGTATAAAAATCAAAAGGGTTTCCTCATTCGAAAACAAGCGTTAGACATAACAATATGAGAAAGGAAATTAGAGCATTTCATTGGCAAAATAAGCATTTAGGCATGTATCAAATGGCACCTGAAGCATTTCAGTGTATATCAAAGGCGTAAGAGTGTTTGAGAGCATAACAATGACATACAAAACACTCCAAAGTATAACAAGCAAATGTGAATTTTGGTTAAATGAAGTCGCTTTCTTAGGCCATGTGATTTCAGAGAAGGGTATATCTGTTGATCCAAAGAAAGTAGAAGTTGTAGTTAAATGGGAAGTTTTTGGGATATCCTTCTTCTTGATCTTCAATTGATAGTAACCTAACCTTAGGTCAATCTTAGAGAATACTTGTGCACCTTGTAGTTGATCAAACAAATCATCAATTCTGGGTATGGGATACTTGTTTTTGATGGTTACCTGATTCAGTTGTCTATAATTAATACAAAGCCTCAATGTTCCATCCTTCTTCTTTACTAATAGTACCGGAGAACCCCACGGTGAAATACTGGGTCGTATGAAACCCTTATCTAATAGTTCTTGTAGTTGTTTCTTCAATTCCTCTAGCTCTAGTGGTGCCATTCTGTAGGGAGGCTTAGATATTGGGGTTATATTAGGGACCAGATCAATAGCAAATTCACCCTCTCTATTTGGAGGTAAACCATATCTAATACTCTCAAAATAAAAGTTGAGTTGATTTAATATGCAGAAAATGATCATTTTGTGTAACAATTTATACTGGTATGATAAGAAGATAGCCAATCCATACCAAGTATAATATCAAAACTCCAAATCTCTAGGAGAACAAAATCAGTAAAAAGTTCATGTTCTCCAATAGAAATCAGATAAGAGGACCTGATTAAACTTATTGTCAAAAAATCCCCAATAGTCATATTTACATATGGTATATAATCCAGTAGTTTAGGTTGGATGCTCATGTAATAAACAAAATATTACGAATCAAATCATAAATGAGACCCATGGTCAAACAAATTATTGCATTATTTCATAAACATGAATAATACCTTCAACCACTGATTCAGAAATTTTAGAATCATATTCAACGATATCATATACTCTGACATGGGCTGATGATTTAGGAGGCAGTGACTCTTTCTTCTTGTTCAAAGGGCAATCTTTTATTTTTATGATCCAATATTTCATAAGCAAAATAGGCTCTAGTCACTCACAAACACAAACTTGTTTCATAATTTAACTCACATCTTACATAGGATTAAGTCTTTTGTGGTGACTTTCATTTTCAAATCCAAATGTCTTAACCCTTTTGTTATCACTTTCTGATTTATTTCCAATAAGATTTTTATTGGTAAACTTATCCTTATCATTCTTGCTATTGATCTCCAAAAATTCTTTTCATTGTTCCCATTAATAATAAGCCTCTACTTCCAATATAAGGTGGTAAAAGAAATCTTTTGATCATCAAAACAATAACGTACATCAAATATCTTCTCCATTTGTATCATCCATTTTTCTACCACCAATGAAATTAGGTTCACCACGCTTTCGCTGCGCCTCTCTGATTTGATATCCCCAATCAACTCTTTCATCCCACTTAATTAATCAAAACCAGATGAAGTAGGAGGACCAAATATCCTTGTCATCCAAGATTCATAAAATGCATCAAAGAAAATTTTTATCGATCACTATATTTATTTCACTAGACCTCAATATATAATTTTTTTCATTTCCTTCTCTAGCTCCCAAGTTCTTTCCTCTCCAGAATGATGTCTCCAAATTACTTTAACCAGAGGGATGACTCAATTCCTTAGGATTTTTTCCTTCTTATCAACAATCTGAGTCTGTTATTCCATATAAGACAAGTCTTTATAGATCTCCATCAGCTCATATTTAATGATATGAGAAGAATTAGGTATATACTTTCTAATCGTCGAAACATGAAATATATTATGGATATGGTACAATGATGGTGGCAAGGAAATCCTATAAGTAACAGAACCAACAGACCTCAAAAGGTCCAATAAATCTTGGGCTTAACTTTCCTTTCTTCCCAAATCATATAACGCCTTTGGAAGGGAAGACCTTTAAGAATGCAAAATCTCCGTCTTCAAACTTAATATCTCATCTTCTATTGTCAGCATAACTCTTTTGATGACTCTAAGCAGTTGTTAACCTTTTCCTTATAACTTGAATTTTCTCGGTAGTATCTTGCACTTTGTCTAGTGCTAACAACTTTCTATCACCAACTTCTTCCCAACATATAGATGTTCTACACTTTCGCCCATATAAAGCTTCATAAGGAGCTATCTAAATAAGTGAACTCAATAAGTGAAATATATTTATCTCATTCACCTTTCCAATCTATAACATAGGCTCTAAGCAAATCCTCAAATGTTTAAATTATTTTTTCTGACTGACAATCAATTTGAGGATGATATGCAATGCTAAACTTGACTTTAGTACCCATAGATTCCTGTAATCTTCACTAGAATCTAGAGATAAATCTTGAGTCTCTATCAAAAATGATCTCTTTTGGAATACCATGAAGTCTTACTATTTCATTGACATATAAATCTATAAGTCTATCATGCGAATAAGTCATATTAATCGGTAGAAAATATATAGATTTTGTTAACCTATCAATGATAACCCAAATAGCATCATGCTTTCTAAAGGTTCTAGGTAGTCCTGAAACAAAATTCATGGTAACACATATCCATTTCCATTCAGGAATATCTATAGGTTGCAACAACCCTCCTGGTCTTTGCTGTTCTACTTTGATTTGCAGACAAGTCAAACATTTTGAAACATACATTGCAATTTCCTTCTTCACTCCTTCCCACCAATAATGACTTTGGAGATCTCTATACGATAGATAGGCTCAGAATGGAGAAGGCAGACCTACAAAGAGAGATCCAGATCCTAAAGGAAAAGGGCAAGGCCAAAGAAGAAGAAGCATTCGTTCTCATGGAAGAAGAAGCACAGAAAATCCTATCTACTGGAACAGACAATCAAAAGGGAACGAAAAATATGCTATTCAACCTAAAGGTGCAAATAGAAATACCTAGCGCACCGATATTCAAAGTAAATGCAATACTATATACAGGGGCAACAACGTGCTGCATTGATGACAGGGCAGCCCCAGGAGTAGCTCTGGAGAAAAGCCCATACCCCGTACATTTCAGCGAAATAACCTCAAAAGCAACCGCTGATAAGAAGTTAAAAGGAGGGAAGATGACAATAGGAGACAACTCCTTCAAGATTTCCCTACACGTATGCATTCCCCATGAAGTTAGGGGACGACATACAAATGATAATAGGCTGCAACTTCATACAAGCGATGCAAGGAAGGGTCAGAATTGAAGGTAACATGGTTACTTTCTATAAAAATCTAACTACAATCAGCACCCTTCCATACACTCCAGCAGCAGCAGCAATAGAAGAACTGGATTTAGATGAGGAGGATTATATCCAGATCCAAGAGTTGGTGTGTTACTCAGCAGAGCCACAAAAGGATGAGGCAAGCCTAAGAGCCCAATTCGGAAATCTCCTCGAAGAACTAAAAGCCCAGGGTTGTGTTGGGGAAAACCCACTCCAACATTGGGAGAAAAACAAGGTCACGTGCAAATTGGAAATAAAGAACCCAGACTTCACAATTGAGGATAAACCCATCAAGCACCTCACGCCTCAAGCAAAAGAGTCGTTTTCTAAGCATGTCAGGGCGCTATTAGACCTAGGTGTAATCAGACCAAGTCAAAGCCGACACCGAACAACAGCTATAATGGTCAATTCAGGAACAACAATTGACCCAGCAACAGGGCAAGAGAAGAAAGGAAAGGAGCGAATGGTGTTCAACTACCGCAGGCTAAACAACATCACAGAAAAGGACCAATACAGCCTCCCTGGAATAAACACCATATTAAGAAAGGTCAGCACCAGCAAAATATATTCCAAATTCGATTTAAAATCAGGCTTTTATTAGGTAGCAATGCACCCTGAGTCCATAGAATGGACTACGTTTTGGGTACCAGAAGGCCTTTATGAGTGGCTGGTCATGCCGTTTGGGCTGAAAAATGCCCCAGCGATATTTCAGAGAAAAATGAACGACTGCTTCAGAGGTACGGAACAATTTATAGCAATTTACATAGATGACATATTAGTTTTCTCTGAAAATATGAAAGATCATGCTAAGCATCTGAAGAAAATGATCGAGATATGCCAGAAAAATGGGCTAGTCCTGAGCCCTACCAAAATGAAGATTGCGGTCCGAGAGATCGAATTCCTTGGAGTAGTTCTGGGCAAATCAAGAATCAAACTCCAACCCCACATTATCAAGAAAATCATTGGATACAATGAAGAGGACTTAACAACAAAGAGGGGGATGAGGTCATGGTTGAGAATACTAAACTATGCAAGGAGCTACATACCCAACCTCGGTAAACTCCTAGGGCCTTTATACTCCAAAACAAGCCCAACGGGAGAAAGGAGGATGAACGAGCAAGACTGGAAGCTTATCAAGGAAATTAAAGGAATGGTAAATAAGCTGCCAGACCTAGAGGTCCCACCCCAAGAGTGTTTCATAATCCTAGAAGTGGACGGATGCATGGAAGGATGGGGGGGGGTGTGTAAATGGAAAAACAAAAGAAGTGACCCAAGAAACTCAGAAAGGGTCTACGCGTACGCAAGCGGGAAGTTTAGCCTGATCAAATCAACCATTGATGCCGAAATGCACGCTGTAATGAAAACTCTATAAGCTCTGAAAATATATTATCTTGACAAAAAGGAGATTCTCATCAGAACAGACTGTCAAGCCATCATCAGCTTCTTCAACAAATCAGCACAGAACAAACCATCAAGGGTTAGATGGATGACGTTTACGGACTATATCACCGGGAATGAGATAGAAGTCCAGTTTGAACATATTGAGAGCACAAGCAACATCCTGGCAGATTCACTGTCCAGATTAATAAACGTTTTAATAACTGCAGGATGGAAGGACGAACAGGAGGAGCAGTTATCATTAATAGCAGGGGCGATCAAAGAGCTAAAAGACAAGCCCAGCCCGCGAGCAGAAGCCCTTCTAAGTCAGATAGCCCACAAAATTGTGGACTATTCTCCGAGTATGCTGACAAGCTTCATGAGATCAGAAGCAAAATGCGGAGAGGGATCTCACTCAGCGACTTGGGTGCCGCCGAAAGAAGACTCAACCTACTACAGAAAGGAGTAGCACAACAAGCAATCCAAGCTCTACAACAGTACAAGGACATCCAATCACTCAAAGTGGATGAGTACCGAAGAAGGAGTGGCGGGGGCAAGAACTGGTATAAAGATTGGCTGCCAGCCGTCCTCCAACAGCAACAACAGCTGGAAAGAGCACTGGCATTAGTTGAAGATACCTCCCAAAGGACACCTAGCTTCGGGATCTAAGAAGGTACGGGACAAACCCAAAGCAGGATCCGAAGCATGTGACCTACCCAGCTGGAAGGAACTACTGCGCCGCCCCAGCTGGAATGCACTACCTTTACTTAGGCGGCAAGAAAAAGCTTTTTGGACTGAGCCTCGGGGAGCCATCTAATAAGCGTCCAATAAGTACACAACAGCTGGAGGGCACTATGGCACCGCCCCCAGCTGGAAGGCACTACCTTTACCTAGCTTGCAACAAAAGTTTAGAGCTAGGAGTCAGTAATTGTACTCAGGGGGTATAAAGAAGGAAAAGGTAAGAATGCGATGGGGACCAATAAAGAGCACCTGGTTCTTACAATCCCTCTATATAAACCCATAGGAAGCTCTTGCTAGAGATGAGTCGAACACTGAAGTTCTACTTGAGTCAGTCCTAAGTTTCTCAAAGAAAACTTGAGCTGAACACTGAAGATCTGCTCGAGAAGTTTGAAGTTGGATAGTCAGTCTCTGGTTCTCTATAAGCAATTTTTCTTCAATTGTTAGTTCTTTTCGTATTATAAACGCTTTCACTCACCTGTAGAAACCTGGTATCAGTCTTAGAGCTCTCAGGATGTATGGTGTACTTTAAAGTATGACTTTCCTTTAGGATTTGGTTCTTGATATTTGGGTCATTTGGTATACATACTCTATCCCCAAATCTCAATAAGCCATCCTTTGAAACTTGAACATTCAGCTTCAATTCCTTTTCTACATCATTCCTCAAGTAGATTAAAAGTGGATCTGTAATTGTCCTTCTTTAATTTATTAAATAAGATCATATTGCACTTGGATGGAGGCCATCAATATCATTGAGTCTTGCTTTTTCCTCATAGCATTCAAATCATAATTTTCTTCTAATAACTTCTATTGCTTTACGACCAGACTAGCCATAAAACTTGTAGATTTTCTACTAAGTGCATCAGCTACAACATTGGCTTTGCTTGGGTGATAACGGATGGCACAATCATAATCCTTTAGAAGTTCTATCCATCTTCGCTGCCTCATGTTTAACTCTTTCTAAGTAAAAATATAATTTAAACTCTTGTAATCAGTAAAGATTTCAAACTACCGATCATACAAATAGTGTCTCCAAATCTTTAGAGCAAAAATAATTACTGCCAATTCCAAATAATTACTTTCCCTTCTTGCATCAAAACACATCCAAGGCCCTTTCTTGAAGCATCAGTATAAACTATAAATCCCTCATTACCACTTGGAATAGTGAGAATAGGGGCACTAGTCAATCTTCCTTTTAACTCTTGAAATCTTTGCTCACAATCATCATCCCATACAAATATCACATTCTTTTTAGTGAGTTTGGTTGAGCGATTCGAGAAAATCTCTCAATAAATCTCCTGTAATAACTTGCCATGCCCAATAAGCTTCTAACTTCTGTTACATAGAACTCGATAAGGTCACTATGAATTCTTGGTGATGCCTTTTGGTTTGACTAATGCCTCTGTAGCTTTTATGGAACTGATAAATAGGATATTTCAACCACTCTTGGATGACTGTGTAATTGTATTTATTAATAACATATTGGTGTATTCAAGGAGTAATCAGGAGCATGAGAAATACCTGAGAAATGTATTGTCCATACTAAGAGAAAAGAAGTTGTATGCAAAGTTCAGCAAATGTGAATTTTGGTTGAATGAAGTTTGCTTTCTTAGGCCATGTGATTTCAGGGAAGGGCATATTTGTTGATCCAAAGAAAGTAAAAACTATAGTTAAATGGGAAGTACCAATAAATGTAACAAAAGTTAGAAGCTTTTTGGGCATGGCAGGTTATTACAGGAGATTTATGGAGGGATTTTCTCGAATCGTTCAACCTCTCACCAAACTCACTAAAAAGAATGTGAAATTTGTATGGGGTAGGAAAGTTTTCAAGAGTTAAAAAGTAGATTGACTAGTGCCCCTTTTCTCACTATTCTAAGTGGTAATGAGGGATTTGTAGTTTATACTAATGCCTCAAGAAAGAGCCTTGGATGTGTTTTGATACAAGAAGGGAGAGTGATTGCTTATGATTCTAGACAACTAAAAGGTTATGAACTGAATTATCGAACTCATGATTTGGAATTGGCAGCAATTGTTTTTGCTCTAAAGATTTGGAGATATTATTTATATGGTCAGTAATTTGAAATCTTTACTGATCACAAGAGTTTAAAATATATTTTTACTCAGAAAGAGTTAAACATGAGGCAGTGAAGATGGATAGAACTTCTAAAGGATTATGATTGTGCCATCCGTTATTACCCTGGCAAAGCCAATGTCGTAGCTGATGCACTTAGTAGAAAATCTATAAGTTTTATGGCTAGTCTAGTCGTAAAGCAATAGAAGTTATTAGAAGAAAATTATGATTTGAATGCTATGAGGAAAGAGCAAGACTCAATGATATTGATGGCCTTCATCCAAGTGCAATATGATCTTATTCAATAAATTAAAGAAGGACAATTACGGATCCACGTTTAATCTACTTGAGGAATGATTTAGAAAAGGAATTGAAGCCAAATTTTTAAGTTTCAACGGATGACCTATTGAGATTTGGGCATAGAGTATGTGTACCAAATGAACCAGATATCAAGAACCAAATCCTAAAGGAAAGTCATACTTCAAAGTACCCCATACATCCTGGGAGCACTATGATGTATAGAGATCTCCAAAGTCATTATTGGTGGGAAGGCATGAAGAAGGAAATTGCAATATATGTTTCAAAATGTTTGACTTGTCAGCAAATCAAAGTAGAAAACCAAAGACTTTGAGGGTTGTTACAACCTTTAGATATTCCTGAATGGAAATGGCAATGTGTTACTGTGAATTTTGGTTCAAGAGTACCCAGAACCACTAGAAAGCATGATGCTATTTGGGTTATCATTGATAGGTTAACAAAATCTGTACATTTCCTATCAATTAATATAACTTATTCACTTGATAGACTTACGGATTTATATGTCAATGAAATAATAAGACTTCATGGTATTCCAAAGGAGATCATTTCTGATAGAGAATCCATATTTCTCTCTAAATTCTAGAGAAGATTATAGGAATATATGGGCACTAAAGTCAAGTTTAGCACTACATATCATCCTCATACTAATAGTCAGTCATAAAGAACAATTCAAACACTTGAGAATTTACTTAGAGCCTATGTTATATATTGGAAAGGTGAATGGGATAAGGATATTTTACTTATTGAGTTCACTTATAATAATAGTTATCATTCAAGTATTTAGATGGCTCCTTATGAACCTTTATATGGGCGAAAGTGCAGAACACCTATATGTTGGGAAGAAGTTGGTGACAGAATGTTGTTAGCACCAGACAAAATACAAGAAACTACCGAGAAAATTCAAGTTATAAGGAAAAGGTTAAAAACTGCTCAAAGTCGTCAAAAGAGTTATGCTGATAATAGAAGACAAGATATTAAGTTTAAAGTCGGAGATTTTGTGTTATTAAAGGTCTCCCCTTCCAAAGGCATTGTAAGATTTGAGAAGAAAGGAAAGTTAAGCCCAAGATTTATTAGACCTTTTGAGGTCCGTTGGTTCTATCGCTTATAGGATTGTCTTGCCACCATGATTGTGCCATATCCATAATATATTTCATGTTTCGATGATTAGAAAGTATATACTTAATCCTTCTCATTTCATTAAGTATGAGCTAATGGAGATCTACAAAGACTTGTCTTATGTGAAAGAGCCGACTCAGATTGTTGATAAGAAGGAAAAGATCCTAAGGAATCGAGTCATCCCTCTGGTTAAAGTAATTTGGAGACATCATTCTAGAGAGGAAACAACCTGAGAGATAGAGGAGGAAATAAAAAAAGTTTATCCTCATCTTTTCATCGATAGAGGTATAATAAATTTAGAGGACTAAAATTTTCTTTTAGGAGGGGAGAGTGTAACATCCCTCATTTCTATATTTTCATATAAGTTTCTAATTATAATTTAAGTATCCATTTTAAATTTGATAAAAGAGCCAAAGTATAAATCTGAGAACTTATTCATAAGATTTAGGGATCTGTTAAAAAAAAATATCTGAGGACCTATATGTAAACCCTAAGGATCTAATCGTAAATATAATAATATAAGAACTAAACTACAAAATAAATAAAATTACAAATCCCACCGCTTAAGCCTCTCTACCTTCATTCTCAAGGAACTTGAGAAGGTAGCTTCTTGGAAGAAGAGAGGAAGAGAGAAAGAAGAAAAAAAAAAAAAGGGAAGAAGAAGAAGAGAAATTTGGGGCTTTGGGGGTTTTTTGCACAAATCATCCCATTTGGGGTTATAATTCTCAAAGGCAAATATTCTAACCCCATCTTATAGAAATATTAGTCTCTGTTCTCATATTAATTCTAAATAATCTAAAAGTTTCTGCTTAGAACCTGATATCTCTCTTGTTAGATACAAAACCATGGATCTGTAATTTTTTGGTAAACTAACCCTTATATATTGTTTCAGCCATAACTTTTAGCACCAAACATGGATTTAGGAAGGATCTAGTTCAGTTGAAAATTTTGGATACCGAATACTTACCCAAACTTCTATTTCAAATGAGCCTATGGATGCTGTAAAACAGGGATCATAATTTTTTATCTTTTGATACTAAAATACCTATAAGTCCCTGTTGGAAATTCTGATTTATGACAAACTAATTTCATTTGAAACTAGACTTGTAGATCTTTCTTTTGATATATAGATTGAAAATTTTAGAATCCAAGTGCCTATCCAGTTATCTATTGAAACTGACCCTATGAATTCTGCAAAATAGTGATTTTATTTTTTTGACCTTTGGTTACTAAATTAATTGTAACTCTTTGTTGGAAACTTTGATTGATACAAAACTTATTTCGTCTAAAAATAGATTAAAATATATTTCAACAATAGCTTTCTTTAGTATATTGGAGCATAATTGTTGGTCTAAAGTATTTGTTCAATGGGCCTCTTGAATTCTATTAGAAATCAAGCTTTGGTCGATTTCACATATTCTGTTTTCATTCGTTTGGAAATAAATTTCATTCATCTTCCTTCATTCAATTGAGCTTTATATTACTGCTTTGAATTTTTATTTGCTCTTGTCCTTAAATTATTTGCATTCTTGAAAACTATTGTATAACGTTTATACTATATCGTATTGACTCATATAGGCTCATGTATATCCCATTGTTCCGCATTTGCTTTCGATGTGTGCCTATTCCAGTTTCATTCCTTAGGACAATAAATTCATCTAATCTTCTTATTTGAATTGAGCTATATGTGATTGCTTAGAATCCTTGTATGCTCTTGCTTTATTTCCTTTCAAATCTGAATACATTGGTGAAAGATTATGCTTGTATCATATAATCTCGTAAAGGCACATGTACGTTTTATTGTTTCGTATGTGCTTCCGATATATGCAAATTTTATTATTCATACTGTCCTTTTTGTACAATGGTATTTGTGGGATATTGTGAACCTTTGCCAAAAATGGTAAAGGGAGTTATGCATAGAGTCTACGATGCTCTGCCGGCCTCCTCTGACTTCACCTAGACGTGGGTGGATGGAGCTCCCACATGTGGGAGACTTCTGATTGGTGGTCATTCAAAAATGGATGAATCACATTCTGTCTGTGGTCCCACTACACCTTTTGTATATTTGATATGATATGATATGTATATTTGGTTATGTATTTCTATATGCACTTTGGATAAGAAAGATATGAATGCAATATCAAATATGACGTTTCAGCTTCTGTTTGGTATCGTTCTTTGATATGCTCTGAAATGTTCATATGCCATTGATATGCTTTGAAATATTTCATATGCTATTGATATATTTCGAAATATTCTATTTGCCATTGATATGCTCCAGTTACACTATACTCCAAATATGTTTGATTGAAATGACATTTGAGATTTTGCACCTAATGAGATTACATCTATGAATTCTTATATTCTACCTTGCATTTTGAAACCTTATTTGTTTGGAAACTATCCTCTTTTGTCATGGATATGTTAGTCACTTGCTGAGCTTTATATGCTCACTCCGTTGCTATATAAATTTTTCAGGATAGCTTATCACTTGCTTAAATGTTAAAATTGGGCTGAGGCAGTGGAAAGCTAGAAGATTTTGGGCAGATCCTTATTCGTATATATATATATATATTTTGTATAAGTACACTCTACATCTAATGAAAGCTGATAGAGAATCTAAACTTGTGGATTTTGTATAAGTTTAAAGGACCTCTCATATTTAGGATTCTAGAATATTAAATTTAATTCGTGTAATGATATTAACTTGTGGTAAACGTTGGTTTTGTGATTGTATAGACTCCCACACTTGTGAATTTATGTTGTAGTTATTATTTTGGTGAGTTGGGTTCAGATTTTATGAATCAACGAGCGATGTGTTGTATGATTATAAACTGCACAGGTTTTATGGATCGTTAGATGTCTGAATGTTTTTAGTATCCTCAAATGTTAGTTTGGATCTTGGATTTGTTTATGATGAAAATTTTAATATTATCGATATTTTTGAGGGGCGTGATACAATGTCTGATTCCTCCTACTTTAATCGATTTGCATTTTCTGATCGAAGTTAGTCTTACATCACTTAAACGTACATAAGATAAACATTATCAATTGGTTTCTCTGTCAAAATCTGAGATTCAACAATCTCCCCCATTTTGATGATGACAACCAATTGATGACGGAGTTTAAACAAACTCCTCCTATCAATAAGACATATTGAATTCAAGTTGAATTCAAGTCAAAGTAAATTTAATCAAGAAATCATTATGAGTCCAACCAATATAAAATCATACATAATCAAATTTTCAATACATCATTCCATGTAGATCATCAACATAACTTTTCTCCCTTGATCATCAACAAAAATGAGAAGTGCAACTAGCAAGTTTTTTTATCATGACTAATCACCAAATTATTATTAATTTTAAAGAAGTGTAAGATTATAAATTTTGCAAGTTTGTACTTTTGCTTCTTAAGATAGGTAAGCTAGCAATTTTTGATGATGTTCAAGATAGCAAGTTCTTTCTTCTCTTTTGAGAAGTGTGATTTTTTGCTTCCTTTGCAAAGCGTAAGCTAGCAAAATTTTACAAATATTAGAACAAGCAAGCTAGCAAACTTTTGCTTCTTTTGTAATGTGCAAGTTTGTAATTTTTTGCTTCTCTTTGAGTTGAGTAATCTAACAAGTTTTGCTCCCACTTTGTCATTGTCAAAAAGAAAGAAAGAATATAATTTTGTAATTGTTTTCCCTTTACATCAATTTTCACATTATGATATGGATAAAGTATCAATCTTATTTCAATATGGCATATTGAAATAAGGTATCATTTCAGAAAATGATAGTTGATGATTTTCACATCATTTGATCCAAAAATCATAAATATTACCTTTCATTAAAACAATAAGCATGATTTCATTGAGCATTTTCAATCAAAGTCAGAAATCATCAATTTACATACACATTATTTTTAAAAAAAAACATACATAGGATTAATCATTAGATTTAAATCTAACATTTTGTTTTATTTTCATAAAACATGTAATTGTCAATATCATTATCAAAATTGCTAGAAAAAGAAAAGCATGATCCCTTTTTATTTATTTATTTTATATTTTATATACTAATTTAGAAATTATATATGAAATTCATTAAGTAATTTCTAAATAAAATAAAGGGGTTTTGGTTACCTTATTGTTGACAGCCATTAAGGCATAGTTTTCCACCTCGCCTTTGTTGATTTGTTCTTCATCTTTGAATAAAATTGATTCGTGCCAAGCCACTTTGAGTATTTTCTTCTTCCTTGACAACTTCTTCTTTTTAAGTTCATTTTTATTCTTTAATGATAAAAATGATAAGAGGTCAAAGTCATCATCACTTGAGCTTTCGCTCGAGTAGTCTTCATTTGTTCTAAGTGCCAAATCCTTTCTGTTTTTTGAAAGATTGTTCTCAAGCTCTTCATTAGCTATACAACTCATTTTGTAGGTAACTATTGACTCTCGAATTTTGATGATGAAACTAATTGTAGTGTTGTTCTAATATGTGTTTGAGTGACATAGGGCTAACGTCGATCAGGAGAGGCAAATTGATTAAAGCAGGAGGAATCAGATGTTGGGCCGAAGTGAACATGTCAAAATATTCGACGTTAGGCCGGAGGAACGGTCAACGTGTAGGCAGAAGGCTTCAGGGCGAGAATTCGGGCATCGGGCCTAGAAGAGTGGACATTACGCTAAGGAGATTGGAGTTACGAAGGTCAACATGTTGATTAGGTAAAGTCGCAAAAGTGGATGATGTGTCAAAGGATCGGATGAAGTGTCGGAAGAACCAAAGACATGCCGAACAACACATGATTAGTGCATATAATAATTTACCTAGATCGAGTTAGGTTTTAGAGTCTAATTGAGTCGGTTTAGAATGTAATTAGACCAATTCAATTAAGGGCCAACTGAGCCCAAAATAGGACTATTTTGGGCCAAGAGAAAGGCCCAAATAGTGACCCAAGAGGTGACACCATCGTGGCACAATCTCCGAGACTATGTCTGGTAGTGGTACCACCAGTGTGGGCAGTGGTACCGCCCAGACATAGCCTCCGAGAGGCTGTAGGCAGTGGTACAGCCCAACAAAGCCTCCTAGGCGGTGGTACTGCTAGTATGGGTAGTGGTACCACCTAGTGGCAGGGTGCCAAGCGGTGGTACCCCCCAATGTAGTGTCAGTGTCAGACTGACACTAGTGGTGGTACCGCCTAGCACAAGCGATGATACCGCCTATACACGGGAGACCCAGGATGAGATATTTATAGGCTCCAAGTTTGAATCAACTTGAGGCCTATAAATATCTCTCATCCCTAGTTAACATATACAAGCACAAAGAATTTAAATGTGAGAAAACGCTGCTATAATCTCTTGAGAAATTCCCTCCTCCACTCTAAGTTTAGAATTCTATTTAAGAAAGGAGTGAGTGCTTGTAAGGGTTGTCTCTTAAACCCGTAAAAAGGAGAAGAGGGGTATAAAAGGGTAGTTGATCTTCGTTCTTAAAGAAAGATCGTTAGTGGATGCCAGTGGCCTCGATGGAAGGGGAATTGGTGGGGTGGATGTAGGTCACAACGACTGAACCACTATAAACTCAATTTGTATTTTTATTTATGCAATTTACTTTTACTGCAAACTTACTTGCTTTACATCTACTACACTCTTACGTTTATGAACATGCTTTCAATCTAAGCATCTTTACAAATCTGTTTGAATCGTATGAAGAATTTTTCATAACCGACGTATTTTACCGCTGCACTAATTCACCCTCCCCTCTTAGTGCCGACCCTTTTCCTAACAATTGGTATTAGAGCCTCATTATTTCTCATTTGGTTTAACACCCAAGAGAAATGGCTCTTTTTGGTTTTCAAGAGAGACTTTCTCTTATTCATCCTCCCTTATTCAATGGGACGGGCTACAAATATTGAAAAACTTGAATGAGAGTTTTCTTACTTTCTTTGGATTTAAATTTATAGAATATTATCGAAAGCGGTTTTCAAAAGTCTTCTACTCCAATAAATCAATGGAATGATTTAAACAAGAAAACATTTTTTTTAAATACTAGAGCTATGAATGCTCTATTTTACGCTTTAGATAAAACTGAGTTTAATCGGGTTTGTACTTATGAAATGACTTTTGATATATGGCACACTCTCAAAATCACACACGAAGGCAGTAATAAAGTAAAAGATTCTAAGATAAATCTTTCGATGCATAATTTTGAACTTTTTCGAATGAAGCCAAGCGAAATCGTTATTGACATGTACACCCATTTTATGGATGTCTTCAATAGTTTAAAAGCACATGGTAGAAGTTTTTCAGATTTTAAACTTGTAAATAAAATTTTACATTCTCTTAATAAGAGTTGAGATCCAAAAGTAACTGCAATACAAGAATCAAAAAATTTAAAACATTTTTTGATTGAAGAACTAGTTGGGTCTTTAATGACCTATGAAATAAATTTTATGACACGTGGCACAAAACAAACTTGAGAACAACCTTCCAAAGAACAGGAAGGATTTCGGACTTAGAACAATCTAAGACCACTCGAGCATAAGCTCAAGTAATGGTGAACTTGAACTCCTCACTATGAAATTTAAAAAGTTCATGAAACAAAAATTAAAGAATAAAAAGAATACAACTACTTGCTATGAACACAAGAAGAGAAAAGCACTTTGAGATGAATGAATCAAGCTCCTTCGAAAATGAAGAGAAAATCAACAAAGGCGTGGTGGCAAACTATGCCTTACCGGCTTTCGACAATGAGGTAAACAACTCAAACAAAACTCCTTTACTGTATTTTGAAATTACTTGATATTTTTCAAGAGTTGTTTTTAATTTAATTTAAGAAAATTATATAATTTTTTCTTGAAAATTGCATGTTTAATAATGTAATGAAAATGCAAAAAAATAGGAATCATGCTTATCTTTCAAGTAATTTTGAAAATGATCATGAAAATGGTATGTTTTATGATAAACAAACAAAATGATTTCGATTAAAAATGTCTTATGAAATCATGCTTGATGTTTTAATGATGTAATAATACAATAAAATGTTAGATATAAATCTAGTGCTTGTACACCAAACAAGATTAATCATATTGTTTCTTGACTTTGATTGAATATGCTCTATGACTAATGAAATCATGTTTTGATTTGAAGTAATGATTTGATATCATGCTTAATGAGTTTATATTTCAAAATTATGTATGATAATTCTTGAGATTTATGGATGTCTTCAATAGTTTAAAAGCACATGGTAGAAGTTTTTCAGATTTTAAACTTGTAAATAAAATTTTACATTCTCTTAATAAGAGTTGAGATCCAAAAGTAACTGCAATACAAGAATCAAAAAATTTAAAACATTTTTTGATTGAAGAACTAGTTGGGTCTTTAATGACCTATGAAATAAATTTTATGACACGTGGCACAAAACAAACTTGAGAACAACCTTCCAAAGAACAGGAAGGATTTCGGACTTAGAACAATCTAAGACCACTCGAGCATAAGCTCAAGTAATGGTGAACTTGAACTCCTCACTATGAAATTTAAAAAGTTCATGAAACAAAAATTAAAGAATAAAAAGAATACAACTACTTGCTATGAACACAAGAAGAGAAAAGCACTTTGAGATGAATGAATCAAGCTCCTTCGAAAATGAAGAGAAAATCAACAAAGGCGTGGTGGCAAACTATGCCTTACCGGCTTTCGACAATGAGGTAAACAACTCAAACAAAACTCCTTTACTGTATTTTGAAATTACTTGATATTTTTCAAGAGTTGTTTTTAATTAATTTAAGAAAATTATATAATTTTTCTTGAAAATTGCATGTTTAATAATGTAATGAAAATGCAAAAAAATAGGAATCATGCTTATCTTAATGATGTAATAATACAATAAAATGTTAGATATAAATCTAGTGCTTGTACACCAAACAAGATTAATCATATTGTTTCTTGACTTTGATTGAATATGCTCTATGACTAATGAAATCATGTTTGATTTGAAGTAATGATTTGATATCATGCTTAATGAGTTTATATTTCAAAATTATGTATGATAATTCTTGAGATTTATGGATTGTCAATTTTTATGGTAATGAAAGTGGCTTTTTCAGTTTTAAAACTGACGCATGTTTTGATTTGGCATAAATGAAAAAGGTATGCTTATATAAAATAGTGTAAGTGTCATGCTTGATGATTGTATATTTATAATGCATAATGATGTAATGAAAATATTAAATGTTTTGATACCATGATTGAGTATTTTATGCATGAGATTTTAAAGTTATACATGATGATTTTTGAGATTTATTGGTCTTGAAGGTTTTTATGGTGAAATTTATTTTTTGATCCGAAATGTTGATGCATGTTTTTATTTGGCATAAAAAGACAAAAGGCATGCTTGTATGAAACAAACAACTTCAAATGAAACACATAAAAAAGGAATACATTTTCTATCTCTATCTTATTGATTTTTTGATAAAAGATTAATGAATCCATGTATATTCTGCATTTGTAATCTCTTAAAAATGATCTTGATTTGATGATTTGAATTTAAATGAGTTTTATCTTGATTTTTTGAGATTTATAACTTGAGATTTTTTATGCATGAATCCAGATATTATATCAATTGATCTCCTATGTTTCTTTTATCCATTTATAAAAGAAGAGATTTGTTGAAATAAATCATGTCTTATGGCATTCATGAAAAATTAAGACATTATGCGAATCATGTGAATATATTTACGTTGTCTTCATTGAATTTTCTAAAAAGTGATTTTGATGATTTGAATTTGAATGAAAAATTTTCAACCGAATCATGAACTTTCTTTTTGATTTCTCTACTTGAGCTATCTTTTATGAGAATAAAAAATATTCTATCTTTGATTATTTCTTCTTATTATTTACTAAAGAAGAGACTTAGACTTATGCAAACAAACTATGACCTTGATAATGGTTTGTAATGGTTTGAAATTATACATGTTATATGTTGAAGATTTGAAACCATGTTTTGATATCATGTATACCCAAGAAATGTTGATTTGACAAATTGAATGAATTGAAAATGAATGATGATTTTTCTCTTGATTATAACTTGTGATATTTTTTTATGAATCATCATCTTGATTTCTCGATATTCGATACATGAGATTTTTTCTATGAATCAAGATTTTTCATACTATGATTCTTCTTGGTATTCACTAAAAAGGATATTTCAAATTAACCATGATATGCTACTTCACATCTTGATAATTTATGACATGAGTTTTGTTATGCATTATTATCCTCTTCTTCGTTCTTATTTACAATGATAAAAGAGGATAAAAGAAATCACTAGCATTTTAAGAGATCGATAAATTTATTTATTTTATTTTGCATCTCTTGCAAATAATTTTGATGAACTTGATTAATTGAAGTTGAATGTTTGGTAATAATAATCATGAAGTGATAAATGCTTAAAAAAATATTGATTTAATGTATGAGAGAAATAATTGGTATTATGAATGCTTTAGTATCATGCATGAGAAAAATGATGAATGTTTCATATCATAATCAAAATGATTGATTTAATGCATGAAGTGGTACGATCCTTGGGTGAATGGGAAAAGCATATTTTAATTATACGGTGACAGAATACGAAAAGACCTTGGGGCTCCCAAAGACTGGAAGGTTTCCGAGTTCATTGCTAATGGTACCTGGTGTCTCCCTACTCCTATTTCTCCTAAAATGTTATCACTTTGGCCGACTATCATAGCTATTCCAATCAGGAACAACTCTTCAGATGTACTTATTTGGCTTCATGACAATGGCAAATTTAGTGCCACATCCGCATTGAATCAAATTAGGCAAAGAAATAACAAGTGGCTCCCAAGCAGTTGGACATGGGATCGACCGGGATCACAGAGACATTCCTTATGTACATGGCAGGCCCTTTTGAATAAACTACCTACAATAGACAATATGAAAAGAAGAGGTATCCATCATGTTAACCGATGCTCCCTTTGCATGCAACAAGAAGAAACTATTGACCATCTCTATTTTGCTTGTGACTTATACTAAATGGATATGGAAGGAGATTCTCCAGTGATTCGAACTCAATAGAATGCCACAACCAAACTTGCATCAAGAATTAGGTGACCTCATGCAATATTTTTCAAGAAAGGGCCTCTTACACAATTGACAAAGGTTATATTCAGATGCGCTATTTGGTGGATGTGGAAGGAAAGATGTAGCAGAATCTTTGAGTGTCAGCTCTTGACAGAGATTATTAGAGACTCAAGATCATGTATGGAGAACGATCTCAAAATGGAGCACTTTACACGAAGAGAAAAAGATATTTTTATCAAATTCAATTTTGCTATTAGCTAAAGACCTTGGGCATGAAAAGCTATACCCATAGGAAATCTTGGTATATCTGGACTTTACATTTTATTTGTTGGCCACAGTTAAGAGTTATAGTCTATAGCATGTGTAGTTATAACTACCGCATGAGTACTCTACGAGTTACCTAGCTTCGTCTATAACTTATATAGACAAAGCTATTTGTAGAAACTTTACACAAAATCAATTTACTTTTACTTATAAAAAAAAAGAGAAAAGGGAAATCTAAAATATAGCAAATAAATGGATAAACA
This sequence comes from Musa balbisiana, assembly GCA_004837865.1. Taxonomy (NCBI): domain Eukaryota; kingdom Viridiplantae; phylum Streptophyta; class Magnoliopsida; order Zingiberales; family Musaceae; genus Musa; species Musa balbisiana. The sequence continues at coordinate 31,575,610 of CM017188.1, forward strand.
AACCTCAAACTTGAGCCGAGCTCTGATACCAAATGATGGAAATCTTCAACTTAGCAACCATACACCCCGATAGCTAAAGAGCTATGATACATATGGAATGCAAATTGAATCCCTCCAACGAATTGTAACAAGATGGATCGTTCAAGATTGAAGTTCAGGAAACTATTCTAATCACGTTATCAATGAGAATTTGATGAAGTAATTAGAACAGCACTTTGATTCCCTTAAAACGCCACAAACTAAGAAGCTTGATAAGTTCAAAGGAAAAACAAAGATTTTTGAACTTTGGAACTTATCAAGCTTTTCTGCTTGTGGCGTTCAAAACCCAAAAATCTTTGTTTTTTCTTTCAACTTATCAAGCTTCTTAGTTTGTGGCGTTTTAAGGGAATCAAAGTGCTGTTCTAATTACTTCACAAATTCTCATTGATAAAGTGATTAGAATAGTTTCCTGAACTTCAATATTGAATGATCCATCTTGTTTCAATTCGTTGGAGGGATTCAATTTGCATTCTATATGTATCATAGCTCTTTTAGCTATCGGGGTGTATGGTTGCTAAGTTGAAGATTTCCATCAGGATCCCTCCAAAATTGGAGCAATGCAGAACTGGCCGACCTCGAGGAACATAAAATTGTTACGTGACTTTCTCAGCTTAATAGGCTACAATCGTAAGTTCATGAAAAACTATGGAAAGATCAGTGCACCACTTACTTTCTTGCTGAAAGAAGATGCTTTCCAATGGTCAAATAAAAACACCACTGCCTTCAATGAATATAAAGCCGCAATGACGACAACGCTCGACATCAGCAAGACTTTTGTTATTGAAGTCGATGCCTTCGAACTCGGAATTAGTGTTATACTAACACAAGATGGCCGCACCTTCGCTTATACTAGTAAGGCATTATCTCCTTCCAATCTAAAAATGACTATTTATGATAAGGAGATGCTTGCGATTGTGCATGCAGTGGCCAAATGGAGATCGTACTTGATCAAGCGACGCTTTCAAATCAAAACTGGCCATAAAAGCCTAAAATATTTTTTGGAGTAGAAGATATCTTCCCCTGAGCAGAAAAAATGGATAACAAAGCTTCTTGGATATGATTATGAAATAACTTACAAAAAGGGGAAAGAGAATGTTATTGTAGATGCGCTTTCACGGCTACCCAAACAAGCTGAATTTTCGACCATTTCACTTTCGACCTGTGACTTAAGGATATTAAGAGGGAATGGCAGGAAGATCCAGAGACTAGTAAGATTATAAAAAAATTGGAGGTAGCACTAAACTCCATGGCTCATTACAATTGGGCCTCAAAAGAATTACGCTATAAGGGACGCATTGTGCTTGTGCCAAATTCTACTTGCATCTTCACGAGTAGATTTGGACAGAGTTATTCCATATACAGGGCGCTAAATTGAAAAAGAGTATCACGTATCACCCACAAGCTGATAGCCAGACGGAAGTGGTAAACAGGTGCTTGGAGATAGCCCAAAGCCACCCACTAAATATGACTACCCAAGGAGAACTCCAAACCCAGTTGAGTGCTATTATTGATCGACGGATCGTGACTCAACGACAATGACCCATTACTGAAGTGCTAATATAATAGGCGAACTTACCAGTAGAAAGTGCTACTTAAGAGAACTATGATAACTTGAAGATCAAATTTTCAAAATTCATGGATTGTCAGCCTCGAGGACAAGGCTGATTTGAAGAGGGCGGGCGGGTCTGTTAGGACTCTAGCTAGGAGAGTCCTAATTGATAGGGACATTCATGTAAAACCTACCTAAGCCGACCCTTATTAAAGAGGTGAAGAGGCTAGGGTTTGGAGGTTATTTCTTAAAGAAGAATTATGAGTTATAAAGAAATAGGAGTCTTGAGTAGAAGTCTTAATTAAGTAGGAGTCTTGAATAGGAGTCCTATTAGGAGTTAGGGTTTAGAAACCCTATAAATAATCATGTATTCCTCCTCTTTTTTACAGCCTTTGTGCAGCAACTTGAGGAAGGAACCCCTATAGAGTTCCAAGGAGGCCGATCCCCTAAAGAGATCAACCCCAATCTTAGAATCTACAAGGGTTCTAACATGCCCCTATCAATTAAGACTCTCCCAGCTAGAGTCCTAACAGGTTAAAACATACACTGAGCAATTTTTTTATTCCTTACTCAACCAAGCGGGGCAACCTAATAATATTCATGTGGAGCCAACTAGAAAGCTTGATTCGAGTGTCATTTCTATCCTCAGTGCCCCAATTACAGATGACGAAATAGTAAGAGTTGTCTTTAAGTCACCAATGCACAAAAGCCCTAGTCCAAACGGTTTTTCTACTGAATTTTACCAAATTACATGGTCTATTATTTGTAATGATGTGATTAAATCTTGCCAACACTTTTTCTCTTTAGGTCATATTCTTAGAGAGATGAATTGCACTTTTATTTCTTTAATTCCGAAGAATGCAGGGGTTGATTCACTAGAGAACTAACGACCCATATCTTTATGTAACTTTATTTACAAGATCATCTCCAAAGTGTTAGTAGATAGATTGCAAAAAGTAATACACAAGATAATTAGTCGAAATCAGGCTGCTTTCATCAAAGGGAGAAGTATACATCATAATATTCTGCTGGCTAATGAGTCAAGGATCTGCACTCAAAAGCAAGAGGGATAAAAATATTTTAAAGCTTATCTATGAAAAGCCTTTGACTCAGTTAATAGGAACTTTATCTATAAGATGCTCCTCGGTATGAACTTCCCTCAACAATGGGTTAATTGGATCCAATGTTGTTTAGAAACTCCAAAGTTTTCAATACTCTTCAATGGCTCACCTATTGGTTTTTTTGGGAGCAAGAATCGCATCCGACAAGGCAATCCACTCTCTCCATATCTCTTTACTATTGCAATGGAAGGACTTAGCTGTATGTTGGAATATGCGGTCTTTGATGGCAGTATTAAGGTATCCCATGTTGGCCCTATTCATATATCACTTATAATCTTTGCAGATGATCTTCTTATCTTTCTTCAGAATGATTCAACTTCAGTAAGAAACCTGGCTACTATTCTGAATGATTTTGGTATAGTTTCTGACCTTCAGTTAAATCATGTGAAAAGTAAAGTCTACATGAGCCCTTGCATTGAGGACAAAGACGTTATTGCATATACCCTAGGGGTTAGTGAGAGAAATTTGCCAGTTACATATCTGGGTCTCCCACTCATATCCACTGGCATTCACAAAACCCACTGTCAGCCTATCCTGCAAAAAATAAAGAACAGAATTTCCTCCTGGAAAAATAGGCTTCTTTCAAAAGCAGGACGACTTGAACTCATCCGTTCGGTATTGTACTCTTACTCTATATATTGGTCTAATGCATTACTTTTGCCTGTTGGACTTCTCCAAGATATTGAACAGTTATTAATAAACTTTTTTTTTATAAGTAAAAAGTAAATTGATTTTGTGTAAAGTTTCTACAAATAGCTTTGTCTATACCAGTTATAGACAAAGCTAGATAACTCGTAGAGTACTCATGCGGTAGTTATGACTACACATGCTGTAGACTATAACTCTTAACTGTGGCCAACAAATAAAATATAAAGTCCAGATATGCCAAGATTTCCTGTGGGTACAACTTTTAACTTCATGCCCAAGGTTTTTAGCTAATAGCAAAATTGAATTTGATAAAAATATCTTTTTCTCTTCGTGTAAAGTGCTCCGTTTTGATATCGTTCTCCATATAAGATCTTGAGTCTCTAATAATATTTGTCAAGAGCTGAGCATTGTTTGTGTGTTGACACTCAAAGATTCTGCTACATCTTTCCTTTCACATCCACCAAATAGCGCATCTGAAAGTAACCTTTGCCAATTGTGTAAGAGGTCCTTTTCTTGAAAAACATTGGTTGCGGCATTCTATTGAATTCGAATCGCTGGAGAATCTCTTTCCATATCCATTTAGTATAGTCATAAGCAAAATACAGATGATCAATAGTTTCTTCTTGTTGCATGCAAAGGGAGCATCGGTTAACATGATGGATACCTCTTCTTTTCATATTGTCTATTGTAGGTAGTTTATTCAAAAGGGCCTGCCATGTACATAAGGAATGTCTCTGTGATCCCGTTCGATCCCATGTCCAATTGCTTGGGAGTCACTTGTTATTTTTTTGCCTAATTTGATTCCATGCGGATGTGGCACTAAATTTGCCATTGTCATGAAGCCAAATAAGAACATCTGAAGAGTTGTTCTTGATTGGAATAGTTGTGATAGTCGGCCAAAGTGATAACATTTCAGGAGAAATAGGAGTAGGGAGATACCAGTACCATTAGCAATGAATTCAGAAACCTTCCAATCTTTGGGAGCCCCAAGGTCTTTCCATATTCTATCACCATATAATTGAAATATACTTTTCCCATTCACCCAAGGATCGTACCACATATTAGTATTAGTTCCAGTAGAGATTGCGTACCAAATGTGTTTGATTAGCCAATTCCTTGCCTTTAAAATTCTTTTCCAAGATGCAGAGTAGTATGTTCTTGTTGAAATTTCCCAAATCGATTCTTTTGAAAGATACCTAGCAGAAACCCATTGTGACCATAAGGAACATTTGTTTTGCAAAAGGTCCCACAATTGCTTTACCAAACATTGCTTTATTTTCAATCTCTAGTATTTCTAAAGTTCAGCCCCCCTTCATCTTTCGGTTTGCAGATGCTGTCCCAATTTACCATATGCATTGTCTTATCATTTGTGCCATTCCAGAAGAAGTTTATTAATAACCGTTCAATATCTTGGAGAAGTCCAACAGGCAGAAGAAATGCATTTGACCAATATATAGAGTAAGAGTTCAATACCGAATGGATGAATTCAAGTCGTCCTGCTTTTGAAAGAAGCCTATTTTTCCAGGAGGAAATTCTGTTCTTTATTTTTTGTAGGATAGGCTGACAGTGGGTTTTCTGAATGCCAGTGGATATGAGTGGGAGACCCAGATATGTAACTGGTAGATTTTCCTCACTAACCCCTAGGGTATGTGCAATAACGTCTTTGTCCTCAATGCAAGGGTTAATGTAGACTTTATTTTTCGCATGATTTAACTGAAGGCCAGAAACTATACCAAAATCATTCAGAATAGTAGCCAGGTTTCTTACTGAAGTTGAATCATTTTGAAGAAAGATAAGAATATCATCTACAAAGATTATATGTGATATATGAATAAGGCCAGCATGGGGTACCTTAATACTGCCATCAGAGACCGCATATTCCAACATATAGCTAAGTCCTTCCATTGCAATAGTAAAGAGATATGGAGAGAGTGGATCGCCTTGTCGGATGCTATTCTTGCTCCCAAAAAAACCAATAGGTGAGCCGTTGAGGAGTATTGAAAACTTTGGAGTTTCTAAGCAACATTGAATCCAATTAACCCATTGCTGAGGGAAGTTTATACCGAGGAGCATCTTATAGATAAAGTTCCGATTAATTGAGTCAAAGGCTTTTCGTAGATCAGCTTTAAAACAGATTTTTGTCCCTCTTGCTTTTGAGTGCAGATCCTTGACCAAGTCATTAGCCAGTAGAATATTATGATGTATACTTCTTCCTTTGATGAAAGCAGACTGATTTGGACTAATTATCTTATGTATTACCTTTTGCAATCTATCTGCTAACACTTTGGAGATGATCTTGTAAATAAAGTTACATAAAGATATGGGTTGATAGTTCTCTAGTTAATCAACACCTTCATTCTTGGGAATTAGAGAAATAAAAGTGCAATTCATCTCTCTAAGAATATGACCTGAAGAGAAAAAGTGTTGGCAAGCTTTAATCAAATCATTACCAATAATAGACCATGTAATTTGGTAAAATTCAGCAGGAAATCTGTTTGGACCAGGGCTTTTATGCTTTTGTGACTTAAAGATAACTCTTACTATTTCATCATCTGTAATTGGGGCATCGAGGATAGAAATGGCATCTGAATCAAGCTTTCTAGTTGGCTCCACATGAATATTATTAGGTTGCCCCGCTTGGTTGAGTAAGGAATAAAAAAATTGCTCAGTGTATGCTTTAGCCTCATCTAAATTCTCAATAAGATTGTTATCTTTGTCTCTGCATTTTCTGATGCCGTTAACGACTCTTCGAGTAGCAATGGAAGCATAAAAAAACTTAGTATTGGAATCCCCTAAAGTAAGCCAATTCTGTCAAGACTTCTGTTTTGCAAAACTTTCCTCTAGCTTCTATCTCTTTGTCGATAAGATTTTCATCATGAGGCTGAAGTTGCAGCTGATGTTGCATTGCTATTAGTTCCTTTCTGCAAAATTGAACTCGGGTGGTAATATTGCCAAAGGTATTTGTATTCTACTCCTTAAGTGCTGCTTTGCAGGCTTTGAGTTTTTGGCAGAAGATGTAAGGGGGGGATCCATGCACATTAACATTACAAGCTGATCTGATAACATCAAGGAACTGAGGATGAGTACTCCACATGTTAAAGAATCTAAATGGTTTCTTGCCTTTTGGTGTTGCTTTATCTGCGTGTATGTACATTAAAGAATGATAAGAAAATAATGGAGCATCATACTCAAGAAGTGAATCAGGGTAAACTATTAACCATTCTTGATTAATCAGATATCTATCGAGTCTGGCCATTATTTTTCTATTAGCAGCACCTTGATTACTCCAGGAGAGCCAATTACCCACAGATTTCATATCAGTCAATGCAGCAGTATCTATGTAATCATTAAAACTTTCAAGCTGCCTTTCTGAAAGCTGTCTACCCCCCACTTTTTCATTTGTGTACCGAACAATATTAAAGTCACCTAGAACAATCCAAGGTACATTAAAACTGCCATCTGCAATGTTAGTTAGATCAGACCACAGTGTATTTCTTTCTTGCATACTGTTTGAAGCATATATACCAGTGAAATTGAATTAACAGTCATTCTTTTTGTCCTCTACCTTAAGATGGATGAATTGATCAGTAACAGAAATAAACCAAGCATTAATAGAGTTGGGATGCCATAAGACCCATATTCTATCAAAAGTTTCATTTGAGTCATTGGTAAACAGTTCTGCGTCCGGCCATATTAAATTCTTTTGAGCTTGAACGCGCGATTGTTTAATTTTTGTTTCTACTAGAATAACAATATCACATGCGACAGACTTGATTATTCTGTTGAGCTCCTGACATTTCTCAGGCTTATTAAGTCCACGAACATTCCAGCATGTTATTTTCATCAGTAATAAACAAATGGAAAAGGTTGTAAGGTATTCATCCTATGACTTTGGATGGAGTGTACCATCCTTTTTCTTATCCTTTGGTTTTGTATTTTCCTCCCGTACAATATCCTTACCTTTAATGGCTTTATTCTTATATTTATCCACTTCATCTACAGCTTGCAGATGTTTAAACTTTAAAATACCTTGAATCATGTGGTCTTGATTGGCAGGGTTTGTTGAAGCATGATAAGATTGTTGCAGCACAATATCCTGGTTAGTACTTGTTGGAGCAGCCTAGTTAGAAAGGCTTGTTGGGGCATGAGTTTGTTGAGACAAAATAACTTTGTTAGCGATGTTTGTTGCAGCCTGAGTTTGTTGAGGAAGAATATCCTTGTTGGCGATATTTGTTTGGGCCTGAGTTTGTTGAGCTATTGTGGACGGATCCGATGATATTGGAAGAGATGAAGTTCCTGACTTATGCTTTTCCTGTCCACTAGTACCATGGGAAACTTCTGTTGTGGAAGGTTTCGACGTTATAGGAAGAGATAAAGTTTTGAATTTGTCCTTCTGTTCGTGGTGTTGTCCTTGCGAGTTGGAATATAGTCTTCGCCACCATCGGTGCTACTACCATGAAAGATGACTCGCTTTGTTGCTGAGGCGCTTGACGTGGTTGATAGACCTTTGTGATCGGTTTTGGAGTTTGCTGACAAGCTCCATTTGCATGACCAAAAGATAAGCAACGTTGACATCGTTGTGGCTTCCAGGAATATGAGACATATATCTTCCGACTGTTCCCATCAAGATCACGATAGAAAACCTCATTAGGAAGATCTTCGTCGGAAGAAACCAGTACACACGATCGTGCAAATGCTAATCTCGTCTGAGCTGCTGTAGCTTTGTCAATGTAGAGTGGCTGTCCTAGAGTGCATAACTTTGCAATAAAGCGTCGACTCCAAAATGTAGAGGAAGACCTTGAAAGGATACCATAATGGAATAGACTGTAGACTATCTAATTCCAAATGGACATCAGGAGACCAGCATCGTAGAATCATTGGATGGCCGCGAATAGTCCAGAATCCTTCGAGGACCCGTTGCAAATCTTCTTCAGAGTATAGCTTGCAAACAAAGAATCCGTTCTCTAGCATATAAAGATCAAATGATGGTATTCCCCATCGAGTTTTGATAAATGAGGAGTAGTGAGAAATAAGATGTTTTGAGACCTACCACATAGCCAACAATCGCCATAGACCATGTCTCAATAAAGCTCTACTGAATCAGCAGTCTCGTATACAGCTATCTTCTTATCAGCCTGAGAGATCAGATCACCGCTACAGTAGCATCGCCCTAGGGAGATCAGATCACCGCTACAGTAGCATCGCCCTAGGGAGATCAGATCACCGCTACAGTAGCATCGCCCTAGGGAGATCAGATCACCGCTACAGTAGCATCGCCCTAGGGAGATCAGATCACCGCTACAGTAGCATCGCCCTAGGGAGATCAGATCACCGCTACAGTAGCATCGCCCTAGGGAGATCAGATCACCGCTACAGTAGCATCGCCCTAGGGAGATCAGATCACCGCTACAGTAGCATCGCCCTAGGGAGATCAGATCACCGCTACAGTAGCATCGCCCTAGGGAGATCAGATCACCGCTACAGTAGCATCGCCCTAGGGAGATCAGATCACCGCTACAGTAGCATCGCCCTAGGGAGATCAGATCACCGCTACAGTAGCATCGCCCTAGGGAGATCAGATCACCGCTACAGTAGCATCGCCCTAGGGAGATCAGATCACCGCTACAGTAGCATCGCCCTAGGGAGATCAGATCACCGCTACAGTAGCATCGCCCTAGGGAGATCAGATCACCGCTACAGTAGCATCGCCCTAGGGAGATCAGATCACCGCTACAGTAGCATCGCCCTAGGGAGATCAGATCACCGCTACAGTAGCATCGCCCTAGGGAGATCAGATCACCGCTACAGTAGCATCGCCCTAGGGAGATCAGATCACCGCTACAGTAGCATCGCCCTAGGGAGATCAGATCACCGCTACAGTAGCATCGCCCTAGGGAGATCAGATCACCGCTACAGTAGCATCGCCCTAGGGAGATCAGATCACCGCTACAGTAGCATCGCCCTAGGGAGATCAGATCACCGCTACAGTAGCATCGCCCTAGGGAGATCAGATCACCGCTACAGTAGCATCGCCCTAGGGAGATCAGATCACCGCTACAGTAGCATCGCCCTAGGGAGATCAGATCACCGCTACAGTAGCATCGCCCTAGGGAGATCAGATCACCGCTACAGTAGCATCGCCCTAGGGAGATCAGATCACCGCTACAGTAGCATCGCCCTAGGGAGATCAGATCACCGCTACAGTAGCATCGCCCTAGGGAGATCAGATCACCGCTACAGTAGCATCGCCCTAGGGAGATCAGATCACCGCTACAGTAGCATCGCCCTAGGGAGATCAGATCACCGCTACAGTAGCATCGCCCTAGGGAGATCAGATCACCGCTACAGTAGCATCGCCCTAGGGAGATCAGATCACCGCTACAGTAGCATCGCCCTAGGGAGATCAGATCACCGCTACAGTAGCATCGCCCTAGGGAGATCAGATCACCGCTACAGTAGCATCGCCCTAGGGAGATCAGATCACCGCTACAGTAGCATCGCCCTAGGGAGATCAGATCACCGCTACAGTAGCATCGCCCTAGGGAGATCAGATCACCGCTACAGTAGCATCGCCCTAGGGAGATCAGATCACCGCTACAGTAGCATCGCCCTAGGGAGATCAGATCACCGCTACAGTAGCATCGCCCTAGGGAGATCAGATCACCGCTACAGTAGCATCGCCCTAGGGAGATCAGATCACCGCTACAGTAGCATCGCCCTAGGGAGATCAGATCACCGCTACAGTAGCATCGCCCTAGGGAGATCAGATCACCGCTACAGTAGCATCGCCCTAGGGAGATCAGATCACCGCTACAGTAGCATCGCCCTAGGGAGATCAGATCACCGCTACAGTAGCATCGCCCTAGGGAGATCAGATCACCGCTACAGTAGCATCGCCCTAGGGAGATCAGATCACCGCTACAGTAGCATCGCCCTAGGGAGATCAGATCACCGCTACAGTAGCATCGCCCTAGGGAGATCAGATCACCGCTACAGTAGCATCGCCCTAGGGAGATCAGATCACCGCTACAGTAGCATCGCCCTAGGGAGATCAGATCACCGCTACAGTAGCATCGCCCTAGGGAGATCAGATCACCGCTACAGTAGCATCGCCCTAGGGAGATCAGATCACCGCTACAGTAGCATCGCCCTAGGGAGATCAGATCACCGCTACAGTAGCATCGCCCTAGGGAGATCAGATCACCGCTACAGTAGCATCGCCCTAGGGAGATCAGATCACCGCTACAGTAGCATCGCCCTAGGGAGATCAGATCACCGCTACAGTAGCATCGCCCTAGGGAGATCAGATCACCGCTACAGTAGCATCGCCCTAGGGAGATCAGATCACCGCTACAGTAGCATCGCCCTAGGGAGATCAGATCACCGCTACAGTAGCATCGCCCTAGGGAGATCAGATCACCGCTACAGTAGCATCGCCCTAGGGAGATCAGATCACCGCTACAGTACCATCGCCCATCGCCCGTGAGAGAAAGATGACGCTGCAGGAGTCAGATCGCCCTAGGGAGATCAGATCACCGCTACAGTAGCATCGCCCTAGGGAGATCAGATCACCGCTACAGTAGCATCGCCCTAGGGAGATCAGATCACCGCTACAGTAGCATCGCCCTAGGGAGATCAGTTGGGAGGATCATGGTCGCCGCTACAGTGTCGTCACCGCTACAGTACCATCGCCCCTGATCTGATCGCCGCTATAGTGTCGCCGCCGCTACAGTCGTCGCCCCTAGCTCTGGTCGCAACCGTACAGTACCGTCGCGCCCCTAGATCTGGTCGTCGCTACATGTCACCCCTGGTTGCCACTATAGTGTCCCCTGGTTTGCCACTATAGTGTCGCCCTGGTTGCCGCTACAGTTATTAATAAACTTCTTCTGGAATGACACAAATGATAAGATAATGCATATGATAAATTGGGACAGCATCTGCAAACCGAAAGATGAAGGGGGGCTGAACTTGAAAAATACTAGAGATTGGAATAAAGCATGTTTGGTAAAGCAATTGTAAGACCTTTTGCAAAACAAATATTCTTTATGGTCACAATGGGTTTCTGCTAGGTATCTTTCAAAGGAATCGATTTGGGAAATTTCAATAAGAACATACTACTCTGTAGCTTGGAAAGGAATTTTAAAGGCAAGGAATTGGCTAATCAAACACATTTCTTATGTAATCTCTACTGGAACTAATACTAATATGTGGTACGATCCTTGGGTGAATGGGAAAAGTATATATCAATTATAAGGTGACAGAATACGAAAAGACCTTGGGGCTCCCAAAGATTGAAAGGTTTCCGAATTCATTGCTAATGATACCTGGTGTCTCCCCACTCCTATTTCTCCTGAAATGTTATCACTTTGGCCGACTATCACAATTATTTCAATCAGGAACAACTCTTCAGATACACTTAGTTGGCTTCATGACAATGGCAAATTTAGTGCCACATCCACATGGAATCAAATTAGGCAAAGAAATAACATGTGGCTCCCAACCAGTTGGACATGGGATCGATCGGGATCCCAGAGACATTCCTTATGTACATAGCAGGCCCTTCTGAATAAACTACCTACAATATACAACATGAAAAGAAGAGGTATCCATCATGTTAACCGATACTCCCTTTGCATGCAACAAGAAGAAACTATTGACCATCTCTATTTTGCTTGTGACTATACTAAATGGATATGGAAAGAGATTCTCCAGCGATTCGAACTCAATAGAATGCCGCAACCAAACTTGCATTAAGAATTTGGTGACCTCATGTAATGTTTTTCAAAAAAAGAGCCTCTTACACAATTGAGAAATGTTATATTTAGATGCGCTATTTGGTGGATGTAGAAGGAAAGATGTAGTAAAATCTTTGAGTGTCAACACACAAACAATGCTCAGCTCTTGATAGAGATTATTAGAGACTCAAGATCATATATGGAGAACGATCTCAAAATGTAGCACTTTACATGAAGAGAAAAAGATATTTTTATCAAATTCAATTTTGCTATTAGCTAAAGATCTTGGGCATGATGTTAAAAGCTGTACCCACAGGAAATCTTAGCATATCTGGATGTTAGGACTCTAGCTAGGAGTGTCCTAATTGAGAGGGACATTCATATAAAACCTACCTAAGCCGACCCCTAATAAAGAGGTAAAGAGGCCAGCTAAGGTATGGTGGTTAATTCTTAGAGAAGAACTAGGAGTTGGTTAGAAGTAAGAGTCTTGAGTAGTTAGAAGTAGGAGTCTTGAGTAGGAGTCCTATTAGGAGTTAGGGTTTAGAAACCCTATAAATAGTAATGTATTCCTCCTCTTTTCACAAGCAATAGATGAATCTTTTCTGTTGCCTTTGAGCAGCAACTTGGAGGAAGGAACCCCTATAGAGTTCCAGGAGGCCGATCCCCTAAAGAGATCAACCCCAAGCTTAGAATCTGCAAGTATTCTAACACTTGGTATCAGAGCAGTGTTCTTGGCATCTCGTTGCCCTTCCATAGCCATCAATCATCTCTCCACAACCGCCCAAAGCAATTCCCACAATTGCTTAAAATATCGTCGTCAAATTCCACCTTCATCTTCACCACCGCGGATCATTCTTTGATCTCCCCGCGAATTGCAACAGTTTTTGGTAGAAATTTCGTCGAGAAACCACTATTTCTTCGACAACAATTCTGCTCTTACAAGACAACACAATTCTGCAGCAAACTTCCACTGATTTCTATCAAACCTTTGCTATCATCTACCACAGATTTAAAACTTTCATCCACAGCCCTAAAACTCCACCAAACCACACCCTCAAACTGCACCCAAAACAGCCACAAAATAAGCCTAAATCGCAGCCTACATCCACCAATCCACCAACCTTTATGACCATCACTTCTCTCAACAACAAAAGAGAGATCTTAATATCACAGGTTTGAGGCATATAGTATGGCATCTGAAGAGGCAATCAATGCTAAATTTGAAGCCTTCGAGGCGCGAATAGAGGATAAGATTCAGACTCTCTTTACCGAACTCAGTTTGGGCCGACCACTAAGCCCGAAGAAATCACATTAAGGAGAGAGCTCTAATCAATCGCACCAAGCCCGAAGAGATGACTTCCAAGAGAGGGGAGGTTGTATGACTGACCTCAACTGGATACGCATGAGGGTGGACTTCCCTAGATGGGAAGAAGGAGACCCGATTGGTTGGATCTCGCGTGCGGAGCGATATTTTCGGTACCACAAAATCATGGATGCATCTATGGTGGAAATTGCAGCTATACATCTTGAAGAGGATGCTATATAGTGGTTTAACTGGTTTGAATACACTCATGGAGTACTCTCATGGCGACAATTCAAAGAAGGACTGCTAATCCGCTTCGGACCAACCGATTACGAGAACATTGACGGACAACTAGCAAAGATCCGATAAACCTCCACCATTCAGGAATACCAAACCAGGTTTGAAAGATTATCTAATCAAACTTGTGATTGGTCCGAAAAATAGCTATTAGGGACCTTCATTGAGGGCTTAAAGCAGGAGATCCGGGGAGAAATTAAAGCGCGACAACCATACACGCTTATGGCAGCCATCTCTTTCGCACGACTTCAAGAGGAGCGATTGAACCATGAAGCCCAGAGGACTAGGATCGCTCCTCGACCTGCAATACTAAAGCCCTCAGCCCCCCCTACTATTAACTGAGCACCTGCACCAAAAAGGTTGACAAGAGAAGAGCTTCGGGAGCGATCTGCGAAGGGGTTATGTTGGCATTGCGACGAGTCGTGAAGCCGCGAGCATTACTGTAGAAAAGGGAGGCTTCTTATGATTGAACCAGTAGAAGAAGAGGTCATTGAACATCCAGAAGAGAGCTTTGAACATAATGAAGAAGATGTGGAAGAAGAGCCACAACCAACCGACGTTACAGTACACCCATTAGCCGGCTACTCCAACCCGTAAACGATGAAAGTTGGAGGCCTTCTCAAACAACAACCGATCACTGTTCTCATCGACACGGGCAGTACTAATAACTTCCTAAACAGTAAGGTTACTGCTCGGATGGCACTACATATAGAAGGTTGCAGTAAGTTCGATGTAACGGTTGCTGACGGCAGAATCCTAAAGTGCGACCAAAGATGCCCGCAGGTGAAACTATTGCTGCAAGACCAAGAAATTATGACCGACTTCTTCCTCCTACCAATTGATGACTATGAGGCCATGCTTGGTATAGAATGGCTGACTATACTAGGTGATGTCTCTTAGAACTTTTCTAAATTAATTATGAAATTCTACAAAGGCAAACAGATCATCCTACATGGGAAGCGCGGAAGCAACGTAACCACCGTTTCAACCCAACGAATGGAGAAAGTTTTGCACAAGATAAATGGTGGCCTTTTGATATCCTCACCTCTAGAAGGATGAAATTGAAAAGATCATAAAGGAGATGATTGAAACAGGAGTGATTCGGCCAAGTTGTAGCCCCTATTCCTCACCGATGCTACTTGTACACAAGAAGGATGGAACTTGGCGGATATGCATCGACTACCGAGCTTTAAATGACATCATTGTCAAGGATAAGTACCCAATAATAGTGGTGGATGAACTTCTTGATGAATTAAAAGAAGCTCGAGTCTTCACGAAGTTAGACCTTCGATCCGGTTACCACCAAATTCGAGTATGTGAAGATGACATTCTAAAAACTGCATTCCGCACACATGATGGCCATCATAAATTCTTGGTAATGCCTTTTGGACTCACTAATGCTCCTACAACCTTTCAAAGTCTCATGAACGATATTTTTCGAAGCTTTCTTCGCAAATTTGTATTGGTATTTTTCGATGATATTCTCATTTATAGCCCTTCTCTTGAGAGTCACTTTCAGCATTTACGGATTGTTTTGACGATCCTTCGGGAGAATACTCTTTTTGTTAAGCAACCAAAGTGCAGCTTTCTCTAGCAAAAAGTAGAGTACCTTGGGCACATAATATCAGAAGAAGGGGTGGCGGTAGACCCAACAAAAATTGAGGCAATGCAAGGCTGGCCGAAACCTACAAACGTGAAATTACTACATGGGTTCCTTGGACTAACGGGCTACTACCGAAAATTTGTTAAGGACTATGGGAAGATCAGTGCACCCCTCACATCTCTATTGAAAAAAGATGTCTTCCAATGGTCGGACAAAGCCTTCGCTGCCTTCGACAAACTTAAGGCAGCCATGACAATGACGCCAGTGCTAGCACTACCAGATTTCAGCCGACCCTTCATCATTGAGGCCGACGCATCTGGAGTCGGAATTGGAGCCATTCTCATGCAAGATGGTCGACCACTCACATACACTAGCAAGGCATTGTCTCCCTCCCATCAAAATATGTCAATACATGATAAGGAGATGCTAGCCATTGTGCACGTGGTAACGAGGTGGAGACCCTACCTGATTGGCCGGTAATTTTAAATTAAAACCGACCATAGAAGTCTCAAATACTTTTTGGAGCAAAAGATATCATCTCCTGAGCTGCAAAAATAGGTAACTAAACTTCTTGGATTTGTTTATGAAATTATTTATAAAAAGGGGAAAGAAAACGTTATTGCAGATGCACTCTCACGACTACCTGAGCAAGCTATGGTTTCAGCCATCTCCCTTCCTACCACCAGTCTCCTTGAAGATATTTGGGAAGAATGGAAGAAGGATCCAGAGATTAGCAACAACATAAAAAAATTGGAGGAGGATCCAAATGCAATAGCCCACTACACTTGAGATTCAAGGGATCTACGCTACAAAGGTCGCATTGTGCTTATACCTGACTCCCCTTGCATCACAATTATCCTACATAAAATGCACTCCACACCTTTAGCAGGGCACTCCGGATTTCTGAGAACCTACAAAAGAGTGAAGCAGAATTTTTATTGAAGAGGGATGAAAAATATTATTGCTAAATATGTGGCATAATGTGATGTATGTCAATAGCACAAGGGTGAAACAGTGGCAAATCCAGGGAAGCTACAACCACTACACATACCGGACTCAGTGTGGACTAACATATCCATGGACTTCATCGAAGGGCTGCCACCTTCCAAAGGTAAAAGCACAATTCTCGTGATGGTTGATCGACTTACAAAATATGCTCATTTTTATGCTGTGAGAAATCCCTACACTGCTGCTAGTATTGCCCATATTTTCATAGAAAATATTATTAAACTGCATGGGATGCCAAGGTCCATTGTAAGTGATCGTGATAAGATCTTCACCAGTAAATTTTGGATCGAGTTATTTCAGTTACAAGGCACCAAACTCAAGATGAGCACAGCATATCATCCACAAACTGATGGCCAAACAGAGGTGGTAAACAGGTGTTTAGAGATGTACCTTCGGTGTTACACCAGTGATCGACCAAAAGAGTGGGCGAAATGGCTTCCCTGGACTGAATGGTGGTATAATACTACATATCATTCATCTATAAAATGTACCCCTTATGAAGCATTGTATGGTCGGCCAGCCCCTGTGATTCCAAAGTATGTAATTGGCTCGGCCAAGGTAGATCAGGTTAACCAAGAATTGATTGATAAAGACAAACTCCTACAGCTATTAAAGGATAATCTCTTTACCGCTCAAAGCCAGAATGAAGCAGCAAGCCGACACACGACGAAGCGAAAGAGAATTTTCAGTAGGAGATTGAGTTTATCTTCGCCTATAGCCATACAAGCAACTCTCCATCAAAACTCGAGCCTCCATGAAGCTATCCCCACATTTTTATGGGCCTTATCAGATCACAGAGCGTATTGGAGCCGTGGCGTACAGACTTAAATTGCCTGAGGATGCCAAAATTCACCCTGTCTTCCACGTGTCATGCCTGAAGCCCAAGTTGGGAGAATACGAGTCACCCCAAATCCAACTGCCCAACACCACTGAGGATGGAGTTATTCAAGCCCAACAAGTCATCCTCGATCGCAGGATCATGATGAGTCACCGACGTCCCTCTACTGAAGTACTAGTGCATTGAGGGAACCATATGATGAGCTAAAGACCCGGTTTCCTGAGTTTATGGAATCTCAGCCTTGAGGGCAAGACTGATTTGAAGAGGGTCCTAATTGAGAGGGATATTCATGTAAAACGTACCTAAGCTAACCCCTAATAAAGAGGTAAAGAGGCCAGCTAAGGTATGGTGGTTATTAGGAGTTAGTTAGAAGTAGGAGTCCTATTAGGAGTTAGTTAGAAGTAGGAGTCCTATTAGGAGTTAGTTAGAAGTAGGAGTCCTATTAGGAGTTAGTTAGAAGTAGGAGTCCTATTAGGAGTTAGTTAGAAGTAGGAGTCCTATTAGGAGTTAGTTAGAAGTAGGAGTCCTATTAGGAGTTAGTTAGAAGTAGGAGTCCTATTAGGAGTTAGTTAGAAGTAGGAGTCCTATTAGGAGTTAGTTAGAAGTAGGAGTCCTATTAGGAGTTAGTTAGAAGTAGGAGTCCTATTAGGAGTTAGTTAGAAGTAGGAGTCCTATTAGGAGTTAGTTAGAAGTAGGAGTCCTATTAGGAGTTAGTTAGAAGTAGGAGTCCTATTAGGAGTTAGTTAGAAGTAGGAGTCCTATTAGGAGTTAGTTAGAAGTAGGAGTCCTATTAGGAGTTAGTTAGAAGTAGGAGTCCTATTAGGAGTTAGTTAGAAGTAGGAGTCCTATTAGGAGTTAGTTAGAAGTAGGAGTCCTATTAGGAGTTAGTTAGAAGTAGGAGTCCTATTAGGAGTTAGTTAGAAGTAGGAGTCCTATTAGGAGTTAGTTAGAAGTAGGAGTCCTATTAGGAGTTAGTTAGAAGTAGGAGTCCTATTAGGAGTTAGTTAGAAGTAGGAGTCCTATTAGGAGTTAGTTAGAAGTAGGAGTCCTATTAGGAGTTAGTTAGAAGTAGGAGTCCTATTAGGAGTTAGTTAGAAGTAGGAGTCCTATTAGGAGTTAGTTAGAAGTAGGAGTCCTATTAGGAGTTAGTTAGAAGTAGGAGTCCTATTAGGAGTTAGTTAGAAGTAGGAGTCCTATTAGGAGTTAGTTAGAAGTAGGAGTCCTATTAGGAGTTAGTTAGAAGTAGGAGTCCTATTAGGAGTTAGTTAGAAGTAGGAGTCCTATTAGGAGTTAGTTAGAAGTAGGAGTCCTATTAGGAGTTAGTTAGAAGTAGGAGTCCTATTAGGAGTTAGTCCTATTAGGAGTTAGTTAGAAGTAGGAGTCCTATTAAGAGTTAGGGTTTAGAAACCCTATAAATAGCCATGTATTCCTTCTCTTTTCACAAGCAATAGATGAATCTTTTCTGCAGCCTTTGAGCAGCAACTTGGAGGAAGGAACCCCTATAGAGTTCCAGGAGGCCGATCCCCTAAAGAGATCAACCCCAAACTTAGAATCTGCAAGGATTCTAACACTGGACTTTACATTTTATTTGTTGGCCACAGTTAAGAGTTATAGTCTACAGCATGTGTAGTCATAACTACCGCATGAGTACTCTACGAGTTACCTAGCTTCGTCTATAACTTGTATAGACAAAGCTATTTGTAGAAACTTTACACAAAATCAATTTACTTTTACTTATAAAAAAAAAGAGTCTCTAATAATCTCTATCAAGAGTTGAGCATTGTTTGTGTGTTGACACTCAAAGATTCTTCTACATCTCTCTTTCCATATCCACCAAATAGCACATCTGAAAGTAATCTTTGCCAGTTGTGTAAGATGCCCTTTTCTTGAGAAACATTGCATGAGGTCACCTAATTCTTGATGTAAGTTTGGTTGCAATGGCCTATTGCGTTCAAATCGCTGGAGAATCTCCTTCCATATCCATTCAGTATAATCATAAGCAAAATAGAGGTAGTCAACAGTTTCTTCTTGTTGCATACAAAGGGAGCATTAGTTAACATGATAGATACCTCTTTTCTTCATATTATCTATTATAGGTAGTTTATTAAGAAGGGCTTGCCATGTACATAGGAAATGTCTCTGTGATCCCGGTCGATCCCATGTCCAACTGCTTGGGATCTACTTATTATTTTTTTACCTAATTTGATTCCATGCGGATGTTGCACTAAATTTGCCATTGTCATAAGGCCAAATAAGTATATCTGAAGGGTTGTTCCTGATTGGGATAACTTTGATAGTCGGCCAAAGTGATAACATTTCAGGAGAAATAGGATTAGGAAGATGCCAAGTACCGTTAGCAATGAACTCGGATACCTTCCAATCTTTTGGAGCCCCAAGGTCTTTTCATATTCTGTCCTCATATAATTGAAATATACTCTTCCCATTTATCTAAGGATCGTACCATATATTAGTACTAGTTCCAGAAGTGATTGCACAAGAAATGTGTTTGATTAGCCAATTCCTTGCCTTTAAAATTCCTTTCCAAGCTGCAGAGTGATATGTTTTTGTTGAAATTTCTCAAATTGATTCCTTTGAATGGTACCTAGCAGAAACCCAATACTGTTTGATACATAAATGAAAAAGTGGGTGGTAGACAGCTTTCTGAAAGTCAGCTGCAATGATTTAATGATTATATAGACACTATCGTAATGATTGATATGAAATCTGTGGACAATTGACTCTCCTGGAGTAATTAAGGTGGATTTAACAGAAAAATAATGACTCGACTGGACAAATGTTTGATTAACTAGGAATGGTTAACAGTTTACCTTGATTCACTTCTTGAATATGATGCACTATTGTTTTCTAATCATTCTTTAATGTATATACACGCAGAAAAAGCACACCCAGAGGCAAAAAACCATTTAGATTCTTTATCATGTGGAGTACTCATCCTCAGTTCCTTGATATTATTAGATCGGCTTGGAATGTTAATGGTTCACCATTTTACATCTTATGTCAAAAGCTCAAAGCTTGCATAGCAGCACTTAAGGAGTGGAATACAAATACTATTGGAAATATTATCACCCGGGTTCAAATTTATAGAAAGGAACTACAACTTATTTATAAAGAGACAGAAGCCAGAAGTAACTTTATGCAAGCCTTAAAGCAGGAGGAAAGTTTTACAAAGCAGAAGTCTCAACAGCATTAGCTTACTCTAGGAGATTCCAATACTAAGTTTTTCTATGCTTCCATTGCTACTCGAAGGGCCATTAATCGCATAAGAAAATATAGAGACAAACATGGTAATCTTATTGAGAATTTAGATGAGGTTAAAGCATACACTGAGTGATTTTTTAATTCCTTACTCAATCAACCGTTGCATCCTAATAACATTCATGTGGAGCCAACTAGAAAGCTTGATTCAAATGACATTTCAATCCTCAATGCTCCAATTATAGATGATGAAATTGTAAGAGTTGTCTTTAAGTCACCGAAGGACAAAAGCCCTGGTCCAGATGGATTTCCAACTGAATGTTACCAAACTGCATGGATATTATTGGAAATGATGTGATTAAGGCTTGTCAACATTTTTTCTCTTCAGGTCATATTCTTAGAGAGATGAACTGCACTTTTATTTCTTTAATTCCCATGAATGTAGGGGCTGATTCACTAGAAAACTATCGACCCATATCATTATGCAACTTTATTTACAAGATCATCTTCAAAGTGTTGGCAGATAGAATGTAAAAGATATTACACAAGATCATTAGTCCAAATCAGGCAGCTTTCATCAAAGGGATAAGTATACATCATAATAATCTGCTTGCTAATGACTTGGTCAAGGATCTGCACTCAAATGCAAGAGGGACGAAAATATGTTTTAAAGTTGATTTACGGAAAGCCTTTGATTCAGTTAATAGGAATTTTATCTATAAGATGCTCATCGATATGAACTTCCCACAGCAATGGGTAAATTGGATTCGAAGTTGCTTGGAAACTCTAATGTTTTCGATACTCTTTAATGGCTCACCTATTGGCTTTTTTGGGAGCACGAATGACATCCGACAAGGTGATCCACTCTCTCCATATCTCTTTACTATTGTAATGGAAGGACTTAGTTGTATGTTGGAACAGGCAGTCTCGAATGGCAGCATTAAGTACTTAGAAGATGATTTCTCTTCTTGGTGATGGCGCTTCTTCTTGGTGGCGGTGCTTCTTCTTGGACGAAGCTCTTCTCCTCTTTGTGGAACAGAGGGCAAGAGATCGGGGTAGATCGGTGAAGGAAGAAACTGCCTCTGCACCGCCCCCTTTCCCTTGCTAATATGAATGAGCAAGTTGATCATAATTCTGCCAAAGACCCTTTAACTATTCGTGGAGGACCAATAATAAGAGCTAAAGCTAAAATGATGAAAGAAACCTTGTTTATTGGAAGGTATTTGGAAGGAGCAAGCTAGTCAAAACTTGGTCAAGGTTCTATGAATACAAGAAGAGCCTAAAATAGTCAACCTGATTCAAATAAGTCCAACCTTGAGAGAAGGATAAATTTTTAGCCTATCTTGAAGAATAAAGGTCATTCAGCCATATTAGACCATATTAAGAATTATGGGCTTATTCATGAATAATCATTCAAATCAATTCAAGGCAGATTCATGAGTAATCTGCATTCATGCATTAAGAATATGAATGTCATTTAATATATTTAATGGATTCATTCTCTTTGTACTTGGCCTTCGTACTATATAAACAAGGCTGATTCCTTTTGTAAGATAGAGAATTCAGAAGTGTATTCAAACTTCAATACCGATGATGAGTGTTTGTTTTTAAGTTCTTGCATGAACTTTGGAACTTATTAAGCTTTTTTATTTGTGGCGTTCAAAACCCAAAAAATCTTTGTTTTTCCTTTCAACTTATCAAGCTTCTTAGTTTGTGGCGTTTTAAGGGAATCAAAGTGTTGTTCTAATTACTTCATCAAATTCTCATTGATAAAATGATTAGAATAGTTTCCTGAACTTCAATCTTGAACGATCCATCTTGTTTCAATTCGTTGGAGGGGTTCAATTTGCATTCCATATGTATCATAGCTCTTTAGCTATCTGGGTGTATAGTTGCTAAGTTGAAGATTTCCATCATTTGGTATTAGAGCTCGGCTCAAGTTTGAGGTTTGCTTATCTATTTATTTGCTATATTTTAGATTTCCCTTTTCTCTTCTTCTTATTCTTCTTTTTGCACAATATCTATAATTGTTGCTCTTTCTTCATCTTTATTGCTTCTTGTGTTATTACTATTCTTCTTTGTAATTCCACACTTTATAGTATATATATATATATATAAAGAAAGATAAAAAAAGTCAGAAAAAAAGGAGAGAAAATCAAAGGTAAAATAAAGGATAAAAAAAGTCAAAAAAAAGAAGGAACGAAAATCAAAGGTAAAAAAAAAAGTAAAAAAAAAAGAGATCAGAATTGGAAAAAAAAAAATTTCGGATTCAAGGAATTGTTGCAAAATTTTATCATTGTTCATTTCAATTCTTGTTTCAGTTTCTTCATTACATACACCATTAAATTGGCCGACTCTTTTGTTTGCTTTTAAACCAGCCCAATTTCACTATTTTTGAATTGCCATAATATGATTTGTTTGTTTAGGTACCTTAGTTAATCTAAGAACTCAAATAACAAAACAAGAGAGGTAAAAGGCAAGAGTGGTGAGATCAATATCGAGAAAAGCCAAAAATTGTGTGAGAAATGTGTGGAGTGACTCAAATCTAGAGTAAAACACGTGAGGGAGTGTTGATGAGGTTATTCTAACATTGTTTTTTAGGTTGAAAGGATGCCCATAATGGAATAAACTGTAGGCTATTTAATTCCAAATGGACATCAGGAGACCAACGTCATAGAATCATTAGATGGCCGCGAATAGTCCAGAATCTTTCGAGAACCCATTGTAAATCTTCTTCAGAGTATAGCTTGCAAACAAAGAATCCGTTCTCGTTGCCGCTACAGTACCATTGCCCTAGATCTGGTCGTAGCTATAGTGTCATCGCCGCTACAGTACCGTCGCCCTAGATCTGGTCGCCGCTACCTTAAATATTAATTTAATTTAAAATTTTATTTTTTCTTCATCTTTATAATACTTGCCAATAGAAAATGAAACTAAACATCTTTTAGTTACATTGATGTCATTTCCTTTCTATAGCCAACATAACTGGTATGGATGTGGATGATTGATGGTGTCCAACTTTAGCTTCTACACCATCTCCAAAGATATCACATTCTCAAAGCTGCCGCGGTCGATGATCACCAAGCACACCTTGCCAAGAGAAGTGCATTTTGTGTGAAACACATTTTTTCTCACCCAACTATCATCGTCGGCCATATAGGAACACTTGTAAACTACGTTGCAATAAAATAGACAAACCATAAGTAATCTCTTCATCATCATCATCGTATTTTGGTTCATCCTCAGCTTCATCCTCTCCTCCATCACTATGATCTTTAACCAAAGTTACAATCCTCCTATTTGGACAATCTGAAGCAATATGTCCAAAACCATGACATTTGAACCATAAGTAATGTCGTCTCAATTAGGACTCTCCTAGCCCTAACAGACCCACCCTCTTCAAATCTGCCTTGTTCTCATGGCTAACGATCTATGAATTCTTGGAATTTGATCTTTAAGTCATCATAGTTCTCCTAAGTGGCATCATCTGCAGATAAGTTTGCCCATTGTATTAGCACTTTAGTAGTGGATTGTCGTCGTCGAGTCACGATTCGTCGATTAATAATTACACTAGGCTGGGTTTGGAGTTCTCCTTGGGTAGTCATATTTGGTAGATGGCTTTGGGCTATCTCGTTTTGTCCCAACTTGAGCTTTAAACATGACACATGGAAGACTGGATAGATTCAAGATCTAGCGGGTATGTCCAATCCTCTCCTCCAATGCGCTCTAAAATTTGGTAGGGTCCATAGAATCGAAGTGAAAGTTTCATAGATGCTCTGGTCTAGATTGATGTTTGCTTATATGGCTAAAGCCGTAGGAAGACCCAATCTCCTACCGAAAATTCTCTTTCGCCTTTGTGTTGATCATATTATTGTTTCATCCTTACTTGAGTTGCAGTGAGATTATCTTTTAGCAACTTCAGTATTTTGTCTCTATCTTGTAGTTCCCTATCTACTTGTTCCACTTTAGGAGTGCCCAACACATATTTTGGGATCATAGGGGGAGGTCAATCATATAAAGCCTCATAAGAAGTATATTTTGTGGATGAATGATAAGTTGTATTATACCACCATTTGGCCTAGGGAAGCCACTTTGTCCACTCTTTTGGCCTATCGTTGGTGAAGCATCTGAGGTATATCTCTAAGCACTTATTCTCTACTTCAGTCTAGCCATTGATTTGTGGGTGATACATCATACTCTTTTTTAATTTAGTGCCCTGCATTTGGAATAACTCTGTCCAAAATCTGCTCGTGAAGATGCAAGTAAAATTTAGCATAAGCACAATACGGTCCTTATAGCATAATTCTATTGAGTCCCAATTGTAATAAGCCACGAAGCTTGGTTTTTTTTATGATCTTACTAGTCTCAAGATCTTCCTACCATTCCCTCTTAATATTCTTAAGGAAGTCACTGGTTAGAAGTGAAATGACCAAAAATTCAGCTTGCTCAAGTAGCCATGAAAGCGCATCTACAACAACATTCTCTTTCCCCTTTTTGTAAGTTATTTCATAAATATATCCAAGAAGCTTTGTTACCCATTTTTGCAGCTCAAGGGATGATATCTTTTGCTCCAAAAAGTACTTAAGGCTTCTATGGTCAGTTTTAATTTGAAATCATTGACCGATTAAGTAGGGTCTCCACCTTGTTACTGCATGCACAATGGCGAGCATCTCCTTATCATATATTAACATATTTTGATGGGAGGGAGATAATACTTTGTTGGTGTATGTGAGTAGTCGACCATTTTGTATGAGAACGGCTCTAATTCCGACTCTAGATGTGTCGGCCTCAATGATGAAGGGTCGGTTGAAATCTGGTAGCGCTAGCACCGGCGTTGTTGTCATGGATGCCTTAAGTTTGTCAAAGGCAACGGAAGCTTTGTTCGACCATTGGAAGGCATCTTTATTTTAAAGAGAAGTGAGAAATGCGCTGATGTTCCCATAGTCCTTAACAAATTTTTGGTAGTAGCCCATTAGTCCAAGGAATCCGTATAGTAATTTCACGTTTGTAGGTTTCAGCCAGCCTTGCATTACTTCAATTTTTGTTGGGTCTACCGCTACTCCTTCTTTTGATATTATATGCCTAAGGTACTCTACTTTTTGTTAGAGAAAACTAAACTTTGGCTACTTAACAAAAAGAGTATTCTCCTGAAGGATCATCAAAACAACCCATAAATGTTGAAAGTGAGTCTCAAGAGAAGGGCTGTAAATGATAATATCATCGAAAAGTACCAGCACAAATTTGTGAAGAAAGCTCTGAAAAATATTGTTCATGAGACTTTGGAAGGTTGAAGGAGCATTATGACACGGGAGTGTCTAATTTGCTACAATCTGTTCATATGGACGATGCTGATTATATGATTTTTTAGCCAAAAATATTGTCCCATAATCTTCAACTCAGTCAACTCAGATAAGACAGCTCATCAGCATATTCCCTACGCAAAAGTAAAGCTGTCTCATGGTGCTTTGCTTCATGGCTAAGGAATACATTAAAGGAGGTGGTTGGCAGCTGTAAAGGACTTAATTTCGATTAAAGGAGGTGGTTGGTAGCTGTAAAGGACTTAATTTCGAAATTCCCTATGCATGAAGGGATGTTTCATGCACTAGTATTTATTTTCATGTTTAGGGCTTTGAAAGGGCTTTGAGAAAACTGAGAATATTGGAGAAGCTCTCTTGAAGTGCTCTTTTGAACTCTGTATATCTTGGATGCATCCTTGAGTCGTGAGTCTTTTGCTTTCAGTTCTGTATCCTTGTTTATTGTCATTAGGGTGGTGATCTTTCTGTATCCCTTTTGATTTTAAACTGGGTGGTGAGCTATTTTTCATTTTATCAAAGTTTTATCAAGAATTCATTCCTTGTCTCCTGTGACATTTTCGATCTGAACAACTGTTCTATCGATTTTCTTTCGAAATCCATTCTGCATTTTTATCCTCCCCGGTATCAGTTTGGTATCAGAGCTAAAGGCTAGAGATCATGGCAAGGCGGAATGGAAAAGATGTAGTTGGTGAAGGTAGTGACCATGAAGATGACGCTGAGTCGTTGAGGCTGCAGCTACGAAAATTGCTGCGTAGTCTACAAGAAAAAAATGAAATAATCGACGAACTTCAAAGTAGACACAACCAGCATGAAAATGACATTCGAGAGTTTACTTCTGATGATGATATACCTCGTCTTCCAAGGGAGTCGAGAAGATGTCGGAGAAGAAATGAAGTCCAAGACGAGTGGCAGAGTAAATATAACCCCAGATTAGATATTCCAGAATTTAAAGGTAAATAAATGTTGATGATTTTATCGATTGGCTTAATACAGTAGAAAGAATTTTCAATTTTCACGAACCACCAGAACAAAAGAAGGTCAAACTTGTGGCACTTAAACTCAGACGGAATGCATCTTTTTGGTGGGAAAATATGAAGAAACAAAGAGAACGTGAGGGGAAGAGTAAGATCGTTACATGGGAGAAAATGAAAAGGGAGCTGAAGAGAAAATATTTACCTCATAATTATAGGCAAGAGATCTTTCTCAAAATACATGATTTCAAGCAAAAAGATCTTAGTGTAGAGGGGTACACTGCAGAATTCGATAATTTGATGTTGAAAGGAGAGCTTGTGGAATCGGAAGAGCAAACAATTGCAAGATACTTAGGAGGTCTGAAGTATGAGATTGCTAAAGTTGTTCAACTATAGCCATATTGGTCTTTAAATGATGTGAGCAAGCTGGCATTAAAAGTTGAAAAGCAACAGAAGTTTGAAAAGAGTGTTCGGTACGGCTCAAAAGAAGGCTATACAAAAGGAGGAAGTTCCAAGCCTATTGTCCAAAGCAAGATGATATCAAAGGTACAAGAAAAGGGTGAAGAATCTATTGGCAGCAAAAAATTACCTAATTCTTCTACCCCAAGTGGCCGAAAATGCTTCAAATGTCATGGTTTTGGGCATATTGCTTCAGATTGTCCAAATAGGAGGATTGTAACCTTGGTTGAAGATCATAGTGATGGAGGAGAGGATGAAGCTGAGGATGAACCAAAATATGATGATGATGAGGAAGAGATTACTTATGCTGATCATGGTTTGTCTATTGTATTGCAACGTAGTTTACAAGTGTCCTATGTGACCGACGATGAAAGTTGGGTGAGAAAAAATGTGTTTCACACTAAATGCACTTCTCTTGGCAAGGTGTGCTTGGTGATCATCGACAGCGGTAGCTTTGAGAATGTGGTATCTTTGGAGATGGTGCAGAAGCTAAAGTTGGACACCATCCCTCATCCACATCCATACCAGTTATGTTGGCTACATAAAGGAAATGACATCAATGTAACTAAAAGATGTTTAGTTTCATTTTCTATTGACAAGTATTATAAAGATGAAGTATGGTGTGATGTTGCTCCTATGGATGCTTGTCATTTGCTGTTGGGAAGACCTTGGCATTATGATAGAAGGGTGTTGTATGACGGCTACAAACATACTTATTCTTTTAAGGTGAATGAAAAGAATATTATCTTAGCTCCATTACAACCATCCGAAATCAGTGCACCAAAGAAGA